>JAQQZX010000025.1:216701-231467 GCA_030068355.1 Notoglanidium maculatum | reverse complement strand
TCTTTGGACTGTGGGAGGAAACCGGAGCACCCGGAGGAAACCCATGCATGCACGGGGAGAACATGCAAACTCCACACCGAAAGGCACCCTCGGAACCCAGGACCTTCTTGCTGTGAGGCGACAGTGCTAACCACTGCACCACGGTGCCGCCTGCACAGAAACATTACGGGAACATATACACCACAAGAAAAATCCGACAAGTAATTGTGGAGTTTTCTTAAGTTTCCCCATTTGCACTTCATTTTGTGCTTTGGCTTCCCTCCATTCATAGGGAGTGAGCATGTACAGGCTGGTCTACATTTGTACATTTGGCTAATGCTTTTATTCAAAGAGACTTGCAACTGGGACAGGATACAATCGAGCAGGACGTGGTTAAGGATCTTGCTCAAGGACCAAACCATGGCTACCTGACAGTGATCAGTAGCCCAAAGCTCAGATACTCAACTTGTCTATTTATATTGCTGCTCCGTGCATTTTCAAAAGGATTCACAAGGCCGACCTCTTGGGCATCACTGCAGCAGTAGTGAGTTAAGAGTCTTGATCAAGATCCCAGGCACGGTACAGGATAGACCAGTGGCACCATTGCCTCTCCAGCAACCAACTCACCCCTATCAACCCCTACCAGTCCTGAGACTCAAACTCCCTGGTTAATGCTTTTGTTTAAACCACTACTATAGTCTACACCTTGGACTGTCACTCACAACACATGAATGCTGATCAACCTTCAAATCCTTAATCAACCAGGTCAAACCACAGTAGGCAGCAGCTCTTGAAGCCCCAGGATCTATGATTGCTTTCTAATTAGGTTAACATTGGACTTGTGGTCCACAATATGAAGTATGAGGTATAAATAATTGATGAACGCAACATGGGTGAGGCCATTTTTGGTTGATGTCATTTGGCCTATACATATATCTATATATCACACACAGCTTTAATCAGGCCGATATACTACAATTCTGAACAACCTACAAACAAAACACTACCCTAGAATAATTCATTAGCCTAGGTTATCCGATGGCTTTTTCTGCTGTCTGTTTCTCAAAATCAGCATTTGTAGCTTCTTAAGTTCTGATTATTCTCATTAGCACTGTTGTGACATAACAGACTGGGATTCTTCGGATTCTCATTAGAATATTGGGACCACACCAACAGTTGAGCTGTTTTTTGAGCATTGCAAGCAGAGTTTCAGCTGCCTCAGATTCTTGGCATATCCCATGGCAGGCCATCAAATCAAATTTTAACCAATTTAAAATCTAAAAAAAAAAAAAGCACAAATCCAGGCACAAAATGTTCAGGAAAGTCAATTTTCTCTTTCTACAAGTTCGTGCATAATGCAATTTGTCATACCCAGAAAAACAGTGACATGAACAACCCAAGCCGTGCTGTTCCTGCTTTTATTTGTTATTACATTTAATGTTTTTTTTTTTTTGCTTATTATTTTTAACTGATCACTCAAAACCTGTGTAACCCACTCATAATACCTTCATAATGGACCAACAGATGGAAGAAAAGAAATACCCAGCTGAATTTCCTGTAGAACTGGAAGAATGTGACAACATAGACGTGCTAATTTTTCAGGTGTATAATTACTTTCAAAATATATTCACACCCATTTTCAACAAACTTACTAAAAGGAGATTTAGTACAAGGTAGAAAATGACACCAGGTCCTTTTTCCTTAAACCAGATTATAATCTTTTACTTTAATCAAGCCCATCTTGAAGTAAGATATGGTTCATTCAGCTCATATATGCTCAGGTGATGCATACTCTACTGAAATATAAAATCTGAAGGCGGCATAGTGTTTATCTCTGTATTCTCCATTTCTCTTTTTATTTCCTCTCTCGTTTTTTTTTTTCTGTCTAATCCCGCCCGGCCGATGTCCAGGATCTCTCCTTCTCCCCGCTGGACCACTCATGAGCCACGGAGGAGTGCCATTTTTCTTTCTTTCTCTGTTCACCTCTTGTGTTATCACCCCCTTCTGGATGGCTATCTCACTCCCTCTCCTATGTTTATCAGTGTGTTCCAGCCTGTCACACTCCTGCGGGTCAACAAAGAACTCCATCGGCCAGGGATGAGCGGTGAAGCCCTGGGGTGGGCTGGTTGCCTAAAATGGGGTATTTCATTTTATTAAGGGTTAAAGAGGCAAATCTCGCTATCACTGCTCTATAGCCTGAAAGGAATCTAAATATACGTTTTTACGGCAGGAGGTTATCAGGCTCAGATGAAGATGAAGAAGGAAAGCTGTGCTGCTTGCTCATGTTTTACGTCTGATCATCTTGTAACAACTAAAACCTGCACTTGGAATCAGATGTAAAATTGCCACAGAACGAGCAAAAATTAGCACTTGCGCTACACAGTGTGTTCATATCATCTAAATCAGTGGAAAAAATATGTTGCGTTACTATTCAGCAATAAAAAATAATCTCGTATGGGTTTAATATCATTTCATCACAAGTTATGAACACAAATGTTTTGTTTATTTTGCCATGGTATTATTTGTGGTGCCATTTAATCAGATCCATGTATAAAATCAACATCTTCAATTTGTTGTCATTTTTAAGCACAATGTGACTGAATCGTAGAATAATATTCGCAACACCTGCTCTCAGGTACAACATGCTGCGAGAAAAAAAAAACCAAAAAAAAAAAACAGCTACTACTTTTTCATATATGAAAATAAATACATGGGGGAAAAAATAATAAAGTGCTCCATAAATGACATGCATTTTGAAAGATTTGGATGCTGCCTTTGAGTACATACATATTATGAAAATATAATAGTGTTTCAACAGTGAAATCAGTTCTGACAGGTGTAGCGCCAATAAACCCATTTAAGACACTGATTGATGAACCAGTTGATACACTTCTTCATTTCAAATGTGCAATAAATGAAATTGAGTTGTAGTAAAACTGTAAAATATTAACATACTCATATAATATGTTAGCCAAAGAGAGTGAGGAATGGAAAGAGAGCTTCACTCCACTAACACACGCACGCTTGAGTTTTTACTCGCTGCATGCCACAGACAAAAGGTGACACACTGGAAGAAACAGACAGATCCACATGGTGGACGGATTTTTTTTTTCCACTCTCGCTCTCGCCCTCCCTGTCTCGCTTGACCGCCTCTTCTCACACACACACACACACTCCTCTTTTATTACATATAATCCCCCCCACCTTTCCCCTTGGTCTCTACATCTCCCTTTGTCTCTCTGTTAAACATCTCCTCTTTTATTTGTCTCTGTATTTCTGCAATCGAGATTGTGACCATACTTGGTTTGTTGTCCTTCCGCGCTCTCTCTCTCTCTCTCTCTCTCTCTCTCTCTCTCAACATGAATTGGCTTTTCTTTGATAGATAAATGAGCCTATTATGCCCAATTGAATCAATTCATTAGTGGTAATGGATCATTTCTGCCTGTTTCCACTTAAACAGAGACCGAGAGAGAGACGAAGACTGGGAGAAAGAGACAGTGAGAGAAGAGACACAGACTGAGTCAGAGAGACCACGAGAAAGAGAGAGAGAGCAAGATAATAGAGGCAAATCAAGAGCGAGAATGAGTAAGAGACACAGAGAGCGAGAGAAAGAAAGAGACAGTAAGAGAGCGAGAGAGACACAGAGAGATAGAACAAGAGAGAAAGGAAGACCAGTGATGGTATTCTGCCTTCAAATTTAAGAAGGCTGCAGAAGTCTAGACTTAACACCACATGATGTTGAATGGTGCATGCAGAAACACACACACCTACACACCCACACACTGTCCATGGGCACACACACACAAGCAGGCAGTGATTCAATTTAGCCTTGAAGCACGGCAGGTCTGTGATAGACACAGCAGAGCGCCTGCAAGAGGGGGGTAGGGGGTGTGTGTAGGGGTGCGAGGAGCAGGAGCCAAATTGAAAGTTAGTGTGCAAAGTGAATTATCGTTGGCTCCGTTAAGCCTCACTGGCTAGGAGGGGTGTGTGTGAGTATATATATGAGAGTCAAGATGGTTGGGAAATATAAAGCTGTATACTGGAAGAGAAAGATTGGAGGAGTCAGGAGAAACACCCACAAAGACACACACACACACACCTGAGAGTCTCGATCTTCCTCCAGCTCCTACATCTCAAACCCAGTCTAGCATGATGGTCATGAGTATCAGATTCGTCTTCTGTCTCTGTGTTTGCTCTTTAGTCCAGTGAGCTGAGAGAACGCTAGCTCGACCCACAGGTACACAACACTAACCATGCTTTCATCCAAAGATCGAGGCTAATTTCAAATAAAAAGGAAAAGAAATAGAAGGCTTTTCTGCATGTTTCACTGCATTTTCAGTTAAACTATAATTCTACATGTACTTCTGGACTGCACCTACCGCGAGCTCCAGAATTTGGACCAGATGTGGTTTTTTTGCGTTTCTGGTAGTGCCCATGACCTCATTTTCAGCACTTCTCTCAGGCACTTCCACATCCCTTTGTTGTGAACTTCAAATCTCTATCAACTTTATAAAGGTTAGCGAAAACAATGCAAAGATATCGCGTCCTGGCATTGGCAGCAGCCCTCGACGTGGGAATTGATGTACCTTTGAAAAGAAGAGTCTGGGTACGTGAGATAAACCATGCAAGAAAGCAGACAGCGCTGATATCGTAAGTCCCACCCTCTCTTGCAGTGGTAGCTCAGTGCTTAAGATGTTAAACAGTTGATCGGAAGGCCGTGAGTTCAAATCCCAGCACTGCCATGTTACTGCTGCAGAGCCCTTGAGCAAGGCCCTTAACCCTCAACTGTCCAATTGTATAAAAAATGAAATAATGTAAGTTGCTCTGGATAAGGGCGTCTGCCAAATGACATAAACGTGAATGACTGGTCAGTGAGAGAGAAGTGAGTTCTAACGATCTCGGCAGTGTTTGAAAAATAAAAAAATTTATTCTAACGGCATTATCGCGCCAAGGAGGTTGAGCACGGTCAATGCTGTACTTCACAGCATCTGTATAGAAAATAGTCGTCACCCGCACAACAAATGCAACTGGTGACACGGGCCCTTATTAGCATACCTTACTAAAGATGAGTAAAAATGGTTATGCAAAATGGCCAAATTTGTTAATTCTTACACTGCAAATATGAAAGAAATCTCACCTTTTAATTGAAACACTTACACCTTGTTTTAAGTACAACCACACAATTATTGGCACCCCTATGCATTTTTAGAAACAAAAGGTGAAAGAATGCTCTCATTTCAAATTTAATTCTTTAAGATCACCTGCATTTAAGAATGCTTAATCACCTTTCATGAATTCCTGCTTCAATGGGGTATAAATATGAGGTGACACAGAGTCCAAATTTCTTAATCGTTCAGCAACATGGGAAAGATTATAGGATACAGTAATGAAGTATGTTTGAATTCTTCTTAAATTAGGCAATGGATATACAGCTACATGCCAGAGAAAGCCCATATTCACCGTCAGGACAAAAATTATAAACTGAAGCTGTAATAATGGAACAGGATGCAAAAGTATTTTTCCCTTCACACACAATGAAAAGAACTGACAGCGAGGCAGAGCATTTCTTCAGGGATCATGGTTGGAGATTTACAGAAGATGGTAACATTTTGGGGTCACAGACTCTCCAAATGTACAATTAGACACCACCTCCATGCCAGCTAACTGTTTGGAAAGCATACCAAAAGAAAGACTTGTCTTTCATGTAACCGCACATATAAATGCTGGTCAACTAGACAATACTGGAACTTTGACTAGAACTGGGTTCTGAGGTCAGATGAGACAAAAAATAGAGCTTTCTGGCAACAAACTCTGTGTTTGGTGTTAAGGAAAGAACCAAACTTCTCCTCACTGCTAAGTATGATGGAATGAGAATCTGCGATGTTGTTTGGCTGTTTTTTCCTCCAAAGATCCTGGGGACCTTGTTAGGTAGGATACATGACATTATGGACTCCATGAAGTACCAGGAGATTTTAAAATGAAAGACTGCCTCTGCCAAGAAGTTAGAGCTGGTTCATGGTTAGATCTTCCAGCAGGACATGATGATCAAAAAACATGTCCAAATCCACAAATAAATAGTGGAAGGACCACAGAGTCAAGCTTCTGTTCATCTTGAACTAAACCCCAGTGTAAACATGTGAGCTGAAGAGGTGGAGAGATCCTGTATTGAGGAGTGCTCTCAGATACCTTGCTGTTTTTTTCACCAATTAAATCAAACATTATAGGAGAGGACTCACTGCTGTTACACTGGCAAAGGGAGCTTGCAAACAGTACCAAATACAGGAGAGCTAATAATGTGGTTTAATAATATATATATATTTTAAGGCTTTTTTGTTAGAAGAAATTTACTTCAACTAAAAAAGATTTCTCTTAAAACCATGTTAAGCTTTTAAGTGGACTGGTTACGCTGTGTGTGTGTGTGTGTGTGTGTGTGTGTGTGTCTATGGCATGCTGAGGTGGACTGGTGTCCCATGCAGGGTGTATAACTGTCATGTGCCCCGTGACCAGGATAGAGCTGTTACTAAACATGAATGAATTAATAAAGATTCATTTAACTAACCACAAAGACATTTTTTTCACAACCGTTTCTGCCCACATTTCCCACGGGTGCTAATATTTCTGGATCTGACAGTATATAGTAAGTGGACCTGATAAGCTGGCAACTTGGTTATTAATACCACACAAGCATTTTTCCCGTAAATGGAACAGAGCGATGTCTTGCTAACCCTCCCCAGAATTACGTCTCCCTACACAGAGTGGTGGTGATAGATAAAAGCACACGGCCTGGTCGAGGCGTCCTTATCACCGCCAGAGGACAATAGGTCCTCTCTGATAGGTGCCCGCTGGCGTGCCCGATAGAAAAATTGGCTTCCACCAAACCCGCCACTACAGTGATAAAGCATGCTAAGAATAATGAAGCGGGTAATGCCATGACTGATTGGAGCAGCTACAGAAACAAAAACTAGCTAGAACGACTGTTTCTTGTCTATTACATCAGCGCTGACAGACTGGCTGTGAAACAGGCCGAGGGCAAGTGAGAGGATGAAGAGCTCTTTGGGTAATTGAGCTGAGATTATGGTAAAGTATCACATCCTATAGGAACTACTGGAAAAAAAGTGAGAGAAGGAGACAACGCAGGGCAAAAGAATCAGGCGTTAGTTTCACAGACTCTGATTTGTTGTCTGGAAGTGAAGAAAGCACTTAATGTTCATTTTCATAGTGAGGCAAGCGGAGCTGTTCAATTAGCTCCATTATCATCCATATTCATGCTTAAAATGTCAGAAAGCTCAAATCCTGATCTCACCAAAAGGCCGCCATGGAAATATCTATTATCTTCATCAGTACTGAATTTTAATGTCAGTGAAAGCTAGTATATATGACCGAGTGAGTGTGTGTGTGTGTGTGAGAGAGAGAGAGAGAGAGAGAGAGAAGAGATGCCGCAGTACTCATAGTGTGCTCTAATGACAGAGTAGAGGACTAAGCGACCACACCTCCTCAATATTACACACACACACACACACACACTCACACACACTCACACACACACCTCTTCCATGACTTTCTGTATGTTCCCTCTCCCTCTGCATGAGTCTTCAGGCGATGACGAGTGGGTGGATAGCAAAGCTGTGAGACATTCTGGTCAGGTTACATAGAGAAAGAGAGAGTGTGAGAAAGACAGACAGGAACAAACTCCCTCCACTGCCACAGACACTAAGCAGAGACTTAACATGCTAAGTTCAACGGTTTATAAAGTCTCAGGGACAGACGGCCTCACACTAACAAGAGCAACACAACACAATCAGACACTGAATCAGCTTCTAATTAAGGAAATTGGCTAATAAGCAAACTTAGTTACAGACTGCAAGTCAAAATGTGACAGCATGGATTTTGTAGGAGGCAGAGATAAGCACAAACAAGGCAAAACACTTCAAGGCTGCTGAACCTGTATGTTTGTGGACAATTGAAGATTTTAGAAAATGTGTAGATTGAAAAACTATATTGAGTAACAATGCATTGCATTTAGTTTTCTCTAAATCACCTACACTCACACTGGACTCTGAACTTAGAAGGACCGCAGCATTAGGTACGGTTTGTTATGCAAAGGTCTCTACCAGGTAAATGGGTGGAGCTGAATAAGATTTGAATGATTTGTTGTTTTACTCATTGAGCCTGCTCCCATTTGCACCCATGTACACAAAGCTCCGCCTCTAAATCTTATGGTGGTTCAACTAGAGCTAGCATACTAACTAGAGTTAGCATTAGCAAGGACGGTCATGACATCACGTTCAACCCCACTCGGACATTCAACTGCTTGAAAGGCAATTTACAACTCTATATAAACATGCGACTTCTCCTCATGATGATTTAAGAGGATGTGAAGGGGGGTTGGGGGCGTGTCCATGAACATTTCAGACCGGAAGACAGGTTTCCACACAGGGTTTGTTCTGCTTCATAATACACAGTGGCTTATACTATAATTTTGATCATTTCTGCAACATTATTCATACTAGTCAGAAATGAAAACATCTACTACTGTCCATTTAAAGGTCAACTATGTAGGACTTAGGGGGATCTAACAGCAGAAATGGAATGTAATATTCATAAGTATGTTTTCATTAGTGTATAAGTACCTGTAACGAATCGCTGGGTTTACATAAGCTTAGAATGAGCCCTTTATATCTATATAGGGAGCGGGTCCACTTCCACAGAGCCGCCCAAACGGACAAACCTCTACAGAGCGCTTTCCATGTTTCATGTTTTTACAAGTGGCAGTGTGAATGCGGAAGGAAGCACAGTAAACACGACAAGGAAGAAGAAAAGGAATCAGTGTTCGCTGGTGCTGGCTAACAAGTTTGAGAACGCAAATTACGAAACAATGGAGGATCATACTAATTATTTAACATGAGAAAAAGCAAGGGAGTGTGACTGGAAGTACACTACGGGCACGTGACGGTCACCGTACGTTCGAAAACACGCTTGGTAAGGGAGGGGCATTCATAGAGGACCTTTAACTGAAAAGACCAATTCAGTAGCAGGTATAAGCTAATTAATGGTAGAGGCTACATAAATTGTAACAAACTTTGTTTCCTCGTGAGAGATATTTCCTCTCACAGAACATTTTTCCCCTCACAGAACTATTCTTCTGGTAGCTGTTATGCATAAACGATCCTGCACTAAACAAAGATTCCAGCAGTAAAAAGGGATCCAAAAGTTTACACAGTGATTACTCTTATGTGTAGCAGATTAGAAATGCTTTATCTACCTCACACAAAACTATTTTACTGAAGCTATTAATCAGATTATTATTGGATGATCGGGTTTCAAGTAAACACCGTTATCAGCATTTTAACCTAAAAAAAAAACTATAAATGTCATCCAACGTACAACAGATAAAGACCAAATAAAACACTTAAAAATCCTTTGCTTTTGTATTGCTAAACAACAAATGCTAGTTAACAAGCTCTCACAGAGCTCATATGGAGAACATACAATGCAACCTTTTAAGGTCTGTTTCTATGCGGCCATTCAAATGGGTTTACCTTGAAAGCACAAACCCCCCCCAAGTGTACATAACTGTTTTGAGAGATAAGAGTAAGAAACCTTGACACATGCCTAACTGTTACACAGGAAAAATACCTCTATGTAAACCAAATATATTAGCAACAAGTGTCCATTTTGACCTCCCTCTCTCTCACACTCACACACACACACAGGGAGACGCAATCCTAAATAAACACAGTCTAAGCGCAGGAGATACTTGGTGCTGATAGATCTCCTGTTTGCTCTCTTGCTCTGTGTCAACGTCTGAAACAGGAAAGCACTTCAGATCACACACACACACACACACACACACACACACACACACATCTGTCAGCATGGGGACCAGCGAGTGCGTAAGAGATGCAAATTCAGTCTGATTCAGAACATGCGTGCGGACACACACACACAAACACACACACGCGATCAAGTGAGTAAATGGAACGAGAATAATGAACATTACTCTAATTTCTGAACATTTTATAAACTTTTGTTATTAAGAACAATAAAACAGGTTTTCTGACATTTGTAGTGTTTAATCTGTTTGATTCGAACCCTGGAGTCTTCCCTCCTCCGCGTACTTTGTTAATTCAGGTGAGAATACAGCGATCGCATTTGAGTGCAGACCAAAAGTTGGAAGGCTTCTGAGCAAAGTGTAGCGCGGCCAGAAAGCGATTTTTATTTCGATTCGGTTCAACTTGGTTATAGAATTTCCTTCTAGATGTGAGCTGCTAAACTAACCTGCAAAAAGGACAATGCCAATGTGTTGTGAATGTTTGGACTGGCAAACAAAACTAGACCCTAATAAATGCAAGAGCTTCAACGACGTTCAACATCAGATTACAGAAAAAAAACAACAATGTGGAAGTAGTGGAGACAACAAAAGACGGATTCAAATTTCCAGAATGCACTGCTGGGTTAGGGGGCGTGGCCAACAGCTACCTAGAATAGCTAGTGATTGGACAAGCATGGGGATGTTAATTAGTATGGTGCGACTTGTACAGACAAACTAAAGGATTTTCCCTTTACGTAGAGATGAAGTGGCTCACTTTAACCACTATCAGCGGATAAACAAAGAGCAATAGGAAACCATTACCCAAAGAGAGAAAAGACCAACATGTCGATATCAGAAACGTTAACTAAAATGTCAATTCAGAATTTTAGTGCAAAATAAATCATGAACGCCTCTGAACATAACAATAATTAAAAAATATTGATTTAAAAATCAGTCATTCGGGACAACTTTGTCCCTTTACACTTGAAGACTGCTTAAGGTGTGCTTACTTAATTACTAATATTCTTTCCATATAAATAATAATGCCTTTATTTAAAGCTGAAGTTTAAATAATGCTCAAATGCTGTAGAAAGTGGCTTCCTAGGTATCAGAGATCATTTCCTGCTAAGATCTAGGTCTATAGAGCTTCCAGGTTGGGGCGTGAATACGCTGGCGTAAGTGAATGTGTAATTTCTGTCTATGCGAGTGTGTGTTTGTGAGTGGTGGCACTGCTAAATCAAGCAGGTTAAGACTCAGAGTAATAAGACTCTAAGACTGAGCGAGTTGAAGTACAGTTTGTGCGTGTGTGTGTTTGTAGGAGGAAACATCAGTGGCACTGCTCACTCACACTCGCTCGCTGTGCTGTGGATCAGGTAGCAGAGTTGCTTGGATTATGCTCTTTTAAGAAGGGATTAACCATGTTGCAGCGTTCAGGGCAAATTGCCCCAAGAAGACATCTTGGGCTATGAAAAAAAAAGTTAAATTCTGCACCTAATCCTCCTCAAAGCTTCTTAACTCATCGCCCTCACACACACATACGGTCTCTCTCTCTGTCTCTCACTCCTATCCGCTTGTCAGGGAGTGTTTTGAGCGTCTCTTTAAGACAATTCATCCACCTCCTTAAACCCCCCGCTCTGTTTTTCCCTTTTCCTGTGTTACGCTGGTTGCTCTGTAATGTCATGAGAGTTTGACAGTTATATATATATAATTCCACAATACATATTCCTACATGGAGAGAGCGAGATGTGACACTGCATTGTGACACCGACACACTCTTAAGTCAGCGTGTCAGGACGGAAAACAAAGTGACAAGTGTGTGTGAGGACGTGTTTATGAGCGTGTACTGTCAGCTAGTCACTCGAGCCTCAGGGTTCAAGTGGTGGCAGCACTGAAAGCAGGAGAAGCTCATATGGACACTGTGTGTGTGTGGGTGTGTGTGTGTTGTTACTACGCCTCGGCCATATGGTGAGGGGCAGCTGTGTTTTTGTTGGGAGGAGGTGAGGACCCAGGTGTTGGATGTACATGTGTTGGGGGTGGACCGGAATGTAGCCGATGATGTAGGAGGAGAGAAGAAAGAGAAAGAAAACAAAAAGAGCACGCTGGAACACAGAAAGACGCACAGGACCATCCGCTCAGCAAACCGAACGCGTTGTACCTTGGAAGAAGGCTGCAAGGAGGCTGCAAATACACAATACTTGATGAGGACTTGCTTTGTCCATGAACATTCCAGTGAATAATGTGCATTTTGGTTATGATGACATCTCAACAAGGTCCCCGGTTCGATCTTGGGCTCCGCTTACTGTCCGTGAGGGGTTTAGGTTAATGTTCTTCCTTTGTCTGTCTGGGATTCCTCCAGACTCTCCCGTTTCCTCCCAGTACTAGAGTTACATGACAGCTTTGTGTTGCACAGTCCTGGATTTCCCTCCGTTTTGTCATTAAGGCTGGGCAATATGACGATATAATATCATTATTGTGATAGATTATGTCACAATACACTTTTTAAACCTAAATCTTGATAGAACTTTTTAATAACATACAATCTCCGACTGAAAGCTGCCGATTAAGGGCCTGTGTCCACCAAATGCACTGACAGCGCTCCGCATCCTCGACGCTCTCAATGTACAGCTTTTTTTCCCACTGCACTCAGGGCGCTTTCAGGTGAAAATAGGTCAGCTTGTGGAACACTGCCGAGCTCGTGCATGTCACTTCTCTCTCACTGACCAATCAAAATCAAGAAGGGGTGGGACTTACGATAGCAACACTTTCAACAATGGCAGAGGAAGAGAAACTGATCTTGGCTGTCACTGACAAGTTATTTACCTTCTAACATAGAAGGCTAACCGCTATTAATATTTGAGATCGCGATTTCTTTCCATCGTTTCAGCTAACCTGTCTGAAGTAAACCGAGACTTGACGTTCGCAACGAAGGAATGAGGAAGTGCTAGATGTCTTATGTAACCTAGCAACAACAAAAGTGCTCTGAAAAAGCGCAATTAAAAAATTACATTTACAGACTGTTTTGCATATTTAAAATTGCAAAATGTTAACAATTGTACAGATATTTGAATAAATAAATAATTATGAAATATAACTATTAATTAAATTGCAACACTACACTGCTGGTAATTTCGTAGCAAAAATATAAATCATGATACATATTGTGTACTGTAACCGAGAGATCAGTGTACTAAATTATATCATCTGCACAGAATTACGCTGCCACGGTGTCCAGTGATGCTCACTCCAATTACTCTGTGCTTCCAGACCTGCCAACCTTTAAGCATTTGGCATACGAGAACCATGAATTAAAAGACTACGCTTAAATGACTTAGCACTCAGAAATATACCAAAAGAGCAGTCTTTTTCTCCCCAATAAAGACAAAAACTTGACATTAACTGACACTGCGGCGCTTTCAGTTTTCAGCCGAAAGAGGAAAAAAGGACGAACATTTTGACCAAAAAAAGAATAAGCACCTATAATGATGTCATGATGAGTGACACATATAACACCGTACAATTAATGGTGATGAAAATTAGTTATTAAATAAGTAATTTTTTTTTTCAGTGCAGGAGAGAGTTCCAGCCACCGAAGACTTTGAGAAACAGTTAAAATGTCATCCATGTGGGCATTTCAAGAAGTCGACGCCTATAATTGTCACAGTATATTGAAATTCCACCATGATCCGGGACCCCTGGAGCAGATACAGTTAAAAGCCCCACAGTGGCAGACTGTCAGTTTTGGGGCTTGCAGCCTCAAACTTCTGATCAAGAACCGAGAGCACTAACCATTAAACCATTTAAACAAAATGTACCTAGTTTCTTTGTTGTTGTTTTGCTTTTTGCATTACTATAGAATCACTTAAAAATCCACCGGCTGCGTTTACATGATGCAGTTCCCGGCTACACGGCTGAGAATATGATCACGCCTCTCCTACTCTTCTTAAACCTGAAATGGTGGAAATGCTTGTTTTCCTTTTGTTCTTTCTAGTTCTGGATAATAAAATTGTTTATTGCAATTTTTTTAAATGTAAAATCTCAGGAAGAAAATCGACATCGCACAAGCCCATCGCATGTCATAGAAATGTGAATCTTTGCGAACGATGATATGATATTTTCATCATATGGCCCAGCCCTAGTCACTGTACTCCAGTACTGCCATGTGGCAACAACCATGTACGCGATAAATCGTAATCCTCAACAGACACAAGCACATTCTCTGGACAAATCATTGTCACTACCTTTGTGTTCCATTTGAAAGGCAATACAAACACTAATGTTTCTACAGCTACTTATTTTGCTCATATTTGACAACAGCCTCGCTTGCATCCTTCTACTTTCTGCTCCATTAAAGTCTGATAAACATGGCCGACAGAGCTGTCACTTAAACTGCTCCGGCTGAGTAATATTTTCATTAAGGTAGTAATTTTATGATAGTAATAATACCATAAACCATGATGTATCTCATTTGTGGCAGAAAAATTAAATATTGCCAAATGCTTAAACCAGTAAAGACGTCAATTTATGAGGCCATTTTAAGAGTGCGTGCTGAAATGCACAGGCAATGAGAGAATGTAGATAAAAACATTTACAGGTTCTTTCCTCTGCCCTCCGTTCCGTTACAGCTCCACAGACATCAAAACAAAGACTGCAGCTCATCTGTTATGTGTTCTCTACCAGCTCTCTAACTCCTGAGGCACACACATGTACACACACACACACACACACACACACACTTCCCTGTCTTGTGGCTGCCATTTATTTAGGCAGCAAGGTGCTGTGGGCCATGGTATCTATGGCAACACAGAGGGGCTGAGGGCGCCAAAGTTTCTCTCTCCCTCGCTCCCTTGTTCGTGAGGCATCTCCTCACTGGAAGTGTACAGAGAGAGAATGAGAGTGAGAGTGTGTGTGTGTGTGTGTGTGTGTGTGTGTGTGTGTGTGTGTGTGTGTGTGTGTGTGTGAGAGAGAGAGAGATCATT
>JAQQZX010000025.1:199756-213453 GCA_030068355.1 Notoglanidium maculatum | reverse complement strand
GCCCATGCAGCCTCTACAGTGGAAGTATAAAACACTCAGTGCAACAACAGTCTTTCATCATTCGGCAGACTTATAAAAGGCTATGTCAACAAAATTCTGGGGAAAGAATTGACCAGAAGCCCCGTGTGAACAGACAAAAGAAAACAATATTATGGAAGAAAAAAACACTGTCAATTAGAAACTGTGTACAAATGTAAACTGAGTCGCTGCAGAGAATAGCATCTTGTTTCTCAATACTGAAATACATCAAAAACTGCTGTAAATAAGGAGCCGTAAACTAGACATGGACAAATGACCTGGACATTCTTGTCGTGGGAGTGATTTCCGGCTATCGCAAAATGCTCAAGATTAGAATCTAGCTGCTAGCGATGTGCTTCTTGGTCATTTCAACAGCTTGAGTGCCCAGAGGAAATAAGCAAATATTTGAGTTGTCATGTTCCCGGAAAAGAGGATTGACCTTGCAATGACCATGCACAATACATTTTTGATTATAATCAAGGGAAACACACCAAATTATAATTAAACAAACATGCCAAAAAAGACAGTCTGGCTAGACTGGCTAGTCTGTTTGACGCAGTGTGCTTTTGTTAAGGGGTGGTACGGTGGTGTAGTGGTGTAGCACTGTTGCCTCACAGCAAAAAGGTTCGGGGTTTGATCCCTGAGCTAATCAAGGGTGCCTTTCTGTGTGGAGTTTGCATGTTCTCCTTGTGCATGTGTAGGTTTCCTCCCAAAGACATGCAAATTAGGTTAATTGGCTCCTCTAAATTGCATGGGTGTGAGGATAAATGGACATGACATGCAAGACCAGAGACCTTGCTTGGGCCTGCAACTAGCCACCTGTTCTGTGAATCAATAAACTCTCTATGCTGGGGTTGTTGTGCAGTAGAGTTGGACTTATGATTATGGCTGGATGATAACTATCTGGATTAGTTTTGTGTAAATTTGCATAATGGTAAATAGTAGAGTAATATTATGGTTGTGCTATAACCTCACATGATCTCACCTCACCTCACCTCACCCATGTTGCGCTCCTACAGTAGCCCAGAACGGACAAACCTCTAGAGAGAACCTTCCAGGTTTCATGTCTTTACAAGTGGGAGCATGAATCCGGAAGGAAGCACCATAAACACGACAAAGAAGAAAAAAGGAAGACAAGGAAGAAGAAGGAATTGGAATCAGTGTTTGCTGGTGCTGGATAACAAGTTTGAGAACCCAAATTTTATAAAATGGAGAATCATTCTTATTATTTAGCATGAGAAAAAAGCAAGGGAGTGTGAACGTGAGTACTTAAAAGTATGCTATGGGCACCCAATGGCCACGGCATGTTCTAATCCTCGCTTGGAAAGGAAGTTGGTTGGATCCTACATAGTGGATCTGAATGTCAGGACTGTAAATAATTCTAATAAGTTATTATCAGTAATCAAGATAAAAGTAAATTAAATAATCTGTGCATACACTTTGCATGATCTGTGTTGAACAGCAAAGGAGATCCTTAACGAATTCTTGCGGCGCGAAGTAGCCCTGATAAACACCATGTTGTTTCATTTTCTAAATTTACGTCCCTGTTCATGTTTCACAAGTGAAGACATTCCATGCATGGAAGGCTAACATGGCTTTATCTGTTCGGCAAGTATGGGCAAGCTAAGATGCATTAGAGAAAGATGTTTTTTTGTTCTGTTCTGGAGTCAGACAACATAGATTATTAAAGTTCATACACAACTTCACAATCCCGATTAACATATGATGTATTATGCAACCCAGCACGGATGTTCCTCGGAATGGAAGCGTTTCATCATAGAACACGTAGCTCAACTAAACAAGCGTATTATTAAACAATACAAAATGAAAAATATAAAAAATCTGATATGCCCCAAGCTACAACACTTCCTTTTGATTAGTTTACAGTATTTCTCCTTGAAGACACACACACACACACACACTTGTATTTCTATCTTTGTGAGGACACTCACTGACATATTGCATTCCCTAACTCCTTACCCTAACTTTAACCATCACAACTAAATGCCTAACCCCAATCCTTACCCTAACCTTATTCTAACCTGAACACTAAAACCAAGTCTTAACCCTCAAATAGCCCTTTAAAGAAGTGATGACCAGCCACAATGTCCTCACTTTCCAAAAATGTCCTCACCCTGTTGGTTAAATATGTTTTTCGGTTCTCAATATGTAGCGACTACAAGTACACAACCCCATACACACAGGGCTTTGTTTTGATGGGCAGGGCTATGGTCGATGGTGGTTTTGTCTGGTGTCAGTGTTCTCGAGATACACAACAGAAATGTGCAGCCCACTGTGGCTGCTTCTCCCTTCATCCCTCCCTCCTTCCTTCCAACAAGCCTCTCCAAAGGATCTGAGAGTGGCTCAAATCAACCTGTGTGTGTGTGTGTGTGTGTGTGTGTGTGCGCGTGTGGTGAAAGGGGGAGAGAGGAGGGAGGAGTGAAAAAGACAGAGAAAAAGCAATATCTCTTCTTCCTGTGGATAAAGAGGCAGGGGGAGGGGAGAGGACGAGAGCAGCTGGGTGGTCTTTTCCTCTCTGTCTCTTTCTCAAGATCGTCGCACTTGAGGTACATTCCTTTCTAGACACATCAAGCAGGACCTGAATAGATATGTATGATGAAGAAGAAAGAAAGAGGACTAGATACAGATGTCTTTTATAACAATGTCTCTTTTTCCAACTCTCTCTCACACACACGCACACAGACACAGACACAGAGGCAACAGGCCACCTAAATGGCTGATTTAACTGCTCATTTAAGTTCCTCCCAACCAATCGCATCCTGCCCCTCCCCCACAACATGTATTTAGCTCAAACCCCTGCACCTCATTGACTTTAACACACAAACTCACACACACACACACACACACACACACTTAGCGCGCATCAACACACTGCGCGTCCCCCCCACCATCGCCTTTGATCGCTAGCGAATAAATCACAGTCACCAAGGCGATATGCAAAATGCCGAGGAGTGACAATTAAAGCCTGACTAACGAGCTTTTAAGGAGCAGGCTGAAGTTTCATAATCACACGCTAATAAGATTATGCAAACTCTGCCATTCTGCCACCCATATGAAAACACAGCAGACACTTACTGATGTGTGTGTGTGTGTGTGTGTGTGTGTGTGTGTGTGTGTGTGAAAGAGAGAGAGAGGAACAGTCTGTAGGTGGGTGGATATTTGCCATATGTTTTTGAGTTTCAGATTATTGATATATGTGCTTATTTATTTTGCATGACTTTTTAATTTGTGTGCGTACGTGTCTGTATGTGTGTCACATGTAGAGTTTAAAATACACTATATCATGTGTAATTAAGACTGCTTGTTCACTTTCCATTAGCATTAAAGCATCAGCTATTCAGTGCTCACTGGGCCCAACAGGCTGCTTGTCATGCAACCAGATGGAACTAAAATCTATAACATCACAAGTCATGACACTGTTCAGGTTTTAAATGAAACTGAAAATGAGTGGAAATGTAAATAATTTCTACGGAGTTCCAAAAAGGAAAAAGAAACAGCACATCATCAGAAAGGAAGGATGGGTTCTCGCATCTTCTGGATGGTATGGACTGTAATGCTGGCTCAAGGTCCCAATCTATGCTACTAAAACACATCAGAATCACTTTCATCAAAAAAAAAAAACACACACACACACACACACAAGCTGGTCTTTAAGCATATCCCAAACCACTTACAAGAGCACAAAGTTGTCTAGCTATAACTCACCTCATGCTACAAATACAGTGTAATAGAGAGGGATCATAATCACGATCAGTTTTAGGTTAGCAGTAAGTTTCCTAAATGTTAAGGTTGTATCAGGCTTTCTGAGAATTCATGTAACATTTTTAAACACTGCTGCAAAATTTTCAGTTGCAGGAACATTTACACAAATGTGTGCAATATCAATTTTCACCTAGATACAAACATTTGTAAGCAAACAATTATCACATTTTCAGAACACTGCAGTTAATTTTTTTTAGTTATGTATCTGTGCAACTCACTGCCAAATATTATGATGTTTTCTCTTAGCTGGATAAATGCACATGCTTACCAGCTGGGACAAATCTTCACAAAGTTTTGCGAAAAACAGGTGTATACGAAAGCTATAATTTTTTTGTGAACAGACACACAAAGGAAAGTATTAAACCAGTCTTTTGTTTCCATGCTAAGAGATAACAGATATTATAGTGTGTAATTGCTTGGCCAAATGAGAGCAAAAATCTTTTTCCTTTGTCTTCCCTCATTCCAATTTTCTCTTCTCCTTTCTCCCTATAGATCTTTTACCTCCCTCCACGCCTTTCCCACAATCCATTTATCTCGCTCACTCATGATCTGTTTTCATTCCGCATTTTCCCTCTCTTTTCTCTTCTTTTATTTCTTCTGTCTTTCTGTCCCTCACTCTCGCTGACTCTTTTTTACCTCTGCCGCATTTTCCTCAGAGTGCTGCAAAGGACCAGCCATCATAAATCTGTCTCTTTATTGCAGCCGAGGAGGGGGGAATAGGAAAGAGGGAGGGAGAAAGAGAGCAAAGAAAAAGAAGTGAGAGATGGAAGAGAGAGAAAAAGGGTGGAGGGATGTCTAATCACTGAGCATGAGACATACAGCCTGATGTACGAATAAAGAGGGAAGGCGAATGTGGTGATGGAAACGAGGAGGACTCATAAGGAGGGTTGAGGGGGATGGAAGTAACTGGGGACATCATTAACGAGCATAATTTACAGGTCACTCTCAAGCATCTCTTGGATTGAAAGAAAAATCAAACACACATATGCACAATTCCAGTGCACATTTTGAAAAGTCCACTTAAAATGCAGCCACTCCAGACAAAGAGAAATCGCAAGGAAAACTTAGACTGAGTGACTGAATGATCACCTCTACTAAATTCCAATTCTCTCATTAGACAGTTGGTGTTTAAAATCATCAAGCCTGCAAACATGACATTCGTCGACACAAGGTTCAGTAATAGAAACATGAAAATTCTGTCATCTGTATGTCAGATGAGGTGCAGAGGCATCTTTTCTTCCGAAATAGATGAAGGAAGGGTAAGGAGGTTTTGGCAGCCACAGGGACCGGGGGGCTGCCGCATAGACATTAATATATTAGACAGTGTTGATTTCGTATCCGAGAGCTAGCTGTTGCTGGGGCAACAGCCACCGTTACTGGCCCAATGCACAACATGGACATAAAATATAGTATTATGGGTGAGCGGGGTTTTAGAATGGAATTATGGGCAAGATGGACTCCAGTATGTCTCTGGGCAAAACAGTCAAAGACATGCTGGAGTCCTGAGGTGCCATCTTGTCTTCGTCAGCCCATTTATGAGAAAAGGCAAAAACCAAAATGGAGGGCAAGATCAGACAATTTCAGTCACTTGAATGAAATAAGAACTTGTACCCCACTAGAAAGGTCACAGAAAATACCACAGGTTGATCAGATACTGGACCATAGGGACCCAAGTGCCCTGAAGAGAAGGTTTAACTTGATCCAACAAACCTAATCTAGTCCATTGCCTAATTATAAAACTCTCTTCATCACCTGTAGCTGGGAAATGTTGAATCAGTATAAAGCAGTGGATCCCCAGGAGTTGGCAGAACCAACCCATTTGCCTGCTAAAACCAGGCCTCACTTTAAAAATAAGACACACTTAAGCCTAAACAATACTTAAGACTTTAGCATTAGCTAGTCCATGGTAGCAGAGCATAACCCAAACAGAACATAACCAAGCATCTTACCTGTGCATGTTGCTGCATTGCACTGTATGGCAAACCCTGACCAAGCACCTTCTGCTTCATCATCATCATCCTCTTCTGTTCTTCAGTCAGATGCGCTGTCTGCCCAGGCATGGGACCTTGAGAAGGAGGTGGCCCCCCACCCTGCCCCCCTGTCCCCTGCATATAGGGCATCATGGGATTTTTGACCTGATTGGCCATTGGTGGGGTCATTCGTTGACTCATGTGGTCAACACCGCTGAAATGACTTAATGGTTTGGTGTTGTTGTAAGACAGCTGCTTGTTCAAGGCATTCTGGGCAGCCATGGTGGCAGATTGTTGCTGCTGCTGTTGCTGGTTCAACATGTTCATATGATTTTGTGGGAGGTAGTTGTTCATGCCAGATTTGGGCACCATTGGGTTGGGGGCATTGAAGCCTTGCGGGTACATCATGGGGCTATTTGGTTTGTCAGGGTTGAAAGGACCACCGTAAGGGCTTGTTGGTGCTCCTGCAGGGGACCAGCTAGCTGCCTGTGACTGCTGTTTCTGCTGAATGAGCTTGGCACGTTGCTGTTGTTGTGCTGCCATCTGCTTCAGCTGTTCAGCCGGTGAGAGTTCAGTGGTTGGTGGAGCAGGAACCGGGACAGGTCCAGTTCCTACTCCTGTTCCAGGACCTACTGGTGCTACTGGTGTTGACCCTGGGGGACCCACACCAGGACCAGGATTCATCATAAATCCATTTCCAGGTCTGGATGTCTGTGTCTGGGCCTGTGTAGGAGTTTGGGGAGACCGAGCAATGCAGCTTGCAGGAGACCCTGATGCCATAGCGACTGCTGGAGACTGCTGCAAGGGTTGCTGGGGTGGTGTGCCATTGGCAGCAGTAGCAAACGGTGGTCCAGAAGAAGCTGGACGAACTTGCGGAGAGCCCATCTGCCCACCCTGTGTCTGTGGTGGGTTGTTGGGTGCTGTGGCGACTGGAGGAGGTACGGGCTCTTGCAGATTCTGTGTTTGCTCTGTTGTGGGTCGGCTGAAATCACTAACTTCCTTTTTCTCTTCAAAGTCTTCATTGAAGAGGTCATGCATGTCGTCTTCAGGAACCGTGTTTGCCAGCTCGTCAATCAGCTCTTGCCACTCCTGATCATTTAGGTTGATGTCAGAGAACAACTTGTTCTGATTGGACAGTGAGGTGTCAGAAGATTCGATTCCTGTTGCGTCGTCCAGAGGCTCTTGTTTCATGTCCTTTAGAAGGCTGAAACCATCATCCAGATCCAAAGATCCATTCAGTTTAATGTCTGGCATGCCACCATTCTTACCCAAGTCCTCTGCTCGCCCTGTAATATGGTTTGTACCGGCATTACCATTACCCAATGCATTATTAGATGTTGTGTTGTTGCCTGTAGGTAACGTGGGCTTGATGTCCATTTGGTGAAGTGGAGAGATTGGGGGTACACTGTTGGGCAAAGTGCCCAGAGAGTCCAGTCCACTGTTACCCTCCTTACGCAACCGCTTTGTGGTGGGGGAGTAGCTTCCATCACAGATCCCATTCTGGTCACCATTTAAAGGAGATCTGCACTGGGCACTGTCCAATTTTCTTTTGACTGTCTCCTGAAGCTGAGAGAGAAAGAGAGAGAAAAATTATTAGTTTTCCTAAGATTTTAAGACTAAGTTGAGATTATTATTATGTCTGAGCAGAGCCATTATGTTCTTAGAATATACTCTACCAGTCAAAGGTGAACACTAGGGATGTGAATCTCAATCACCAAGGCCAATGTGATGCACATCTTGACGTATTGAAAATGATCCGATTCATTAAAGATACATATGAAGCTACTATTAATGCGATACAATTCACCCTTCTTGCAGTGCACTGTGATTCGACACAATTTGATTCAACACAATGCAATTCAATGCAATACAAAAGCATATGATCTGCAATTCAATATGGTAGTATCATGATAACCCTCCATGTGACTTCAGGAGGTAATGGCATGAGAAGGGTTTTATTTTGAAATCCTGATTGTGCTATGGAGAGAGCCACAGGGACTTTTAATTTGAAATCTCGTTGGTGCCATGGTGAGCGAGCCACCACGACAGTCTCCCATTCTCAGGCCGTATACTCATGTGACTGGACAAATTATTTCCTGTGCACACTTTTTTTTTTTAAATCAGGGCAATCACATTGTGAACTTTTAAATTGGTGCAACAATGCGACTCAGTGAATCTTAGCATCTCTAATGGACACACTAGACTGAATATAGGCCTATATTTTTTTACTGTCTTAAACATACTTTAAAAAGTAGCCTATGGTTAAAAATGAGTTTCTAAATAATGAGGTTAATATCCATATATACATCAACATGTTTATTTAGTAAGCAGTTTTTACTTAAAATTACTTAAAAAGCAGAAGAGCGCTGCCTATTTGGGAAGTTTATGAAAAGCCTCCTGGGTAAAACACCTCAAAAAAAAAAACTCCTGGAATGTGAAAAGCAGTATCAGGAATACTATTAAGAACTTAATTTGTTTTGATTTGTTTAACATGTCACTGAATAATTTACTTAAATGAGGGAAGGCTTTCTATGAGCTGGTGCTTACAAACATTTAGTAATGTATGTATCATTATAGGAAAATTAAAATCACAAATCGGAGGAGAGAGAACGTTTCTAAACTGAGCAGAGGTTCATATTTAATTTCTAATTTACCCTGACATTTGTCAGCTGAGGCCATACTCTCTGCTTTATATAAACTGTGTACAATTCCTACTATTCTAGCAGCTATGAATCCTATAATCTGTGCATATGCTTGTGTTTAAAATGAGGCCTTTTGAGAGATAATTACACTCTCATTCAAAGCAGTTAACCGCTCTAAGCTTTATGGGGAGCTCTTAGTAAATGGAACTTCTCTTTTGGCAGTACATCATTCTGTGTATCTAAACTAACTACAAATCCTATGCACACATGTGACTCTTTTTAGACTAGTCAGAAGGAGAATCACTCAAAGAGAACAAGGTGATGATAAACCCCAGTTAGCACTTAATCATTATCCTGAGAGTCAGACAGAGCAGAGACAGTGAGCCAGAGAGTGAGAAAGTGAAAGAGAGTGAGAGTGAGTTAAAGAAAATATCATGTGCAAAAATGAAATGTCACTTATAAAAGGTTCATTGTTCACACATGGGCAAGTCCCTATCACAATCGTGCTCCTTTGCTTAATTTGTCTCAGCCATTAAGTTCTGTCTAAGCTGAGCATCACTTGCATGTCTGACACACACACACACACAAACACACACACACACACACACACACACACACACAACACAGACAGAGCTTAACAAAATACCAGTTCTGAGTTGACTATCATGGCTTAAACTGTTTAACAGATCATTTTCAATCATTCGTTCAAAGGCAGTCAGGAGACAAGGACAACTGCTCGGTGCAGCTGAACAGAATAAAAACAAGACAATTTTAAAAACCAACAAAGCCATAAATTATATTCTTAACAAAACCTGCAGAAATTCATATAAATGCAATCAGAATGCCTCTACGCTGCTGCACTATCCTTCTCATCACACAGTTCCTAACCTGCTGGGTTTACAGCCAGCACGGCAGAGAGCTAACGATAGCAAATATTGACGTGCACAAAGTGACAAACACTAGCAGGATGAGGACGAGAAAAGAGTATTAAAGGAGGTGAAGAGTGTCTCTTGTCCCTCGCCACCTCTTCTTCATCCCTCGTTCCATTTGTGCTAATGACTCTCACAGTCAACACATTTAACAGCCCGTTAATTACAGGGGGTGAAAGCAAGTGCGCATGTTTGTATGCAAAAATGTATGCTTGTCTGTTCTTCCCTGGGTGCATCTTTGTGTCACACCATGTGCATTCCAGTGTGAGTGAGAATAAGGCAGCATAGCATGCATATGTGCGGGTTAATTACGGAACGGCGATGAGAGCATGAGTGACAAATTTGCCTCATATTCGGCTTCAATATGCCACCCACCCTCTTCCACAACACATCCCTGCAGACCTGTGTGTGTGTGTGTGTGTGTGTGTGTGCACGCGTGTGTGTTTTTGAGAGAGACGCCCCACACGCCACTCCACTGAAACATGCCAAATGAGATTCTGAAATAACGAGATTCATGGATCTTCTCTCCAGCTCTCCTCCGAGGCAGCATGTCTTCTCCCCCTCCCGTCTTTCTCTCTCTCTTTTTCTCTCTTTCCATGAAGAGTGAGATCACGATGGGAAACAAAGGCGGCTCATGTTTACTGAAAAGCGTTATCTGGACAGGTAAACGAGATAAGCACGATAAACGGGATAAAACAACACAGATCTTTCTGCTTTTCTTATTTTCCATCGGTTTATCTCATCCGTCTTCAGCGTCTTGCTCTCATTCGCAGGTGTGTGTGCGTGTGTGCAAGGTGCAGGTGTGTGTTGCAATTGTATGTAGGTAGGTCGCGTTCCTCCAGCGCTACACCTCTGGGCGGGGTTGCCATGGCAACCGACAGCACGACGCCTGTCGATGCTCGTGCCACTTTATCATGCCGTAAAGACGATTAGGCTGTGTGTCAGTCACAACACCCTCCCACTCAAGAGAGAGAGAAAAACACAGAGAGAGACATAGAAAGAAAAGAGAGCCAAAGAGAAAAAGAAAGAGAGCGAGATAGGGAACAATACATGCTGATCTGTCCTCCTCTTATTTTGTCATGTTGGTTAGGATGCCATTTTCACACTTGTCCTTGTCGTTTACCTCTTAACTTTGGCTGCATAATTGCTGAAATGAACAGCGCTATTGTTTTGCTCAATATTCAAACTAATCACATTTATGCAGCCAATTGAAAACAAAGTAGCTTTGTTTCACGTTATTATTTATAACTAATCATGTTTTTATTTTCTTCGCACTGTATGTGATAAACCCGACTTCCTGAAGCGTTCAAAGGCGAAACAGCAAAACCAGTAAAACTATCCGTAAATTTCATGGCTTTCTACCAATTCCATACAATTGTATTACTTCGAGAGTTTTATATTGATTTCTAGATTTATTATGGAATAATATCCAAAATACATCTAAAAGGATTTTACAGAAATTCAGCTCACTGAAATGTTATTCGCTATAAAAGAGTGCTGTCAAAAATCACAATGTATATACTTAATAAAAACACAAAACCCTTTTTCTTTTCTTTTTTTGCGGGTATAGTTCCAAGTCATACTTTGCTCTGTCTATCTGTGAGAAAGCCTCGTAAGGCAAGAATTTCATCTGAATTTCCATTTCGGTTTGTCTTCCATTTCACATCCATGAGTCAGTTAAGTGCATCGTTTTGAATAATAAAATAGTTGAATATGAAAAACATGGGTTGGACTTTGAATCATAAATCTTTTAATCAAAGTAAGTGATCTCCTTAGTCACATTCACTGAGACGCATATACTGTAAACACAATTAGAACGAACATAAAAATAAGTGATTACGAAAAAGATATCTGAACTGGGACCTTGTGGTTTGATTAAATAAATATAAGAGTCAATAAAGGCTGATATCTAACATCAGCTAATATTTCATTAAGCCAATTAGCTAGCATTAGCTCATATTTAATTAATTGAGAACGCCAAAAATTGCAGTCACAATGGAAATATGATGACTCGTGCGGGTTTGCTGTACGCGTATGAGCAGTTTACCACCTTAAACATCGCCTTCCTAAAAAGGCGGAATGCTGAGCGAAGCTTAATTACAAACGTGTGTTGCCAGCAACCGTCACACAGGCATCCGTACACGCGCAAACGCAGAGAGTATGGATTGGGTGATTATGGACAGGGAGCTGTAGAAATGCAGCGTGCCTCAAGCTATGTGCACCGTGATTGCAGCAGAACATTATGGGTAAATACGCTATACTATTACGCATCGTCTGTGTTAAATAATGTACTCAGAAACTGTATGGTGGGAGGGGCAAACAGAGTGTGTGTGTGTAGAGCCTGGAGTTTGTTTTTCTGTGTCACTGCCTATTAGGGCTTTCAGTAGCTCACACAAACACTCGTGCTCTTTGCACTGCTCCCATGTGGAAGAACACACAGCAAGGGAGAAAGGAGAGAGAGAGAGAGGGAGAGAGAGAGGGAGCAGAGACATAGAGGGAAATAACAGGAGGGAGGGAATGAAGTGAGAGAGCTTGAGACCAATGTAAAGCTTTCATGTGCCTGGAGGAATACAGAGAGAGAGAGAACCACCAAGGTGCTGTTGTTATAGCAACCTCCTGATCCTGATCCGTCCCCCCACCAAATCCTCCAGGGCTCGGTGCAGTGGACACTTCAACCAATAACCAACCTCCGTCCATCCCTCCATCTCTTGCTCTGTTCTCTCTCCCTTTTTCCCTCACCACTTTTTTCTCCGTAACCATCTCTCTCCTCCTTCTGCTCCTCCTCCTCCTTCCCATCTCTTTTGTTTTTATGTCTTACTCCTCCTCCTCTCTCTCTCTCTCTCTCTCTCTCTCACGCTCTCTCTCTCTCTCTCACTCTCTTGCAGTACAAGACTCCTCACTTCAGTGAGCTAGCACAAAAAAGGGAAAGAAAAGTACAGACACACACAAAAGAGCAGAAGAATTTTATGATGTGAACCAAGTGACTCTTCATCCTCAAGTTCAAACACACACACACACACACACACACACACACACACAGAGCGTAATTAAACAAAAGGAAGGATCGTTCTTAAATGAAGTGCCACATGTGCTGCTCCTTACTGAGCCTAATAAATTAGAGGGAAAAGCTGATGATGAAATAGGACAGTCACTATGACATTATGATACTGTTAGTGTGATAAATTATGCCATGTGACATTTCTGAAAACATTAAGGGTTTCGTCCAGGGGTTATATCCACATTCACCAACAAAGTAAATGCAGGTAACATTTGTCACTGATGGCTGACTGTTAATGATCAGACACTCCAGCAGGTAGCTTTATGGAGCTGAATGTTACCATGGTGGAAAAACATGGCAACAAATATTATACCGTAATACCGTTACAATACATATCACAAGATTTAGCTTTGCTAATCAAGTGGCAGCAAAACAGCCGCAATGTATTTAAAACAAATAAAACTGTTTAAGAACAGGGATTTAATGTTATTTTTTATTTAACGTCTACAAAAATTAATTCACACCAAAAAGCAAAAGAACTGTTACAAAAAATGGATTTCAACACCCAACCACTTACATAGGATAGATAGATGGAAAGATGAAGGGGTAGATGGATGGATAGATGGATGGATGTACTGATGGAATGGATGGATAGACAACATAGATGACATGCATGGATGAAACGCATGGATAAAGCAGATGGATGGAGCAGATTAATGGATGGGTGGATGGATGACTAGATGGATAGATGAATGAATTGATGGCATAGCCTCATGGATTTATGGATGGATGGATGAACTGATGGATAGATAGGAGGATGAATGAATGATTAGGTGAATGGCTGATGAAAGGATATATTGATGGATGGATGAATGGATGAATAATTAAATGGATGGATAAATTAAGTGGATGAATAAATTGGATGGATGGATGGATGGAAGGAAAATGATATAGATAAGATGTAGGGTGGGGCGGATGGATTAAACAGATGGAAGGACCAGATTAATGGATGGATAGGTGGAAGAATG
This sequence comes from Notoglanidium maculatum, assembly GCA_030068355.1. Classification (NCBI taxonomy): domain Eukaryota; kingdom Metazoa; phylum Chordata; class Actinopteri; order Siluriformes; family Auchenoglanididae; genus Notoglanidium; species Notoglanidium maculatum. The sequence goes on along the minus strand of JAQQZX010000025.1, from coordinate 200,085 downwards.
GATCATTAGATGGATAGCTGGATCATTAGATTGATAGATGAATGAATTTATGGGATAGATTGATGGATGGATGGATTGATGTGATGGATGGGTAGATGATAAAGATGAGAAATGTGGATGGATCATCTGGATAAAGTGGATGAATGGAGTGGATAAATGGATGGATAGGTAGATGGATAGATTAATGAATTGATGAGAGATGATGGATGGATGGATGACTACTTGAAATGTACTACTACTACTTGGACTACTAGTTGTCCAACTATAGGCCAATATCAAACCTCCCTTTTATTTCCAAGATTCTAGAAAAGGCTGTAGCACAGCAGTTA
>JAQQZX010000025.1:187462-199656 GCA_030068355.1 Notoglanidium maculatum | reverse complement strand
TGTGAAGCTGCTTTGAGACAATGTCTGTTGTTAAAAGCGCTATACAAATAAAATTGAATTGAATTGAATTGAAATGGATGAATGAATCGAGGGGATTGATGGATGGATAGAAAATAGAGGAGATGTATAGATGGAGCAGATTAATGGATGGATAGGTGGATGATTAGAAAGATAGATGAATGAATTGATGGAATAGATTGATGGATGGATTGGATGAATTTATGGATGGATGGATTAGATGGAGCAGATGGATAGATTGGATGGATGGATTGATGGTACGATGGATTGGATGGATGAGATGTTGAATGTCCTTAGTACAAGCCCCTTTGCAACAGCTGTTGCAAGCTTGTGCCTTAATGTATTCCTGTGGTTTGCCTTATATTTTGCAATATTGCACGAGCAAAACAGCACTGTCATACCGCGTATCAGCATGGCTGTGGGTTGCGATACACAATAATATGATAGCAAGTTTAATGTTGCTTTTTTATAGCAATTCTTTAAATAAGGAGTTAATATCAAGTAACATTCCAGACACAATATAGCCAAATATTTTATTTTTGCTCCGTCAACAAAAACAGTTCCCAAAGAAGCCACGGCATGATAGAGTGGTGCGTATGTCGTGTACATGAAATGCTTGGTATTCAAGTGGTAAGTCGTTGTGAGAACACCTCTGTCAGGCAACAGCAACGTGGACGTCTGTCGGGGCCAGAAGCTACCGAGGCGTTCATATGGACTCATCTCCTAACATTTTGGTGACTTCAAATGGGTTCATGTTCACCGCGTGGTAAACATGAACCCATTTGAAGGCACAAAATGTTATGTAAATAAATTTATTAGACTTTCTCATTTTAAATGAACACAGTATTTCTTTTCACACTGTACACTACACTGGCATTACTGTGGTGTTACACTCAGTACACTCAGCATCAACTTTGACCCAAAGTAACCTTTGACACCGCACTTTTAAACACACACACACACACACACACACACACACAATGCATGATGATCCTCGGAAGTATTCCAACAACACCGATGTGTTTGTAGAAGGGTGTGTGTGTGTGTGTGTGTGTGTGGGTGCATGTGTGTGTGAGGTCTGGCTCATCAGACTGTGAAATGAGCTCATTAAGGCAAATGGCTATTTAATTAAACAGTCAGAGAAAAGCCTAAACACACACACACACACACACACACACACACACACACACACACACACACACACAAACACAAACAGGTGTGCAGGCCTGGGAGTCCCTTAACAAGTACACATGCACATGTACATACACACACAGGTACATACACAAACACACGTACATGTACACATACACACAAAGTATATATAATATCGTTTGCTGAATTGACCCATATCATTGGTTGTTAAACTCATGTGCCATATGAAATTAACTTAAATATGTCTTAATTATGAATAAACAGAAATGGTTTGAATAAGCTAGCATTACAACAAGGAGATGTCGAGTTAGTTAGCCAAGCATATATAGCTACCTAGCTAACATCCTTGTTATAAAAAGCATTGAATAATGCTGGCTGGCTCACATTACACCAGGAGGTTATCATTAGAGCAGGTAAACATGAACAACTAAATATCTAGCTACTATCTACTCCAAAACATTTAGTATTTAATAAATTAAGGCGTTAAATAAAATGCTGGGACACCAAAATGAGCATGTAGCATTTTAGGGTCTACAAAAAGACTAGGAGAAATAGCCTTAGTTAGTACACATCCCATGTAAACTTTATGTTGTAAAGATTATGTTGTATCCTGGGGAATCTATGCATCAGCCCTTCAATCCGTATCTATTTTGAAATCAAATCAAAGACAGAAAAATGAAGACTGACCTTTCTGAATTAACCCATTTATTACCATGACTATGACGCATTATTGTTGTGTTTTCTGTGTGTAGTAGGCACATGTAGTAGTCAAATTGTGTTGCCAAACCTAGTCTACATCAAGCACAATAACACTGTGAGTTCAACAAACGGACCTCATTTATCGACCTGGCTGTTTCCATTTCTAGGAGGTTGTCGTCTAATTGGTCTTTTTTTTCCCTCAAGTTGTAGTCTTGGCAGACGCTCAGGGCCATGCAGTTTGCTACACCAATTTGAGACAGATTGGCAAACATCTTGGTCTACATCCATCCTCAAACATTACAATAACAACAAAATATAGTCAAGATTTTATAAGGACTTGTCAGAGAAGCAGACTTCTGTGGATATTAGGAAAGTTATCGAGTTCCTAGCACATGTATATCCTACATACATGTTATGGTCATGTGACCTAGTGATTAACTGCAACTTGTGCAGCCACACACTCTACAACATGTGCTTATAATAAAGGACAAAACAATATGTTTGTATTAAAATGAGGTGTATGTCGAACAAACAGATTTTTTTTAGTCCCACAGCAAAGCGTACATCATGAAGACACACCCATATCTGTGATTTATCCAGAGACCATTTATCCCTTTTGAATCAATCATAATTAGACGTCCTACAGATGTCCCCTGGCACCATTACTTAACAGACATGTGTCCAGAACTCTTATGCCATCTGAACAGACCATTTAGCTCATCTTTTTACGTAGAAACCATCTGAAAATCCAAAACTGCTCCATATGTGATTGACTTTATTAGTAATTTAAAACCTGCAAGTAAGTAGCATTGATACTCCTCTTCTCTCGATATTTTCTGCAGTGAAGTGCGTAGACTTTCATTTAGTTTTTCATTTTCTGCCCCCTAGTGGACTCATTCACATCGCATGCAAGTGCGAAGGCAGACACCTATATAGCCGCCCATGCAAATCATTCTGAAGTACGCTGATGCGTATAAACCAGGCCTAACTGAACTCTGAATGTGGCCTGTTGTGTTTAAGTTTAAAAAGCACACTTGTGTGCTGTCTTCTAGCTGTTCTTCTCCATTTCTCTCTCTCAACTTGTTCCTGTCTGTGGGATCAAGAGAGGTTTAAAAATAACTCTCAATTTAGCACGACGTTCCTGCCTGTGAGTGTGGACCAGGAAATGTGAAGATGGAAGCTAACAGTGAGCAGTGGCCACTGGCAAACACTAATGTAATAAGATATTAATGAGGGAGAAAAAGAAGTGTGTGTGTGTGTGTGTGTGTGTGTGTGTGTGTGTGTGTGTGTGGAGAGAGAGAAGAAGAGAGAGAGATTGAGAGAGAGAGGTGGGGGGACACAAGAAGAACCGGCACATGGAGCTTCCGCTCACCGAGCAACACCACCTCCTCCTAAATGCTCTAAATGTGCTCACTCTCTCGCTCTCTCTCTCTCGCTCTCTCTCTCACACACACACACACACACACACACACACACACACACACACACATTTACCCCGCCTCTCTTGGTTTTTAATGGCAGGCTGTTTAAACTCTGTGTGTGTGTGTGTGTGTGTGTGTGTGTGTGTGTGTGTGTGTGTGTGCTGCAGAGGCTGGGTGCATGTTAAACACAGTCACTGAAATCCTACTCCAATCCAATAAAGCCCTCAGCAGCCCTGCTAGCGCACACCATTACTGAGAGAAAGAGAGTGAGAGAGAGAGAGAGAGCGAGAGAGAGAGAGACGGACACAAAGACAAAGGCTGTGCCATAGACAGAAAGACAGGAAGAGAAGAGACAGCAAAAAAGGCTGTCATGTCCTATGCTAGAGAAAAGAAACAGAGACAGGGTTAGGAGAAACCGATAAAGACAGAGGGAAACAAAGAATCACAGAGACAATGCTTAAGACAGAGATGGATAGTGTGACAGAGAGAAGGCGAGAAAAAGATGTGGAACTCTCTCTTGTTCTTGTCTCTCACATTGAACCAGCAAGAGGAAATGAAACAGTCATAATGTATGCATAAAGCAGGAATGCAGTGCAGTGCATCTTCAATCCAGTGGTTCCATCAGGACATGTTTCGACTGCCTTTAAGACTGTCGGATAGGTGTCCATTTTGTAACAAAACAAACAAACAAACAAACCCATACTACACCACTCTAATGTGAGAAGAAACCAACCATAATCTCTCCCTTCTTCTTTTTCAAAAACCCTCAACCATGTTATCCATAGCCAGGTGTCTCTCTCTTACCCAGAACTAACTCTGGAATCCCAAATAGTCTCATTTAAACTGAGACAATTCAGAAACTTTACAGAAACTTCCCTCCACAGGGAATGTGAAGCTTTCTCCCTTTAGATCAGCCACGGTGTTATTCCTGGACCTCCTGGACCTCTCTACAGCCTATAACACAGTTAACCATAATATGCTTCTCTTTTTCCTCACCAGCCTGAGGATCACTCACTCAGTATGGCAGAAGCTTGCGTCATGCCTGGAGGTGCACTCGTATCAGGTGACAAGAGTATCCACATCTGCTCCAAGCAGACTTTTAACGGAGTCCTCCAAACCTGAATGCTAGGTCCTTTACTCCTTTGCCACAAAATCTGTTCTCTTAATGATGCAATACAATTACATAACTTTTTCTAATACTACTACACTGAGGACACACAACTTCTGTTTTCCTTTCCGTGATCAGATACCCATGGTTGCTATGTCTGGCAGACATTTATCATGGATAAATAACTGCACCTAAAGTTCAACAACAGCAACACTTCTGTTCACTCCTGGTGACCTTTGCTGATCTTGAATTCTTTAAGAACTTTCAGATCAGTTCTTCTAAAAATGGATAGTGTTGGAGTAGTATTGGATGATCAGCTGTCATTATGTGTCGCAAACATTACTCGGCAATGCAGATTGCTAGACCGGCAAACTAAGGAAACGTTACAGGGTTTTAGATGGTACCTTTTTTCCCTAAGAGTGTTCCTGTTGGTGGTCAGGCTACAAGTTGCCTGCCTGCTCACTACCCTTTCATCCAACCTCCTCTATCACCCTGCTCATTACCCCTTCATCCAACATCCTCTACCACCTGCTCACTACCCTTTCATCCAACCTCCTCTACCACGCTGCTCACTACATCTTCATCCAACCTCCTCTACCACCCTGCTCACTACATCTTCATCCAACCTACTCTACCACCCTGCTCACTACCCTTTCATCCAACCTCCTCTACCACCCTGCTCATTACCCCTTCATCCAACATCCTCTACCACCTGCTCACTAACCCCTCATCCAACCTCCTCTACCACCCTGCTCATTAGCCCTTCATCCAACCTCCTCTACCACCCTGGTCACTACATCTTCATCCAACCTCCTCTACCACCTTGCTCACTACCCTTTCATCCAACCTCCTCTACCACCCTGCTCACTACCCCTTCATCCAACCTCCTCTACCACCTGCTCACTAACCCCTCACCTGACCTCCTTTACCACCTTCCTCACTATCCCTTCCTCCAATCTCCTCTACCACCTTGCTCATTACCCCTTTATCCAACCTAATCTACCACCCTGCTCAGTAGCCTTTCCCCCAGCTTCCTCTCCCATCCTGCTCAGTATACCATCATCTGACTTCATCCACCATCTGCTCACTACCCCTTCATCCAACTTCCTCTACCACCCTGATCACTACCACTTTTCTGACCTCCTTTACCACCTTGCTTACTACCCCTTCATCTTGCTGACTATACCATCATACAACTTGCTCTAACAGGAGGGCTGGGCAATTGATCAAATTTTATTTTCAATCATGATTTTGGCTTCCAACAATTATGAAAACAAAGTTATTGAGATAAAATGATTATTATGATGCATTCTATTAGCAATGATGCTCTTGTTTTATTATCAATCCAGTGCACCCCTTTCTTTTACAGCAGTGTGCTGTAAAGACTTTAGTCTACAAAACACTGCATGATGATGGGGCTAAAGGATAACAAAACAATGACCAAACTATTGGGCTGCAAACATCAGGAGGTGTCACAGCTGGAAATCAACTCATAAAACTCGCTGCTTAGTAAATACTTCCACCTTTGCCTTTGGCAGACATTGTGCTGCTCTTTCGAAGTGAAGCCGCTGAATTGCCAGACATCAGGGTGTGCCATGTTTCGTTCAGCTCGAGCCAAGATGAGGGAAACCTCCAACATTCAAACTCCAATAATCCCATTGTGTTTTTTGATGTAATGATCGGAGGACAGTTAAGACCTGTAACTTATCCACTTTATGTATCTATCGCTAGTCCACAAGCTAGCTAAATAATGGGTTCATTATTAACTGAATGAGCATCTAAAGAGGTGCTGTACTTGGTATTCTGTCACTACTGGGTTCGTTTAAAAAAAAGCAGCTAATAGTTAAAACAATGTTTAAAAAGTCACTCATAAGAGCTGGAGTTTCTGCATGGCTCAGTTTGTAATGAGATTCTTGGTTGGGGAGTTACTCTCAGTAATGCTAGTTGTTTGCTACTAGTACACTATATGTAGCTGGCAAACGTAGCTAAATTAATTACTTTAGTTTTTAATAGCACATGTTGCATTTCCTGTCAATGAGTAATCATGTTAAACATTCGTGATCTATAATATTGACTAAAGTACTCGTGATTATGATTTTTCCATAATTCAGCAGCTCCATCTACCACTATGCTTGCTATGCCATCCTCCAACCTCCTATACCACCTTATGTGACCTTGGGCTTGGGAAAAGTCCAATATGAACTACAATCTTCAAAAGAAACTAAGAGGACAAGAACAAAACATATATCTATTGGTTATGATTGCTCTGATGTCTTAAGCTGTATGTGTTACCTTCTGGTTCTCGCTTTTGTTATGCTGTCATACCTAGTGTTGTTGGAGTTCCTGCTTGCACTCAGCACACAATATACACTGTTCTTAACCATTACGTGATAATAAGCATACCTAACAATCAGTTTTTCTCTCTCCCGCTCTCTCTCTCTCTCTCTTTCTCTCTCTCTCTCTCTGTCTTTCGAGCTACACATGCTAACTGGGATATCAGTGTTCCTGACGCTTTCTGCTTTCCGGACCTGCCTGATCTATCTTGATATACTCTGAAGATGGCGTTGGACTACTGCTGACTTAAAAGGCTCTGGTACAATGGCTTGGGACTTAAATTACCACAAACAATCTTGCACTCAAATCTCTATCATTGAATCTGTTGAAAACTTCAACAAAATAGACATCACGTTACAACTATAGTAAATTTTGTGCTACATTTTTGACCATATAGTACAGTTATAGAAGTGTGTTATGTGTAATTACACTATCCGGTGTCACCCAGATGACGATCAGTTCCCTTTTGAGTCTGGTTCCACTCAAGGTTTCTTCCTCATGTCTCAGGGGGGTTTTGCTTGCTACCATTGCAGCATGCTTGCTCATTGGGTATTATATATATTTATGGATAAGTCTATACATTAAGAAGTGTATAACCGGAATTTCGATATTTCAAGTTGTTGTGTGACAATGTCCATTGTTAAAAGAGCTATACAAATAAAATTGAATTGAATTGAATTAAGCACTTTAGACACTAAAATCAGAATGTGCTAATGTGAAGCGCTTTGAGAGAAGAAGAGCAGGAGGCCTAAGGTCCAGCCTGAGTTGGTTAATCATTCCCACACCAATGTGTATTCCCTGTTAGCAGCTGGAGGTGACTATGAGAGTGTGTTTGCATTGAGCTGACGAGCCAGGGAGAGAGGCCTGATCACGTCATCCCAACGACATGCTAATGGAGCGTTAGCATCTAGTGGAGCAGTAATTAGTGTTGGTGCTACAGGTTAAGTACCTGAGACCGGGTATAATGTCAAGAGAGTGAGAAAGACTAAACAAGTTACACATTTCTCTTCCTGCTGGACCTCTGTGCGACCAATTCTCTGTGAAAAACAGGAGGTAGATTCTGTTCTTCATTTTTCTATTTACTCCGCTCTCTTTCCTGTCTTTGACTGTCCATCTGTCAGTCAGGCCATGTTTTTCTCTCTTCGCTACTTTCTATTTGCACTTTCCTTTATGTCTTTCTCTCTATTTTTAGTATTCTGCTTCCTGTTCTTGGAGCACCACAGTATGGATAGAGAGAGGAGGGAGTGAGAGGGAGACACACAGAGAGAGAGAGAGAGAGAAAGAGAGAGAGAGAGCGAGCTGGAGGAGGAGCGGAAGTAAGAGAAGAAGAGGAGGGGTGTGTGGATTCATGCACTGCTGTCTTCAGTAAATCAATCTGGCCATTTGCGTCTCTTCCTCCTCCTCCTCCTTCCTCCTCCCCTCGTACACGGGCCAGGCTTGTAGCGGGCGAACGCCACAAAACAGAGCAGATGAGAGTGAGAGAAACACACAGAGGGGGGAAAAAACACAACCAGAGAGGGAGGGTGGGGTGAAAGGAAAGAACAAGCCAATATTGTTAAAGGGCACTGAAAGCTGCGAAAGAGACAAAGCCGGAAGGCCTGCAGTGTCTCTGAATACACACTTGAACTCCTGGAGTGCAATGCAGAAACAAAGCAAAGAAACCCTACAGTATAATAACTACAGACATTAAAAGCTCCCGAAAGGAGCAACAGCTTAATTGGACCAGCGTTTACAGTTAATTTTATGAAGTGTTTAAACATTATTAAAGTATTAACACTATCAAATTACAAAGAGTGAAGCAATCAAAGTCTCCAGTAACAGGACTGTTCAAAATGGTGGCGAGTATAATCAAAATTCCACTGCCATTCATTCCCCTGTTGAATAGGGCCAAGGAGGCAGCTTTGATGATGCCCACGTTCCCTAAATTGATCCTTTCATGCCCGTTTCACATATGCACTTTTTTTTTTGCGAGAATACTACAATAATTAAATGGCAAGCGGTTAACTGTAAACGCAACCCAGAGTCAAAATTCCTGGAAGACTGACACAACAGCTGAGACCTACAACAGCATAATCAGGAGGGCTAAGGTGTGAAATGAGGAGGGAATTCTTTATCCACTGAATATCACATCCCAGGATTTAATTTATGAGTGACGCACCAGCAGGCTCTGATAATATGACATAAATGGAGACATGATTAAGGTTAAAAAAAAAAAAAATGACTAAAAGTTCCTAAGACATGAATGCATTGACACTGATACAGGTATCAAGTATCAGTCCAATACTTTGCTCATACACAGAGCACTACAGTGCATTGAAGGGATGCTTACTAGGAGCATACTGTGAAGAAGAGTACTGGGATGAGCACAAGACATTCTGTATGCCACAGCATCAGATAAGTACAAATCTACAGTATCCAGGTGAGATGATCCACTGAGGTGAGTCATGGGAATAAGCTGGTTTTGGATGGCGTATATATTTAGTTTATCCATGTGAGACCATCCATAATAGTAGAAAATGAGGCACAAGTGCAGAAGCTCTAAGTAGAAGTAGAGCATCATGTCAGCAAAAAAGCCTTCAATGCTGATGAAATGAAAGGTTTCTAAGTATGAAATTAATTATTATATCAGTAGGTGAGAAATAAAAAAAAACACATAAACGTCCTTAGGTACAGTCATGCAGGTATGTTGTTCCTGGCTTCTTGGAGAACTTGCTAGTTCTTCTATCTCTGCAGGTAAAATCCTGAACTGCTTAGATGATTTGTTTCATCAAAAACCTGGTCTACAAAATAATTCAGTCCAATTTTATTTTTATAGGACTTTTTAACAATAAATATCCAGATGTAAAGTTTGCTCACCACTTATCACTGCATCAGTTTAAATTCATTTCACACACGACTTTAAACTTTTCTTGACATTTGATGATAATGGTGGAGCAAAAAATCCCCTCCTACAGTAAGGAGATACACAAGTTTTTTTTCCATATCAACACAGGAATCACCATTAGCAGGGCAAGAGTGTTTACTTCAATATTATTATCTTTAATAGAACGGCACTCAACCTATTTAAGGAATAAATGTTTTTTCGTTTCGTTTTTCATCACTCAGTGAAAGTTGTTTTGGTAAAGAATGTAGGTATGTCACTATGATGAGAACAATTTTGTAATTATGTTGTATTCGACTTACCTCGGTAATGGGATGTAAGAACTCAGAATTACGTCATTTTCATCCTCCGTGCATATGCGCTACAAAGTCGGCGGGAAAGCATGGTCGCTTCCATGTTCGTCTTTTGTTAGGAACAAGCTAGACAGCTAACTGTGATTTTACGTTGTCTAAACAGCAAATTAGAAATATAGTCAATGCTATAGATTTAACAAGGGAATATTTTTGTTTGTTGATTTATCTAAAATACCTATACACGCAGTATAACTCATAAAAAAGGTAAGAAAAGCTGCTTTGTTTACTGTTGATGCTGTGAGCAGCCGTGTTGATTTTACGTCACTCGGGGTTTAGGAGATAAGTACGGGTTCCAGGTTGAGGGGGCGTTTTCTTATGTTTTTCACACGGTCAGTTTTAGAATATCAGTGGTTCTGATTTACAGCATTTTACTTGATGAACCGTAAATTAATATGGCCCATCACTTAACAAAATACACAGATTTCTCAGTAAAAAGTTAATTTATTTTTAAAAAATAGTTGTTCTTTTCTGACGCTCTTAGGCAACAGGCATAAAATAAGCATATAAGACAACATTTCAATTAAAATATGTAGGGTGTATTCAACTTCTGCACAACACTGAAAGTAATGCATTGTCAAAATGTCTTCAAGTATTATTGTAAGATAAATTATATTATAAGATAAATACGATTTTGAAAAATAGTTTAGGAGATTATCCTGATATGAAAATTAAATATCACCACATAACTAGAAACTAGAGTAGGGTGGGTTAAGGATGGTATGTGGGTTTACCCCCAGAGATGGTGTAGGTAGGATCTAACTTGGTGATCTAAGCCAGGCGAGAGCGATGTGGAGAAAGGGAGAAATAGAGAGATAGAAAGACGAGTGAGAGAGAGAGAGCGAGAGAGAGAGAGAGAGAGAGAGAGAGAGAGAGATGGAGGTAGTCCCTCTTCAGCTCGGCAGCCAGATGGTCTGGTTGCCACAGCAGCATTTTACCCACCAGGCGGTGCTTTGATACTTGTGTGTGTGTGTGTGTGTGTGTGTGTGTGTGTGTGTGTATATAATATGTCCCTCTGTGATTGTGCCTTTACAGTCTCTGCTGCTCAGCAGCATGTGTCACAGCTCTGTGTGTGTATGCATGCAGGTGTGTGTGTGTGTGTGTGTGTGTGTGTGTGTGTGTATGTGTGTGTGTGTGTCTTCATGATTGTTTTGGCACTGCTCTGATGAAAACAAGTGGCCCACACCTGCTAAACAGCATTCATTACCGTACACAACGGAGAGCTGGGGAGTAGGAGGAAAGAGACAGTGGCATGAATGACAACAAAGAGAAAGCTTGAGAGAGCACGGAAAACATGGAGGAGGTTAGACGCAAGAGACGCATTCAGCTAGGCCTTTATAACCAACGGCCCGTGGGCCCCATGTGGCCCGTTTTCGTTTTTTTATGTCCCACACAAGGGTGCAGGTTAATTAGTAATAACACATCTACTGTGTAAGTAAATCATCAAATAAAGATCACATGTGGGCAGTAGGGGTGTGTATCTCTCCATCCAAGGTAAGCGCTTCTATACTTCATCAGGGAGACATTTAAAGCAGCCGACTATTCAATTTGATGTGATTTAGAGTCATTTTTATGAGCGGTTCAATGGTACTGACAGGCAGAGAGGCTATATCTCCTTCACTGCGACTAACAGGCACAAAGGCCACACCCCCTTCACTGTGACTGACAGGTACAAAGGCCACACCCCTTCACTGCGACTAACAGGCACAAAGACCACACCCCCTTCACTGTGACTGACAGGCACAAAGGCCACACCCCCTTCACTGTGACTGACAGGTACAAAGGCCACACCCCCTTCACTGTGACTAACAGGCACAAAGACCACACCCCCTTCACTGTGACTAACAGGCACAAAGACCACACCCCCTTCACTGTGACTGAAGGGTACAAAGGCCACTCCTTCTTCACTGCGACTGAAGGGTACAAAGGCCACTCCTTCTTGACGGAGACTGACGTGTACAAAGGCCGCACCTTCACTGGGTCTGACAAATAAAGAGGCCACACCCCCTTCACTAAGACTAACAGGCAGAGGCCACACTCCCTTCACTAAGACTAACAGGCAGAGGCCACATCCCCTTCACTGAAACTAACAGGCAGAGGCCACACCCCCTTCACTAAGACTAACAGGCAGAGGCCACACCCCCTTCACTGTAGCTAACAGGCAGAGGCCACACCCCCTTCACTAAGACTAACAGGCAGAGGCCACATCCACTTCACTAAGACTAACAGAC
>JAQQZX010000025.1:136319-148375 GCA_030068355.1 Notoglanidium maculatum | reverse complement strand
CCCAGGGTGTACCCCGCCTCTCGCCCGAAGATGCTGGGATTGGCTCCAGCTTCCCCGCGACCCCGACGGATAAAGCGCTATAGATAATGGATGGATGGATGGATGGACTTTATACAGCATACTGCGATAATTATCACACACAGTACCAGTACAACATGCCAATGATTTATCATCACCACCCTGGGGTTCCGATCGAGATCAGGAAGCGTAGGTCGGCAGCATTCTTGGGCAGCGCTTGCGCACCCGGGACAACGTCAGCCCCAGCTGGAGGCCAGAAAAAGGACAGTTGACTTCTGAGATTATTCATTTTGGCTAGATTTGAAGGCAGCATCAAATGTATCCTTCTTGGAGGAGTCAGCTTGGCAAGCTGAACTTGATTAGCTAAAATCTACCTACAATATGAGAACAAGGCCAGGTGCATATTTCCACAAAACACAATATCATGAGATCGCTAACTGTGCTAAAATGTTGCTTCATCTTCAGCAAGCGTTTTATAATGCTCAGGGTCATGGTGGGACCGGTGCCTATTTTGGGAACACTGAGGGTGAGATGGGAATTCATCCTGGATGGGAACTCAGGCCCCACGCACACACTCATCCACATGCAGGAGCAATTTAGAGTAGGATGTACACATCCAGGTTTTGTGAGGTCGAAACTAACTACACCTGGTCACCTGACTCTGCTCAGTCTGGAGGCGGAGCTCATTTCCGGGCCAGAAAAAGGTAAACAGTATCCTGAAATGACTTCCATAGCCAGACCTTCTGCATGAAAATACTTCAAATCATGTTTCTGTACACTTCTAAATATTACACACTGCATCTTTAAGTGTAAACACACCTTTTTCTTTAACTTTAGTGCATTGCACTTTTAGTACAAAGTAAACAAATACACGGAATCATGTTCTGAGATTTCTGTCATGAACTATTAATAATTAGCATCTAACACACATTTCTTAAATAATTATTACATATACACACATTATTGTTTGGGCTCATGTTCAGGAGCTGAGAAGACAACTGCATGACTACAGACTTCGCACCGAGAGCACAATGCATTCACATTGTGTGTGTGTGTGTGTGTGTGTGTGTGTGTGTGTGTGTGTGTGTGAGTTCATGTGTTTGCCTATAAGCGGAAATTAAACCTGCAGAATTTTTTGCAGTTCAACCAAAAAAGTACTTAAAAACACCTTTTCTGGAATTATTATAGCAATTATTCTCATACACTCGCTCTCAATTCACACACACACACACACACACACACACACACACACACACACACACACAAAAGTCTAAACCTCTGAAATCTAAAAGTCTAAAACTCTGAAAGAGTGCCAAAACTTTTTAGTGCCCTAATTACCACACAACAATCATCTTTTCTCTTTTTCCACTCATTCTCATTCTCTCTCTCACACACACACACACACAGACACACACCCACTTTACAGACAAGGAAAGACAAAACAGAGGCATTTTCTTCTCAAAGAATTGGAAGAGAAGGCATTGAGAGTGCCATGAGACGCCATAAACGAGTCGACCCCCTACCCTGCGCTTCCTCTCTCCCTCCTCCTGCACTATATTTACTAAGAAAAGAAAATGCAGTAAACTTTAGTGACATTGTGTTTTTAATTATTAGGTATAACTGTAGTAAACAGTGGTAAAATCTAAGTCCAAAACAGGTCAGTACATGCATGACAAAAACACAGGACAAACTCACACGCAAGATGAGATTTGTAGGAAAAGACTTTGTGGAAAACGATCACCTTCATGGCCAGGTGTACGCTTGGAATGCTGTGGATGCATGGCATGGTCGAATTAGGCTTGGAACAATAATTGTGCCAATGTTACCATTTTTGATATTTTTACTGAAATGCAACAGCAGCTCATGGCCAGATATTTTGGTGGGTGCCATTAAAGGGCCCGGCTCAGCCTTCCCAGAATCCTCTGCGCCAAGTAGCGGGTCTCAATTTTCCAGGGCGCGGAAATATTCCAAAAACAACCCACACTAATCCGGCGACCTGCTAAGCCGTAGATCTTCAATTGTTATGTGAAACCGAAAACATTTTGTCAAGGTGTCTATATTTTAAATCCTTTCGACTGAACCGTTCCGCTTTCGCGTGGTTATTCCATTGTAATGGACCCAAACTGGCACTGGTTGTTTCACAGGCAGCTGCGAAGGAAAGAAAAGACAAGGCATATTTTGTTCCAAACTTCCACTTATGACACGTAGATGAAGAAAAAGTTTGAACGGATCACTAACGGTGATTTTGCAAAGGTCTGGCTGAACCTAACAGACAGGTCACGTGCTATCAAAACAAAAACAACGCACTGGATTCTGGGACGGGCCAGCTAGTGTTGTTTAATAACAACACTAAGTGTAAAGCCTGTCACATTTGACTTATTCTACAACCTATAGAGTATGCTGTGTGACGTACCTGTGTTTGAGCATTAACCAGGGTTGCCAGGTTTCAGTAAAATCTCCAGTCCAACTACATCTCAAAAACAACACAAAAAACCTGAAAGTACCCCGAACTGAGCACTGGCAAAGGGAGACACCTTCTTCTTCTTTCTCTCAGCCTTGTCATGGAAAACAAACATCACCGTGGTACACACACGTGTCTAATGTACAAACATCATCCACGCCATAATCCCCCTTTCCCTCTCCCATTATTCACAACATAGATTACAATAGAAACGTATAGACACGCTGTCCGCACTTTGCCTGTGTTGGCAAAATTTTATTAGACCTAATTCAGAATATTTGCTATTAAGCATGATCTTAGTGGCCGCAGAGTATTTTTAAACCAGTGGTGTCTGGTGTTTAAAAGAAGGAAAGTGCAGCTGTCTGTTACTGAAGTACTGAAGTGCGTTTTCTATTGTATGTGTCGGTCTGGGCTTCTGTTCACGTTTCTCCTCATAAGTAAAACTTTTCCAAAAGCAGATCGACAACATTAGCGGTTTTCCATGTCGCAGATAAGCTTTCTAACTTGCAAGTGAAATTTCACTCAAGAAGGTAGTAACTGCTAGCTAGCTGAATCGGTGTCATAAAAAAAAAAAAATTGCCGCAAATAATCCAATTTCACTTTACAATTTATTTACAATATTGACCAATTATATAGATTATATTAAGAAGGTATACTAGTTGTGTGAAACTCTTATGGATTTGGTTAGCGACTCATGCTATGCTCCTGGCACTGATATGATGACGTTTAAAATGTTAGTCATGTTCGTTACTGTATCAGTGATGGGCAGCTGGTTATGAGGTTCCGCCTCTTTGAGAGGATCATCATATGAAGAGGCCGTACGTCTGGGTGGGACAAGCAAAGAGTACACTGTCCAATAAACATTGACATGTCTTTTCGATGCAAAACCCATCAGTCTATGCTCCTATCACTCAGAGATGCCATGCATTCAGGCGGGACCCTGTAAGCCCGTTGCCCAATACGCTTTAAACTTTGGTCTCATTAAAACACACTGTGCTTGAATCTGCCATAGAAGCCTTACACAAGCTGTGCGAATGGAAGCGCAGCTCTATCAGTGTTAAATAGTTTGTGTTAAAGGTCCACTATGTAGGATTTAATGGTTCTATTAGCAGAAATTGAATATAAGTATATTATATATTCAGAAGTATGTTTTCATTAGTGTATATTTACCAGTAACTACGAGTCATTGTGGTTTCGCAAGCTGAGAATTAGTGCTTTACAGCTACTCACCGAGCGGGTTTCGCTCTCTGGAGAGCAAGGCTGAGGCGACCGGGGCAAGGAAAACTCCCTGAGACTGCATGAGGAAGAAACCTTGAGAGGTTCAAAGTCATCTACATCAATATAGACCAAATATCTTCGTAACCCATAATACTGTATTGTATCACTAAAAACAATACTATTAAACACAAATTTTCATTCAGAAGTGTGTTAGACGAAAAGGTGCAAAAATTTTGGCACCTCCCATTGGGTTGTGAGTGTAATGTTGATGAATCCACATCACTCTCTGGTCACGTACACGTCTCTCTCTCTCTCTCTCTCTCTCTCTCACACACACACACACACACACACACACACACACACACACAAGGTGGAGCGAGTAAGCAGGCCGGGAGGACATGGGAAGGATTTTTAGCTTCCTGTTTGCAGATTATTCAACGTATTTTTAGCCAGCGTTACCCAATCTCTCCTTCCCTCCCCTCTCACACGTCACTACTACCACTGTCTGAACAGAACAGATGAGAAAGATCGTCACATGGAAAAGGCAAGATGGAGACGGATCAACAGATTCCTTTATCATTACAGTAACAGAAATAGCACAATGGGCAATAAATGTTCATTTAATATTGATACATAAATCACCTGCTTGGATAAGATATTTAACTACACAACTAAATATTCTTCACAGAAAGGACACTAATCACTTTGTCTCGTTTGTTATCGGAGAGCACATGATTCTCTGAGCCAATGCTCTCTGAAATAAGCACCATGTACACACACACACACACACACACACACACACACACACACTCCGTTGTCATGGAGACTGTGATGCAGACAGCTAGGAATGGCCCGGCTGTCATCTTGGATAAGTCAAAGAGAGAGACAGGAGAGAGCGAGCGAGAGAGGATGTTGAGAAACAGAGAGAGGGAGAATCTGAGAGATGGGGAACAGAAGAGAGAGATAAAGAGAGAAATCAACAGACAGACACAGGCAGAGACAGTGAAAGAGCGAGAGACAGAGAGAGAAATAGTGAGAGACAGAGAGAAATAAACAGACTGAGAGAGACAGAATCAGACAGACAGAAAAGAGTGCAAGAGAGAGCATTAAAGATTCTGGGAGACAGAACAACAGGACATGAGTGAGAAGAAGAGAAAGAAAGATGATGTGATATATAGAAAGTAAGACAGTTGCAACTTGCAGTGATGATAAGGATTAAAAACAGGATGCAAGGTTTTCCCTCCAAGCAAAAGGTTACGCTGCCTGTATCAGCATGGTGCACACACACGCACGCACACACACACACACACACACACACACACACACATGTACACAGTGAGAGGGGGTCAGTGTGCGGCCTCAGCATTGTCCCACAGGACTGCGCAATTGCACTCACGGTAAAACAACTAATTCAGCTGCTCAGGTTAGCGATCAACCAGTCCAGTCCGACATGCAGGAAGAAACATTACATTATTCTTAGCTTCCTGTTTTGCTAAATTGTAGGAGTGGCCTCTGTGCCTGTCAGTCTCAGTGA
Organism: Notoglanidium maculatum; assembly: GCA_030068355.1. Classification (NCBI taxonomy): domain Eukaryota; kingdom Metazoa; phylum Chordata; class Actinopteri; order Siluriformes; family Auchenoglanididae; genus Notoglanidium; species Notoglanidium maculatum. The sequence goes on along the minus strand of JAQQZX010000025.1, from coordinate 143,144 downwards.
AGGAGGCGTGGCCTCAGTACCTGTCAGTCACAATGTAGGAGGCGTGGCCACCTTGAGATATGAGATATGACTTTTCACACCTCAAGAGCTGCAATTTATTTGAAATAAAACATTTTGTACAATAAAGCAATAACATTACATTGAATGAAACATGTTTAGGCCACATATATACAACAAAAGTATCTTTGATCACGTTACATGTCGTTGATCATGTTGATGAAGATGAGCATGAAGAGGAGAGATACACACCTCTGGTACTGGGAGAAGCACACACGAGGGCGTTATGACAACAGTAACATGGCAAAGAAGCAGCGTGCGTGTGTGTGTGTGTGTGAGTGTGTGTGCACGTGTGCGTCCGTACACTCTGCGCTCACTCTCTCCCAGGGATCGTCTCTGCTGAAATATGGATGAGTGTGAATAGCACAGTACTCAGTTTCACTTTCCTCCTTTCTGTATGCCTAGAAAGCAGAAACCCCAATTCAAATGCACCCTAAGCAGAGCAGTGCTCCTCGTTCAGAACCCTCCATCACTGAAAACCAAGCCAATCACTCGGAAAAAAACGATGATGAGGATGATGATGGTGAGGTACATTACAGAATACTGCACATCACGTCATTACAACTCCAAAAAAAACAGGAGGATATAAAGGCTAGAGAGGTCCGTACGTCACAACCGATCCTCCAGTTCAAGCCACAGGAGTTCCACTCAGGAGTAGGCAGCCTAAGTAGGCTCTCTAGAGTAAGCTTATTGCTGAATGCTGTCTTCATAAAATAGGAACAGTCATTACTTTGACACTGAGCATCGCATTACATCATGTAACCCTGATAAACTGAATGTTACGCTTAGCTGTGTGTGATAACAAGCAGAAGCGATGCAGAAATATTCATCAGGCTTTTACCTGCGTCTAGATTTCTCTCGCTGTACAGTTTAAACCTGGCTTAATCAGAAACCCTTAAACCCACCCGGTTCCATGTCTTCAGATCCAAAGCCAACAGAAATAAGAAGAACAGCTGTTGAAAAAGTGAAAAAAAAAAAAAAAAGGCAGACAAACACAGAACACAGTCTACCGTATGTGACTACATGGTGAGTTGTGGTGACAGACAAGGCTAATTTCGTAGTTAGAGGAACGTAAAGATGAATGTGCAATCGTCTGTAACACGAGCATCAGGATTCGGTCCTGCCGGGCCACAGAACTGTAGCGTTTACCACGTTAACTTACTTAACCCCTCTGACGTCGCACTTATCACTGCTCATAACAGGAAGTGCCTTAGACTCTGTTAATGATTCAGCTCGCAGAAGCAAGACAGAAAATAGAAACGACTCGGAGAAGAGAACGTTAATTTGTTGATGGCTCCTAACGCTGCTTTCACACGAGGAGTTTATTTTTACAGAAAACGCCCAGGATTATTACTGCTTTTGCTTCACTGCACTCCTAGCTACATTAGCCTATCTGTATCAATTTTTTTTATAACAAATATATCTCAATATTTAACCGAAGGAGGAGGCTCGGTGTTTTGAGCTGAAATATCAACAGTTTGTTGTTGATCTTCTCATATTTCCTCAAAAACAAGACTGATCTTTCTGCAGCCTCATAAACTGGTAAAAAAAAAAAAAAAAAAAAAAAAAAAACCACGACATCACTGTGGGCTTTTCTGAAAATGAAAAAATGAAACAAAATTTTAAATAAATAAATAAATAAATAAACCCCGCCGACAGCAATGCATTTTAAAATGCGCCACATCCCATCCGCCTCTTCCGCTTCCCGCCGCTGCCGATGCAACTTCTACCAAAATCCTCTACAAAGAAGCATTCCAATTTTCATCGTTTAAACTATGGAGTATTATACGCTGTGTTCATACTGTATAAACTACAGAACATAAAGATCACATCACTTTCTTAAGTTAAAAAGAATCGCAATATCACAAGAGCTGGTTGTTGCTCAAAGTGGTCGCTCATGGCCTCTAGATCACCGAGGGGTGCCATGATTTTTGCAAAAATCATATGCAGATACGCAAAAAGTACACTTTACTATCATTTGGCTGGAAGGTATATGTATTAGGCAGTTGGATGGGACCCGTCTGTGGCGTGAGAAGAACAGAAACGGAATTCTCTAATGCATGACGGAGTGGTGATCACGCACTCATGTCTATCTGGAGCGGAAAAAAGAAAAAAGAAAAAAGAAGCAGAGGAGAAATGAATGCAAAATATCGCTTATGAATTTCTGCTCATCAATTGGATGCGGGTCTGTTTTCTTGTTTCTGCTTGAAACTGAAATGGATATAGATAGAGGCTAGCTGCCATCTAGAGTAAGACGTGTTAGGCTAACACATGTTAAGTTGCTAGCTTGATACTGACAGATACGACAGCAGGAGCCTTTAAACCTAATGTAAATCTTCTACAGATCCTTCCAGAACTACAGCAAGCCAGACCGTCACAACCAGTTTCATGTGTTCAAAACATTTCACGATGATAAGAACAACAGACTCATTTCTCAGCTCATTTTTGTCATTAAGGCATCTCGAATGTTCAGCATGGCCTTCAATATCAATCTACACCACACACCAATGCACACAATATATACCATTTACTCCTTACAGGTTTACAAGTTCTAGATTTTTTTTTATCTCCCTGATACAAGGATGAGTCCAATTAAACCCTTCATGCATGACTCGAATTTTGTTCTAAAGTAATAAACACACTTATTAAAGGCTAGAACATTTACATTGAATGAAATAAAGATGAAGCTGAACAAGTATGCAATTCTGAGACACTTATTTACAATAAATTGACTCGCCCACATTTTTACACGACTAATAAACTAATATTTAAACTGAGTTTCTGCCAAAATGGCTGGCAATGTAGAAATCTGGTCTGTTATTTCTGTCGTTTAAAATATATATATATATATATATATATATAAGTCAGGTACAGCTAATATGATTGGTAATGGATTTTATTTAAAAAAAAAAATTAAATAGCATATCAACAGTGGCATTTGACTCAACAGCCATAATACAAAAACGATGACTTTTTAAACAAACGTCTATATATTTATACAAGAATTAATAATTGACACAACTGTGACTTTATACTACTGCTAATAATAATAATAATAATAATAACAACATCTTTATAAGTGGCCTTCAGGGAGTCAGGGTGTAACATGGGAAAAAAACAGTTTGATTCAGTGGTTGGAAGTTCGAACGCAATCTATGCAGGAATTGTTTCTCCCAGTTAAATCCCACAGCGCTAAAAGATTTCTTTAAGTGAATAATGGAGCGTCTCACGCAGGTCTAACTGTGACTCAGTGTTATAACGCTGCTGCCTTAGGAGTTTGTTCCATTTCTGATTCAGGCATGAAGGCTGCTGAAAGGGGAAGAGCTCGAACAGGAAGGAAATGGACTTAGAAACAAATGTGTATGTAGCAGCCCACACACACACACTCACTCACACTCACACACACACTCACACACACACACACACACACTGCTGCAGCCGTTACTGGTAAACAGCTGTACAGACTTTATTGCTTTAAAACATCATCAACAAGAACACGAGCCATGAGCCGAGCTAGTTAATGTTTAAACTCCTTCCTCGGTGTTGAGCGTTTCACTCACCGCAACTTTTACGTCACCGTCTGTAAGCAGAGATACACTTTTACACAATTTGGGGTGGCGCTGTGGAGCTATTTGCCATTTTACACCTTTAAGCCAGAGCAAGCTTTACATGCTAGGATTAGAATCCTAGCTGTGTGTGTGTGTGTGTGTGTGTGTGTGTGTGTGTGTGTGTGTGTGTAATCTGGGATAGCGCTGGAGAGCTCTTTGCCATTTTACACCTCTAATCCAGAGCAAAATTTACATACAGGGATTAGCGACCTGGGCGTGTGTGTGTGTGTGTGTGTGTGTGTGTGTGTGCGTGTGCGTGTGCGTTCACACGCATTCATTCATACCATTCACATAACGTGGTTTTGTTCTAATTTCCGTTTGAAAACCACATTCGTGTTGCCGCACCTGCACTTTGAACCTCACCTGTACTTTTTCACTCCACACTCCACACACACAAACACACACACACACACACACACACACACACACACACAATAACATTTTTGTCCGATTAGGCAGCACTGTAAACTTATTTGAAGCACCTGTAGAGTATAGACATTAATTTTAATGTGTGTGTCGGGTGTGTGTGTTTAGTGTGTGTTTGTCTGTGTCGTGCATTTTGCATAATTAACTATAATGGAAAACGCAGTGCTGGATGAGTAGCTGCGTGTGTGTATTTGTATGTGTGTGTGTGTGTCTGATGACTCTCATCTATTTTTAACTCGATCTCTTAAGGTTTCAATGAGACGCTGAGGCGAAGTCCTGCTTCAAGGCATCGCCGTTATCAATAATGCATCCGTGTGTCTTTAGTACGGAAACACACACACACTTCAGCTTTGTTCTCCATCACACACACTGTGTGTAATGCATCAATGCATTCTATTATAGTATTAAACCTGTAGTATGATTACTGTGCGCACTACCAGTCAGTCAGTGTCGGGAATGAGCCAAAATGGTTTCCCTACCAACAGTGTGTGTTTACTTTCCTTTCAGCTAAAGCACTCTTGGCTGCATGTCCAGCTGTCCTTTACTTCCTCCTCCTCTTGTCACTCTCTCAGTCACACACTCTTTCATATAAGGGACGGTCATAAGGCAGTGACTAGTGCTGCGTGGTTTCATTATGCAGGACGTATGAGCCGAAGAGACGAGACAAAAGACCAACAAACCAAATGAATGTATTTCCGGTATGAATTCGGAGTGTAACCATTTTTACTATTTAAACATCTTCCACCAGCAATCCTAAAAAGTAGCGACTAGACAACTAGTCATCTCTTTTCTGACTTTTCCATGGAAGAGCCATGGCGCATCAATAAAAATGTCTTCTGACTTACATCCTCTGATTCCCATTTCTATCCTGATAGGAGTGGTTTCTTCCATGGTGACTCCGCCCACATGCCCACAGTGCAGGAATGCTCACTGAACGGTTTGATGAAAATGAAAATGTGGTAAACTCCAGTGCTACGGACTTCCGAGTTCCGCACACCTACGGGAGCTTTTGGAATGACGTGTCAGACAGCACCGTCATCGAAAACACCAACTGAGGGAATATATTTGAGAAGGATGGTGTGCGTCTCTCCAGTACAGCTCCAGGGACTGGTATAATCTCTGCCAAGGAGCACTGAAGCAGTTCTGGAGGCTCATGATGAACTGACACTTACAATACAAACGCCTAGCTTGGATATCTGATTAAGAAGAGCAACACTCAGAAGAGATCAGATATTGGAACGACAACCTCCATGTGCATTACAAGGATGAATGAATCACATCCTAATTGCTCGCATCACCCCTATGCATCACACCCGACTTCCTAAAATACAACGGTCTGACCTTCGCTAGGTCTCATCCAGTCTGTCTTTCTTTCCCTCCATCGCTCCCTGGCGTTTTCCCCGCAACTATATTCCAATCACCTTCTGAAGGTTAATGAGATCAGAACAGAGGAGACAATCACAACCTCCCACACACTCACACAGGACATGCTCCATGTACACAAATCCTGGGTGTATTCACAAACGTCTATTCATCGGGCGCCATCTTGGTGACGCTCGGTGGCGATTATTTTCGGTACGACGAGACTGAAAACCACAAATGGATTGACAAGATGAAGGGTTAAAAACACAGGTTTGAGATAGCTGTTTAAAAAATGTGTTGTGTTTTGGCAAAAAAATATATTTCTGGCTACTCATTTCCTCATTACAAAAGGAGCAAAGTGCCCTGTATTTATCCATGCATCAGTCTGAGAACATGGCTAGGCTTTCTTCTTAATTTCTTTACCGAAAAGGTGACTAGCTGTTTCACTAGGAGGATGGTACTTGCGTAATACAGATTCTACGTAAGCGGTAAGCGCCGAGCTGTTTTGTCTCTACAAGTTATACCGATAATGCGTTCCACGTGATGCTTTGTGATTACTCCTAGTGTGCATCGTCACGCCTATGATCAGATGACACCGAATGGCAGCGATCTGGACATATTTCCCAATTGCATATTTCCCAAAAAAATGCAAAGCAGACTGTGCTCTACGAAAACATCTTGAAGAAGAACTACAGCATCTTCCTACAATACAAGCAGGGTAGGTAGGTAGGTAGGTCTGGTTTAATCAGCACCTGTGGTTAATTCAAGGCAAGAAAGGTGTATGGTCGAATTTATATACACATAAAATCACATAGACAAAGAAGGTGATTTGACAATATGCTCCAGATTCACATGTGATAAAAATTCGAAGCCGTTCGGTGGTAGCACTGTATAAAATAAATCATCTGAAGTACTTTGAGAATAAAATTGCTCCCATGTGGCTTTGAAAATGGGACAATGACGTTAAATATGCTTAATTGATAGGGATGTTCTGCAGTAGTGGCATGATGGTGGTTCCTCTCCCATTAATAAAAAGCCATGAATGACCAACAATGTAAAACTCAGCATGCAATGGTGCAAGAAATCCTGGCTAGATAAGAAACAAATTTGATGGACAGAGCTTGGTGAGCAAAAAACAACAGCTCTTACCCAGTATGTTGCTTTTGATGACCAGCCACCATTGTTTATTGACAACGAGGAATTCGGAAGCAATGAAAGCAATAAAATGTGCTTAACTTGAAGTGCCTTTCTGAAATCAAACAAAATTAAAAATAAAAAAAATTTAAAAAAAAGTTAGACTACAGGGAGTGCAGAATTATTAGGCAAGGTTTATTTTTGTGGAATAATTTTATTATTGAACAACAACCATGTT
>JAQQZX010000025.1:113767-133946 GCA_030068355.1 Notoglanidium maculatum | reverse complement strand
TGGAGTAAGACAACATGCATAAAGAGGATGATGTGGACAAAATACTCATTTGCCTAATAATTCTGCACTCCCTGTAACGTAGCTAGCTAATGCACTTCATTCAAAATCACCTCTAATGTTATACAGAACGGGTTTAGTAGAGTATGTGCGCATGACCACTACTGAAACGTTCTGTGACGTCCTGGATTGATTAATACTAAATACTCATTTCGGTATCGGTATCCAGCTTCGATCACATAACTTGTCAGAAAAAATGTTTCTGACACTTCCTCGTCTCAGCGCATACGGTTTAAGAGGCAGCTGGGAAAGCAAGGCCTAATTAATAAAACTAATTTATAAGTCAGTTCTGCAAAAAGTGATTAAATAGTCACTCTCTGACAGATGTTTTATGTCTGTAAAAGATTTTAAACAGGTATCGCACCGAGTTATCTCAAACAAAGTTTCCTTAAATAAGCCCACAAGTGAAAAGGGGCTTTTGGTGTGGAGTCCGTCATCACTGATGCATCAACTCAGCTTTTGGTGAAAGGTTTTGCTCATCACACGTCTACTTCCTGGTTAGAAAATGTGTGCCAAGAGCCACACATTACAGATGCATATCTTTTAATGTGAGCTGCATTAGGCTGTATAGTATTGCAGTTATACTGTTACATACTGCAAACGAACCCTTGGGGGTGTTTGTTAGCTTGAGCAGTGATAGTTCGGCATTTTATTTTCGATTCTGCATTTACAACCAGAACGTTATGGATTTAAATCCTAGATTAACCATCAACACTTAATTGGACTGTGCTTTACTTGACTGAAAGTGTCTCGTCAAAAAGAATCGAAAGGTGATTGGTCACCAAAATGACGTGGAGACCTTGAGACCAGTCAGGACGACCACAGCGCGCTATTACATACTGAGGGATCGATTACCTCGTACGGCTTTCTAAAATCCGTCAGAATTTGCGACATTTTTCTTTTCTTTTTTTTTTGCGCAGTGTTATATATTAGTAATAGAAAAATTGGTGAACACACACCAAACACGCCACAGTGTTTCTCAAGACATCTCCATCATTTATTTTTAGCCCGCTCTTGTATTCACTGTTTCACCTGCTCAATTTCCGTCGCCTACTGACGAGATCCATTAGGATTGTAATCACTGCATTAAGAGAAATTAAAGTCTGTGCCCCTTGCACTTTTCTCAATTTTTTTGTGCCGGCCATCGACATTAACTGCCCCAAAAATCTGCAGACTCGCATTTACATACACTAACTGTTCATTTTGGCTGCCATTAGGGAAAAAGAGAGCAGTGTAACCCCCGGGTTTAGAGATGATCCAGGAGCGAGACAGAGAGCAGGAAGAGAAAGAAATGAGCAAGTAAACAAAAGGGCCGAAACTGAAAAAAAGGAAGAAGAGAAAAGAGAAAGAGGTTACAACAGGGACAACTTGTAGCATGTATACACCTCTCAAATCAGTGACCCTTGTCCAAAATAAATCCCACTACAGGAAAGGGAATACATGGATCAGTAAGACTGAATGTAAAGTTATTGTAGATGTTATAACCTGATAATGACAGTGGGAAGTGTGTTAAAATGGTATAATACCACAGTGCTGTTCAATTCTCAAACGTGATCAAAGGTATTGATTCATTTGACACCATTTCAGCTTTAAGGTTTATATTAATGTGCTTGCTCTAATACATTATCATTTCTATAATAACGGTTCGTTTACAGGGACTTGAATGCGGAAAACTCATGCTCAAACTCGTTTAAAACGTGTGCGCAATTAGCCCTTTATACACAGCGATCCCATAACATTGTTGTACAGAAGACCCCTCATAACATCTGCTTTGGTTGTTTGTATTAAACCGAAGATGAAATCAAGACGCCCCAGAGTGTGCATTTACACAGCATTCCGGCGTTCCGGAACCAGAGACGTGACATAACACAACGGAGTACCAGCATCTCGTGTATGTATTACATATTACGCATCGGAATATGTATAAATACCCCATTGTGTTGCTTTCGAAACAATAACGTTAAGTGAACTGAATGTTGAGGTACTTTTGCTAGCTGTGCACATTTATACCACGCAAGCGAAGTTGCTCAGCAGCGTGTTTGTGTGATCAGAAATATATTGAGGCGGAATTGAAGCGAAGTGGGAAGCGATTAGAGACAGAAAGGCGCAACATTCTTATTGTTACATGATGAAGTTATCTGTAAGGAGACATTTATTAAGCATTTTCTGGAAGTCTCCAGTGCTGGCGCTTTGTAACAATCAGAGATTTTAACGTTTTTTAGAACAGGACTGTATTTTTTCGCCTTAATAACTTCAACAGAGAGAAGAAGAAAAAAACAAAAGGTTGGTGACTATTTATAGCTACTATAAATAATAACAGGAAGTAACTTGTTTCATAGACGTTCCTTGACAGTAAATGTAACTATAAACCGAAATAATGTGCAACGTAGTGTTATTTAATACATTAATGGTAGTACATTGCTGCATATGAAGTAAAAATACAAAACACTTCAGCATGTATTGTTATTAGAAAATAATCAACTTCTGAGTTGAACAGTGACTCTGCTTCACATCGACTGGAACACTTTGCACAGCTGTTGATTATTTTTCTATAACAGCACATTCTCAAAAGCAAAGATTGTACGTCACCAATCTATCAGCAGAGAGGTCAAGCTTTTTCAACTTCTGGCATGGTGAATGAAAATATTATTACTGCTTCTTGTTATTACTTTACTAATGGTTACTTCTCCGAATAAAAAGCAAAGTTCTTTCTGCAAGATGAGGCCCATTTTTACATCCATCATTTTTAGATTAATTCTATCAGCATGCAATTTGCAGTTCTGAATGGAATTCCCATCTCTATTATACACAAACTTCCTGAATCAGGCTCTCAAGACCACGGAGAAGCAAAACACAGCATGAGTGAGCAACGCATTACAAATGAGCAAGCGTTTCTATTTGTAAAAAACAGAGAATTTTCTAAGATCGCTTTACCACAAAGCACAAAGGTTCATGTAGTGAGAGCTGAAAGGCCCGAGGACCTTGATAAACTCACGTTTCTTCTATTAAAAGTCAATCAAATATATTCTTTTTTCTTTTTTTATTTAATCCTTTCAGGAGGATTAATTTGATTGCCCAGAGTGGTCAAAAAGCAAAAAAATGCCTGTACTGGTTCTGAAGAAATGGAGAGAGCTGCAGATCTTATTAGAAAAGCAGAATTATTACTGAACATTGAAGGAAAGAGCTATTGTGTCGTCAAATATTACAGCCAATCAGTTTCCCGTATGCAAATGCAGCTTTCTGGATATATGAGCTACCAAACGTAAAACGCAAAATAAATGCCAGAGCTCTGTGTTTGTCTTAACTCCATGATTTCAATGCCTCTATATTTTGTGTAGCTAGATTTCCGACCAATAAATGAAAATCTTTCGCAGAATGTTTCCAGCTCCACCCCTCACAAGATTCTCCAATTCTGCTTATCGATTCCGGCTCTTCTCGATGCCCCATTTCCAATTCGAAAATGTTTTTTAAAAAAAAAGATATTTAGATAGCAAGACATAGCTTCTGAGCATTTATAACTTCAAATATAGCATGTGAACACACACACACACTTTACCGTATTAAATTAAAAAACTTTCTAAAATACCTTTATTTTGAAATCCGGTTTCGAGGTACAGCTAGTGAACCACAGGAGGTTTTATTACAAGATTTGAAATTGAAATCTCACCGCAAGCCACCGCGAACGAAGCGAGCTACCACGGCAGATCCTCTCGTTCTTGCGTTGTATACGTTTGGATATGTATTATACATTTAGTTCGTAGATATGTAGCTTTTGTTTTTGTTATGGGTACTCGGTATCTTTGGCATTTTGCATTTGGTTCTAATTTGGAACTGAATCTCGGTTCCCATCCCTACACCACTGTATTATATGGATCTACCAGGCAGTTTACTGTAACCCAGGTGGTCTGCTATATTTCTGACAGAGGTGAACGGATCATACGTTCATTAGCTAGACCACTAGAAAGTAAACGTTGACTTGGCGAACGGTGCGTATAAAGTAATTCAAAAACGTGTGAAATTGCTGACATGGTGAAGTTTTCTCTACTGAGATGTTTACATTTGTGGAAGGAGTCTCTTTCATACGTTTTTTTTGCCTGGAAGTGTTAGCAAGCGTTAATTAGCTAGGCTAGAAAATGGTAGCTTTATATAATAACTAATTATTTAATAACTAACTAATTAATATATTATAAATAATATAATAACATACAGCTAAATAATTAAGTACAAAAACACAGACTAAGAAAAACAAATGACTTTATTCTTCCAATGTTTTGAAGGTAACACAACATTTTTGTGTCCTCACAACAATTCAGTGCGTTGTTGGTTAACGTTTTGGATATGGGCTGTGCTGTTTGGTCCTCATAGCAGATAAAAAAGGAGTCAGGGATGTATCTTTATTTTCTCTCGACATCTTTAACCAAGAGTGACTGCGTGTTGTGCAAATCTGCTCATCCTGAGGGCCTGGGCTAGCGAATGGCTCGGCCATAGCTAACGGTGTGAAACTGAGGTGGACCAAATAATAAACAACAGTCATATCATAAGTGTTTCACTCTGGAATTTGGACTTGATCAACAGGCTCTTAAGTAAAAACATGCCCTCAGTCGGTCCTCAGAGTGTCAGCTTGTTTGTTTTACGTTTCATGCAACAGTGTGTTAAAGGAACGGATTGTTAAATATCAGGTTATGCTGCGCAAGCAATTATCGACACATGCTATCGTTGACATCATGGCTCAGGAAGCTGTTCAATGCAAACCAAGCACAGACTGTTTACCATGCTTTCATGTGTGTGTGTTGTTGATCTACACTAAAGGAAAATGTCAACTAGGCTCCCTACTAATTTTGTTTTATTCTGGCATTTAAGATGCACATTTGTAGTGTAAGAGATGAGTGAGGAGTAATAAGAAACATGAAAACACTGATTAACTCATGATTAAAAGTTTATGCTCTTTGAGCTGGAGCACTGACACACACCTTAAACGACATTCCTGAGTAGCGTGCATACACACACACACACACACACACACACAGGTGGGAAAAGCCGCTTACATTTAGGTGTTATGGAGATTCTTTCTACCATGTGGTATCATTATAAGCTGAAAATGTAATATATTGCTGAAGAAAACAAAAGCAGCTACTTATTGTGTGTGTAAAGGTGATATATGTGACTGGAGCCTCTGCAGGAACGATGGCGTGACTAGATGTGTTCAGTGGCATTACACTCGATTCTCTGCCCTGAGATCAGCTACTGCACACTGTTTACGCTGAGCTCCAACACAAAGGCACTTCGTCAAACTGATCCTGGAGCTGTTATGCGCAAAAGCCACAGAAAGTAGGGCAGATTATCCGAGCGGCATTTACGGAAGTGAAAAACTCGCCTAAATGAATGAGTGGCCTTCACAAGGAACCACGCAACCTTTCTTTCTTTCTCTTGAAAAAAAAGGAGGACGGTGGGAAAAAGAGAAGGCACATTCTTTTGGTTAGCGCCACTAATGGCGTGCTTTGTGCAGACGGGCATATATGAGTCGTGTACACTGTAGAGCGATACAGTACAATAAAATGGGCTAGTTTAACATGTAGGACTTGTAATAATGCATAGTATACAGATAAATAGATAGTCCAGTAAAAAAATAAATAAAATTTAAAAATGCAAATATTTTTATTTTAATATACATATTTTATCTTTAAATTTGTAAAAACACTAATAATATTAATAACAATAACAATAATACTTTTTTTAAAACAGCACCTTTCGCAAACTTTTATATACTTTTTTATACAAACTACATGGCTTAATTAAAACAAAATATAAATAAATAAATAAATAAATAAATAAATTTAAAAGAAAGAAAATAAAGACAAAATGATGCCCTATTATTTACATTTACAACGATGACTTTGTTTATAATAAGGAATCGACAAAAGAGAGAAAAGCTTTTGTTAACAACAAAGTTAAAAACACCTGACGATACCCATGATATTTAGATGTATCCTCGTGGTAACATATTACAATATATCGCCTATAGACTTAACTGTGTTTATAAACAAGGAGACGCTTGTTTGACCTGGTCAACTGGGAAAAAAATCCTGCGTAACCGGTAATTACGATTTGTGAGCTGTGAAAAAACCTGGTATTAACATACCTGATTAACAGCTGAGCATGAATACCTGTAAGAACAGAAAAGCTGACGAGCAGCTTTACACTAAGAGTTATGTGTGAAGCAGGCGTGAATACTATGACGACTACAATGATAAAAACGTGAACTTGTTGAACAAGTACATAAAACTCGACAAGAATTAATTGTGCTGTTTGAACTTGATCTGTCATACGTTAGCGAGAGTGCAGTTCCGGGTCGTAATGCAAGAAAATGAAGGGGGGTGAATACTTGTGCAAGGTGCTGTAGATTTTACTGCACAGAAATAATTTGGGCACAGGCTTTGTTTACGATATCTTCTGTCCAGTCGTGTCTCCTTAATGTTTCAGAAACTATTGTGAACACTCTAACTGACACCCTTGGCCTTTTTGATAAGGAAATGCAACTCAATAGTTAGTTCTCAGATTTCCATCTACTTTTTTGAACTCAAGTTAAAAACCATTTGCAGGTCTGACATCAGAATGGCGTGGACTGAAAATATCTATGATATAATACAATCATACAAAGCAGAAAAGTGGTATACAATAATGAAAAGTCTCCAAACCCCTTTAAAAGTGGCAGGTTTAGAAACGGAAAAATAGGAAAAAATTAAAAAGTTACACTAACCTGGTTGCATAAATATGTACACCCTTTTATAATTCAATCTCATGTCCAAAATTAATTATCATATAGCGGTCTTCAACGAAATGATTCTGATTAACCGCAAATAAAGATCAAGTGTTTCTGTCGGATTTTCTGCACACCTTCTTGGTTTCATCCGACTGCTGTAGATATGATTCTTAAAAAGCTTACAAAGCCTGTATGGTACCTCACTCGTTGAAAGGTAACGATCACGAGAGGGGTACAAAAGAATTTCCAAAACATTAGATGTACCAACGAACACTGTGAAGACCATCATCAACAAGTGGAGAAAATGCAGCACCACAGTGACATCACCATGAACAGGACGTCCCTCTACAAATCTTATAATGAACTACAGAAACATTAAAGGAGCTGCGGGAACATCTAACACATAATGATTACTCTCTGCATATGCAATCTCTTGTATTCTTCACATGTCTGAGCTGTGGGGTAGGGTGGCTATACAGAAGCCCTTTCTCACAAACATCATCCAAGTCTGAATAAATGAGCCTAAACTACTTGTAGCAAAATGTGTTATGGTCTGATGAAACCAATTGCAAAAGATTCCATAATTCCAAAGGGTTAGTTTGATCACCAAAAGGACACCATCCCCGAGGTGAAGCACGGTGCTGGCAGCATCATGCTTTAGGGCTGCTGTTCTTCAGCCTGAACTGGGGCTTTTATCAAGATGTAGGAAGCATGAAAAGCTCCAAATACCAGTTTTTTTAAGTGCAGAACATGCAGGTGTCTGCTAGTAAGCTGAACATGAAAAGGAATTTCACCTTTCAGCACAACAATAACCCAAAGCACACATCCAAATCAACAAAGGAATGGCTTAACCAAAAGAAGATCAATGTCTTTGAATGGCCTATAGTCAGGGCTCAGACTCTAACGTGGCCTCTGTAGTGTCTGTATTAACGACAGAAACAATAATATGTGCTAAAATCTACTCCAGGCTCGAAGAGGAAGTTAAGAGACAGAACTGAAAGTTAAGCACAAAGATATGACCATGTGTAGTTCTTGCTCTGTGATTCTAAACAGATTTGGTGCAAAGGTGGGTACATAATACCAAAAAACAAACACCACACATAGGATGCAACTTAGAGAAACTGCAGATCTTTCACTTTCTTCTCCCACACTGGTGGAATAAACAACTCCTCCAGTTAAACAAATGGCTGTGCACTCTATGACCACTGAGCGCGCGCACGCACGCATACGCGCATGCGCACACACACACCAAACGCAAGCATGTTGTACACAGCAGTGGCTGTGCTCATGGAGCCTCTGACGTCACAGCACTCGTGTGACGCTGCCAACTCAGGAGTTAAATTTAGATCCTGGGCACCGGGCCCAGACGCTGCAAAACAATGTGATACCACAACTACTGCTTTAGCTGGAGCCATAACACACACTCACACCCCTTCGGCCTCTGTACACAGCCTCAACAATCACTGATACACACCCAAACACACAAACGCACTAGAATTGAGAACTGTAGGAAACAGCACAATAATCTTGCATGGCAGAAGCAGCAGCTTATACTTTAGCAGTACGATTGAGACTGACTGAGAGATTGAGCAAAGTAAGTGCTCTGAACTCAGCAAGAGTTAGTAGAAGAGCTCACTGGTCATGGAGAAAAGGTCAAGGCAGTGTGCAGAGATGCATCACAAAAGAGCTCCTGCAGCATGTCCCATTCTAGCTAACAAACTAATTAGAGTTTCAGTCAAAAATGGATTCTTAAGACATGGACATATTTCAAGCAACGATGACGCTGGCTTTGCTTCCACGAACAATATGATGTAACTGCGGAGAAAACAAACATCGTGCGTGGGCATCATTCAGCATGTCATGCTCAGCAGCTGGGCAAATTCTACGGAAATACACACAACGCAACTGAGCCTGTGATTGGTCATGACAAGTGTGGTGCGCCCAAAGCGATTCATTCCAAGATGGATGACTGTGAGGAGTGGTAATCTACTTCCTGTCGTAAAATTTGTAACATAATTTTAATGGCACAACATGCAGTACTGGAGCCCTTGTATATGACGGCCCACAACAAATAAGTCCGTTGTAGAACAAGTTGTAATGCATTCGCCGGTTAGAAATTAGCCTAACTAGGTAGTTAGCAGATTTGAAAATGGACAAACTCAGACCTACATCCTCCACGCCGAACACTGTGGAGAGAGAAGGATAAACAAAACCGGACAAGAGTCATGCGGTGTGTAAGCTCCACCATACCAACATAAAGTAGACAACAAACAAGTCAAATCACATTGCATGTTTCAATCTACAGTTAGAGACAGAATGGTCTCAGTGTCATCTTTTTAGCCTAGTTAATCAGATTTCCGGACAAGCTAGCATGGATTAGTCCATGAATAATCTAAAGAAAATTCCCTGTTTGGTGTGTCTGTGCCCACTGTAGCCCCAGATTTCTGTTCCTGGCTGACAGGTATGGAACACAAAGAGATGCTTTTCTGCTCACCACGGTGGTAAAGATTGGTTACTTGAGTTATTGTTGACTTCCTTTCAGCTCCTTTCATCTCCTCAGACCTCGTGCATCAACTCGGCATTTCCACCACTCAATGGAAGGTTTTTGTTTCTCGCACCATTCTGTGTGAAACTGCAGTGTGTGAAAACAGGGACTGTTGTGTGTGATCTGCAGTTTCTAAAATACTCAAACCAGACTGTTTGGCAGCAACAACCATTCCATGGTCAAAGTCACGGACATCATATTTTCCCCCATACCTTTAATGTCTCGCTTAAAAAAGTAACTAACGTGACTAAACAGGGAAAACACTTCCCTTTTAACGTATAACCATTAATTACTAGCAAAAGGCTATAACTAACATAATTTAGTCATTACGGTTACCATGTTTGACATGGACTCAGGCAAGAGCGTCTTTACACAGCCTGTTCAAGGAGGCAGTGTTTCTGCTTCGCCATTCGTGCAAGCGGTCCAGACATGGAATGGCGTGTCATTTCGTCCCACCTTTGAGACAGCGCCAGTTCAAACGACTCCGTCCGCAGGCTCAGTTATACTCCCTTGCAGTCGCGCATGCGGCATCTAAGGTCCGCGCACCTTTCTGCCTCGAATCACTTCCCACTTCTCTTCGATTTTTCCTCAACATATTTCTAATAATATGGACACACTATTCAGCAACTTGTGGTATAAATGTGCACCGCTAGCAAAAGCACCTCAACACTCCGTTCATCTGCTGTTATTGTTTTGGAAGCAACGCCGGTAAGCTCAGGGTGTTCGTATTTCCGACACGTAGTATGTTATACGTACACTAGAAGCCGACACTCACGTCATGCCTCTGGTTCCAGAATGCCGGCTTGCTAGGTAAAAACACACAACGGGGCAGCTTAATGCCCGGCTTGGTTTGGTTCAGTGTAAACAAGAAAAGCCAGCATAATGAGGGGGCTTCTTTAATGGCAATATTGCTGAATCTCTGTGTAGAAAGGAAGGTTTCTGAAAACTGTCCCCTTTCTGAGCTAATGTCTCTAACCCTGTAGCTAATCTCTGGTCTGATGGCCTTCTCTTAAATATTATACATAAATGAATCTGAATTGGATAAACTATAACAGAGGATTTGCTAGAGTTGTTGTATGACAGCCATTTGGGTTTTTTTTTTTTTGTTTTTTTTTATCAGACTTTTATCAGCTACAGTATTTATTTCAAGTACTCGAATACTTTGATCTTCTGAAATACTTTTCTGGTGGTCCGCCAGTCGACAAACTCTGATGCAGACAAATCAGAATAAAATCTTTTCTAGATGCTGTGTAAACATATCAGATTAAATTCGGAGAAAGCTAACGAATACGAATTCAGTCGGGTTTTGAACCAAACATTTACTCCTGCTTATGTGTCATTGTAAGGCAGATATTGTGATGTACTGCAAAGCATGATATTAGGTTTCAAACCACTCCACCCGTAAATAAAGCTTCATGGGAGAGTCATGCTGAACTGAAAGCTGCATTAACGTGGATCACTTGCTAATCTCTGAACTCTGCTCAGTAGTGCAAAAGCAGGAACCAGAAGATCTAGTACTGCCAGCAGCTTCTATACAGCAACAAACAACTAGATCTTCGTTATTACTCATTTACCGTAAATCTTACAGTCTCACACACTCATGCAGTCATGCTGTGTATGCATCAATGCTTATACTCACTGACTCATCACCATGAACAGGAGCCGGACAAATTCACCAGAACAATGCAATGAAAAAGGCCTTTCAGTAACTAAATCGATTACAAATGCAGCTAGACACATGAGTCATATTAGCAGTGTGTATCGGCTATAAACAAGTCTTTATAATCAGCAAGCCTTCAAAACATGAGGCCAGAAAGTCAGAATCTAACTGCAAGAGTCTCAGTCAGAAAGAAAATTATTTAATGCACCAAGGGAAACATGCTCACTTAGGCCAAATATGGACGAACAATATTTGCCCGCGGTCGCAAGTGGACACTCCCAGGACGTTTAACAGGATAGCGGCTAAATACAACAAAAGAATTCCATCAAAAATTCCCAGACCTGAATCAGCACCTCTGTTGACCCAGTGTTAACACAAATTGCATGTTGCAAGGTTCACAGGAGTTCGAATATAATGCCGTGGCCGCCATTCAGAAACCGCGGTCCACAAAGCCAGGATGCGTAACCTGGTCGAAGGAGCACAAAACCTGAATCCTGGAGCAATGGAAAGAATAACACGACTTGTCTTGCGCACTTTTTTTCCTGAACCCAGACGTGTTAATCTTTGGAGAAAGCAGGCAACCCACAACATCTGGTGTCTGCTGTTAAAAATGGTTCCACAGGACATGGGAAATCTCAGGAGAATCAGTACGTCCCATCATTGCATGGCCGTACCAAGGAGCATGGGGTAATCAAGCAAGGATCAGGGGGTCATTTTAGAAAACCAACAAGTGAACTTGTGTAGTCTGATATGAACTTAAATTAGAGAATCAAAGAATATTAGAGTCAGTATGACCAGCCTTGATGTAAACTGTCGACAAGTACGAGTTCCAGTAAAAAAGGAAATGGTTGCAGCATGAATCGATTATAACGTAGCTTTCTGGTTAAAATCTAAACGTAGTCATTAGTAGGTCCAAGTATAAGAACAGGTATACGATGTGCACTAACACGTAATGCTAACAATAAAGTTAGAGGATGAGTTTAGAGGCAAATAAAACAACTTGTGCTGGGGCAGGGCTTATTTCATTCCTAAGATGCCGAAACATATAATTGTTTTTGCTTGTTTCAAGCAGTCATGAATCCCTTAATTCTGCTTTTCATTTGTTTTCTGTTTCGTTTTCACAGTTTTCATACACATACATTACACACTACACAATACACAGTATTAACTGACGACACTCAGTGTCACAACACATTTAACATCGGCTGAATTCATCACCAAACAACAAAAATGAATCCTTTCAGATATGAAGCTGTAATCATTATTTGTTGTAGGTCAGACTACGAATCACAACCTACATTTATTTACTTCAGTGCTTTGTCACCATGAGGGAGTAAATATCTCCTGTTAACTGTTTGTTTAGGACTGTCATATTATTAATAACAAGCATTACCAGTGTATACAAGGAATTAATCACGCCACCACTAGAGATGTTCCCTAAGGAATGTATTATGATTTTTTTTTTTTTTTTTTTTTAATAAATAATTTTGCAAAATGTGTGTAAATGTGTCTGAAAAACAGCCTTAAGGAGTTCGGAAACCATAGCTTAACATAGCAGTTTTGCAACAACAAAAAAAAAGAATTAATAATTTTTGACACTGTGGGAATAAAATAAGCAATAAGACCTGATGCGACCGTAAACAATCAAATATATTTGTTTGACAACCGATCATGCCACTCCTTAAGGTATGAAATGTAATTTTTTTTTTAAATAAACTATACTGCAAAAATGATGTTAAATGTGCTTGAAAACAGCCTTAAGGAGTTCGGAGAGTGTAGCCAAACGTCCAGCACCTTTGCAACAAGACAAAGACTATTAAGATGTTTTGACAGTGTGGAAATGAAACAAGTAATAAGACCCAAACTGCTTGTATACAATGAAAAAAAAGTAGTTTGACAGCAGATCATACCTCTATGAGAGGTATGGAGGTAAGAAATCCAATTTTTTTATATTAACTATGCAAATTAAAGACTATATTATAACACTCAAAACTTTCAGCTTTGTGGTACAAATCAATATTGAAAGTTTTAGAGGCGAGATCTGGACAGCAAAATTGTTTTGAAGAATGAAGATGAGTTCATCCAAAGTATACACCCATAACAACAAGTCTTTGGTTGAACTTGATGCAGCTTATAGCAGATGTTTATGGATTTGAATGAGATAGACTTCCATTACTTGTGATCTACATACAGAATCTTCAACAATGCTTGGCAGACTGACTTCACTTGGTGTAAATATCAAATTCTGTGCAAATTTTTTTTACAGCTTGAGTCCCTGGTTTGATCCTGAGCTTGGATTAATGTCGCCGCAGAGTTTCGCATTGTACTCGAAAACACTGGAAATGAAACGTTTTTAATTCAACATGTCATATATCCCCATATATTCCCTAACTAATAGGACTGATTTTTCACAGGCACTTCGTTGTCCATCACTGCTGGTAACATCTCCTTTAGTAAAAATGTCTAACTTCGGCAGGATGGTGGCAAAGTGGGTGGCATTGCCACCTCTCACCTCCAGGGTCCCTCGTCCGAACCTGAGCTCAGGTTACTATCGCTGTAAAGCTTTTCATGCTCTCCACCACATTCGTGTGAGTTTCCTCCAGGTTCTCTGGTTTTCTCCCACTGTCTAAAAACGTAAAGATAAGTGGATTGGCTACGCTAAATTGCCCCTAGGAGTAAAAGTGTATGTGCATGGTGCCCTGTGATGGACTGGAGTCCCATCAAGGTTGAATGTTGCATTCTGCTTAACTCGGAAGCGAGATGAACTCAGAATTATGTCATTTTAAAGCTCGGTGTGTTCAAGCTACAAAGTGAGGATGAAAAACATGGACGCCTCTATGGAGTTTTGTGTTTTGTTAGCAACAAGCTAGCCAGCATGAGTGACCATGAGTATTTACTTTCTAAAAACAGACAAACTGTACGGTCAGTGTTATGGATATATATATCACTTTTACTATATTACTTTTTACAACAATTACTGTGTCAACGTTGATTGATCTAAAGTAAAGATTACTAAAAAAAAACATTTAAAGTAGTGAAATGTTTGCATGACGTCATGTGCTGAACTCAGCCTTGAGGACGCCGGCCAAACTTTCCGAGTGGGGCGTATTCTTTGGTTGTTTCGTACTGAAACGAAAATTCCAAGTTACAAGCTTAAAAAGAGTGCAGCAGAATTCTCTTGCCTTGAGCCCAGGGTTCCCGGGACTGGCGCCAGATCCAGTGTGACTCTGATGAGGATAAAGCACTTAGTGAAGATGAATGAATGAATGAATGTTTCTTTAAAAGACAGACTGAATGACAGTCTCATAAATAAAGGTACCAAACTGTATTATTCCTTATCATTGGGTGGACGGTACCTCCAAGGGTACATGATTCATTCCATTTTTATAAATTTGACCAGAAAATGTGAGTATGACATACATTTAAAGCTATACACTATACAGCTAAAAGTTGTGGACACCCGACCATCACACCCACATGTGCCTGTTGAACATCCAGTTCCAGATTTAGTCCCTCCTTTGCTGTTATAATAACCTCCACTCTTCTGGAAAGGCTTTGGACTCTATTTTGGAGCACGGTTGTGTGGATGATTTGTGCTCATTCAGCCATATGAGCATTAGGTTAGCACAAGGTCAAGCACTGATGTCAGTGAGAAGACCTTGGGAGCAGTCGGAGTTCCAGTTCATCCTACACAAAGTTGTTCAGTGGGGTTGAGGTCAGGGCACGCGAGTTCTTCTACACCAATCCTGGCAAACCACGTCTTCATGGAGCTCGCTTTGTGCACAGGGGCACTGTCAAGCTGGAACAGGTTTGGGCCACTATAAGTTTGGTCCAGTGAAGAGAAGAGAATTTTAATGCTACGGCATGAAGGCATCCTATACAACTGTGTGCTTCCTGCTTTGTGGAACAGATTAGGGAAGATTCACATATAGGTGTGATGGTCAAGTGTTGGCCATATAGAGTATAAGTGAACCTTAAGAACCACTGGAGTACCTTAAAGACACACCACATGGACATTCTTAGGTAAAAAGTAAATGCTAAAAGGATCACAAATATACAGCCCTTCAATGGCAACAAAGTCCACACAGGGAAAAGTGGAGTTTAGTACCTTTATTTCTGAAAGCACAAGTGTGTGTATGTAACAATACATGAGTTGGGCTCTGCTGCTTTAAACTGACTTGATACAGCCACCTAGCTGCCATGTAGTAACTCAGCCTGAGAGAGAGGGGGGAAAAAACCTCACACACTCTGGGAGGGGGTTTACTGTCTCTTTAAGGCCTTTAATCTCTTCGATCTGAAGCGTTTGTCTCCTACCAGCTAATGGCTGCCTCGGTGCGCGCGCACGCGTGCGTGCGTGTGTGCGTGTGTGTGTGTGTGTGTGTGTGTGTGTGTAATGTCCACAGAGCGCACAGGGAGCTCTGCTCTCTACCCAACACCTCAGTCAGCTACAGAAATGACACAGCTCGTGAGATTCAAACAAGAACTAGAAGAAAAGTCAGGCTTTCAACGAAATGTTTCACTTTGTGTCACCTCAAAGGCTCGAGCGCTGCATCGGGGCTAAAAGGGGATGCCTTTAATCTGTCCAACATGCAATGCACACATCTTAAGGATTACTGCATTAAATTATCGCATTAAAAGCCCATGTTGAGGTCAGGCGACTGCCTTTAACCACTTCCTCTAATTCAAAGTAGCACTTTGTGCTAAGAGATATTTACGTTAGGCAATAATAATAATAATAATAATAATAATAATAATAATGATGATGATGATGATGATGATGATGAGACGCCGGTGCAGAAGGACATATTTGACAGATCGTTCCAGATTGACAGTAAAACGTTATTGCAAACAGGACAGCACGAGCTTTGGCACGCAAAGTGTCGCTTTTCGACGCGGAAACAAACAAAGCAAAAAGTTTGAAGGCAATCCACAGACATGAGGATGACATGCACAACTTTCGGAAGAATGTGCAAGCGCCTTCATAAGGCACGCAACAACCAAAAAAGCTGTGAAATGAGATTGCTGTAAACACCAAGCTCGGCTGCTGAAAGTGAAAACTGTGATCAACTCCACCAGCTTCCCTCAGCAGTTAGTATCGCTGAGTTACTTCCGACCTGCTGTTTCCGAAAGTGCAACAAGAAAAACCCACACACTCACTCACACACACACACACACACACACACACACACAATCCGGTCTAAGTGAAAGTTTTTGTGCATGCATGTAGACCGTTTATGCATTGCATGCGTGCATGCATGATGCTACACCCTTTGTGTCAACATTGTTTGCATTGCTTGCACACACACACACACTGCACATTTACCGCGATCAGAGTGCTGTTCCGCTGCTCCGAGGACTCGCTGGGTTCTTGCTGCTTGCCCTGCTGCTGTTGTTGCTGTTTGCCCTTCTTGGCCCTCTGCTCCAGGGTGCGCTGATACAGAGCCGCCGTTTCCCGGCGCTCCAGCTCCAGCTGCTCGGCGTGCGCTTGCTGATAGCGGGCCTCGCAGGCGTTGTGATGCCGCCGGCAGCCCTCGATCCTCTGCCGGAGCCGCTCCACTACTGTGCTGTGCTTCGGCACTCCTGCACCAGCTCCAGCTCCAGCTCCAGGACCAGCACCGCTATTGCTATTACAGTTATTAGTAGTTGTGGTGTTGCTACCGGCGCTTAGGTTCACGTTACCGCCGCTGTTGATGCACACACCGCCGCCGCCGCCGTTAGAGGCAGCGGGGCCAGAGAAATCCCCCATCATCATCTGCGCTGCTGCGTTCAAGGGCTTGTCTTTTTAGGAAGAAGTTTTGTCAAAGCTTTCCCCCCTTCCCGATACCACCAGCCAGCCCGGACTCCCCTCTCCAAACCCGGGTCCGGCTGGATAGAGAGACCGGGGAGAAAGACTGGAAAGGACAAATAATGCAGCGGTCCTCTGGGAATATCGCCGTGTGTCAACCATCCACCGTTTCCCCGCAGCACCGCCGCGACACCGGGAGAAAAAGACGAGCGGAGGAGCGAGCGGAGGTTGAGAGACCTCTCAGTCCGCCGTCAGGCTGCGCTCTCGCCGCTCAGCGCTCCATCCAACACGCCGCCGCTTTATCGCGCCGTCCGTCTCGGAGAGAAAAAAAGTTTCCCCGTCCGCAGCCAACGCGCTCCCGAGTAGTAGTTTCGTGAACTTTGCATTTCATTTCATTCGCCGTGTGCTGTTCATTTTCTGCTCTCGCGCGTTTAAAATTCTTTTTCCCTCCTCCCGAGCGTGAACAAAGAAAGGTGTGCAGTTCAGAAAGTCGTGCGTGCGTGTGTGTGTGTGTGCGTGCGTGCGTGTGTGTGCGTGTGTGTGTGTTGAGGGAAATCCTACAGACGCGCTAATGTGTGGCTCGCTCTCGGCGGCGGCGGCGGCTGCAGCCACCATCACAATGATCGCGCGCTCCAGTCCCCTCCTCCTCCTCCTCCTCCTCCATGCCAGCGGAGTAATATCAGGACAAGAGCCAGGCGGGCACACGGCGGCCGGAGAGACGGCTCCGCGCAAAACGCGGCGCGGAATATAGTCCCCTCGCGGAGGAGGACTGCACCGGCTGTAACAGCAAAAACATTTAAGGGGGAAAAAAAACCATTCTCTTACAAGTAAAATAGAAATGAGAATTACTCTCAATTGTATTATTGCAACAACAAACAACATCAACATCAACAACGTCATCATTAACAACAACAACAATAATAGTAATAGCTTAATAATAAAACACTTTTCATAAATTAAAATGCAGATCAAATTGCTTTACCAAGGAAAAAGGAAATGAAGCAAAATAATCCTATGGAAAGGACAGATACAAAGTTTGATAGGAATTTGAAAATTAAAGGAAAAATGAAGTGAAATAGGCTGGGTAAATTACATCACAAAAGGAAAATAATCACTGATTTAAAACTAAAAATGGCATTAAATATTATTTTTAAAAAGGTTTTAGTTTCTATAAACATTAGTTTAGTATACCTAGTGTATTGTCATCACTAAACAGAAACTAACAGACATTTGTTGAAACAGAAGAGGGAGAACAACAACAACAGCAACCAAAAAAGATATTCACAAACATGTTTTAGGGGGAAAAGTTTCAGGAAAAAAGTTGACTGTGGGCGAAGGATTAAAGGTTCTATGTGAAACCCTACACCCTGAAAGCTTCAACAGGATGTGCTTTAAGAAGCGAAGAACCCCTAACTACCAAAAGTTCTTTTAAGATTACAAATAATAAATACAACAAAATATATAAATTACAACACATAAAGTAAAGCCTCTGCCCTTAAAACAAACTGTAATAATATGTTTTTAATCTTTAATCTTTCCAGTCTTTGTGTGTATAGTCTCATTCAGTATTAATGCAGAATTTATACTGTCAGGCTGCAATGAGAAAAGAAACTTAAGGCTCATTAAAATATGCAGATGGCTGGAGTGTCCTGAATATCAATGACTATAAAAATAAAAATAAAAGCCAGCTAAAAAAACTCCATGAGAACTACCTATAATGAAGCTAGGTTTCACACGGAAACTGATAATTATATAGAAAAAGATATGAATAAGTATGAAAAAGCAGAGTGTTTTACGCAGCGAGGCTGCTGCTTGATTCTGACAGAAATAGACATTATATGAAGATGAGGGGAAAATGCTAAAAATATTTTTCACAGTAAAAGATTTACAGTGTGTAAATATCAGCCTGTGAAGTAGGCCTAATGTAAACACACACACACACACACTTAGAGGTTTGTTGAAATAGTGTCTTGTACAGTCTGATATTGCACACAAGATGTTCACCGAAATGGTATTGATATTCTAAACACAACATATGGCTTGATATATCCAAAACGAAAACTGGCATTTGTTGTGAACTTCAACAAAAACGTACGTTCACTCACTTCATATTTGTCTTGTGCTCGAGCCTTTTTGTGCGTCTCAGCAACTGAAGTGTAAATTTATACAATTGGATCTGTGATGTGGTGAGATGTTTATGCATGACTTCACTTGCCAGTGAATGTTAACAAAAAAGTTACATAAAAGAAAAAAAAGGTCTTAAAGGAATCCATTCTTGGAAACAAGGGTGTAGCCTGCACCTGAATTTCTGCACTCGCCCGGGTGTTTATTTACAGCGTGCAATATTTGAGCCGACACTCCGTACACAGATTAAACGTGGTGATGAAAAAGGAGAATTCCCATTGGTAATGTAGGCACTGTGTGTGTGTGTGTGTGTGTGTGTGTGTGTGTGTGTGTGTTACACTGGTGCTCATCTACTCCCACTTGTTCTCATGCTCATGCTGTTTGCATATGTGTGTGGAGCATCCACTCTCTTATGGCATCCTCATAATTGTGAAAGGTAGCATTGTGTTTTCAACCGAGTGGAACTCTGAAGGGTCCACCCACAGCTTCAGAGCAAAATGAAACACGTCCCTGTGCGTACTCACACCTCGGAAGTTTAATACACTTTCCACTGCCTGTACACCTACAGATCCTGATGCAAGAGCTTCAGTAGGTGTATGTTACCGGAGAACACCGGTCTTGTATGTATGTGTGTCTGTGTGTTTGTGTTTTTCAGAAAGTATTTTACAGCCACTCTCATCCAGTCTGCTCAGTGCTGTTGGAATGACTGGAATGCTGTTCACATACTCTCTCACACTGTGTCTCAGACGCCACTCCCAAAAACAACTACCCTCTGCCATCTCTCTGTGTTCAGTCCTGGAGTTCTACACGTCTCACCTCTCTCTGTCCAGGCCAATGTGTTATTATTTTATGATAATAGTTGTGCTTTGTCTATTTGGGGAAAACCTTTGAGACAACTTTGAGCAGTCATGACAGCAATCAATGATTTGTGTACAGAAAAGACAAAACAAGATATCGATAAATAGGCTAGCTTGTGTGCTTTTACACCAAAGGGTTCCTCAAAGGTTCTTTGGAATGATAAGAACTCTAGATTTACTTGTTTAAAACGTCATGTTGTAGGGTTTTTTCAGACTAAAGGCCTCACTTAAAGGGAAAATCCATCCTGAGCAACTTACATATACAGTTGTGCTTGCAAGTTTGTGAAAGCTTTAGAATTTTCTATATTTCTGCATAAAACATCATCAGATTTTCACACAAGTCCTAAAAGTAGATAAAGAGAACCCAGTCAAACAAATGAGATGAAAATAT
>JAQQZX010000025.1:101732-113444 GCA_030068355.1 Notoglanidium maculatum | reverse complement strand
GTGTGCAGGACTGATCAACAGTTACCGGAAACGTTTAGCTGCAGTTATTGCTGCAAAGGGGGTCACACCAGATACTGAAAAGGAAGGGTTCACATACCTTTGTCACTCACAAATATTTAATAGTCGATCATTTTCCTCAATAAATAAATGACAAAATATAATATTTTTGTCTCATTTATTTGACTGGGTTCTCTTTATCCACTTTTAGGACTTGTGTGAAAATCTGATGATGTTTTAGTTCATATTGATACAGAAATATAGAAAATTCTAAAGGGTTCACAAACTTTCAAGCACAACTGTAAATCTTATATATTATGTTATACTTGTTATAAATGTTATAATTAACACATGAATCTTGAATGGTATCCACAATATAATTTATAATACATTTCTGATTCGACTTTCTTAGTTTAAACTTCTTTTCTAGACATCTTGGTCTTTTTTCATTTTGGTTAACAGTTTCCTACATTACCCATAATGCCATTCAACAACTTGCTAATAGTTGCACCAATGGGATTCAGCCCTCGCTTCATCTCTACCTAAAGACAGCGATGCAGCAGTGCTTTAGTCCTTTAGTCTGTCAATCTTTCACCACCTCATCTGTACATTATGCTCATAAAGATCAGCTTTACAATCTTCAACTTTAATACTAATACATAAAGTTGTAACATAAAGTTCAGACATTTCCCCTCCAGACCCCCAGAGGGCACCTTCACTTGAGTTTTGAAACTCTTCTTAGTTGAAATTCTCACTTCCTGTTGAATCGCTATAGAAAGCACTTTGATTTATTTTTATTTTTTTGTAAACGTGAAGTCTTACGGTTTGCCCCACATTCTCATAAGTTCTGAGGCAAGGTTTTCTTGGATAGACTTCTGTTTTTGCTAGCCCTAGCCTGACTTTTACGCCCAAGCCGATCTTCTGTTTTGAGCTCTGCTCTGCCCATGTGTTTGCTCTTTGGATTGTGATTTTAGATGTACTTGCCTTCTTGATATTTTGGTAATAACCCTGCTACGTTTCTGTTAAATAATCTTCTGAACATGGATCGTTATTCTGTTCACGAGCCCTCTTTGTTACAGCCATCAGCACCATCATGCTCATCATCTCATAGATTGGTAACTAGCCAAGCCACGTCTCTGGTGTAACTCTGCAGAACTTCATCATATGCATATCTGCATTGCATTCGGGAATGCTGGAATCCAGTGTTTGTTGTCTCCACAACGTCTATGATGGATTTCTCATTAAAAAGAAAAACAGCTCCCAGTTTGACCAGCATTATTGAATAGTTAACATTATGGTATTGTTGATTCATGCACATCCATGAATTCTCTTCCATTACATGTATATTCTTTTTTTTCTTTTGCTTTTTGCAAATTGCACTGTTAACCTACACATGAGTCTCAAATATTAAGCTACAGGAGCTAAGAATTATATAAATGCTACAGTAATAAGTATGCTACATAATTAAGTACAGACAGAGCACTGAGACAGACTGCATGGTATAAATGCAATCATGCAGTAGACTGTCCTGCCAGAAACCAACGCCATGTTATTATGCTGTAATAATGAGACATGTATTTGCTGTAGTCTAGCCCTTTGTTTTTCTTTTACACTCAGAAGTTCCTCATTTGTCACGGAGCTTGGCTACGGCCTGTTTACCGAGCTGCAAAAGATGTAATTCTACCTAATTCTTATAATACTTAATGCCCAATGTAATCCATTCATTCTTTAAGTAGGCCCTCACTGAAGGCCTTAAAGACTTTGTGAGATCAGTGCTGCATTCTGCTCTGTTAAATATCTAATGAAATTTGCAGTGGTTAGCACTAGCTCACTGGTTAAAGCAGCACAATGAGATGTAGACAATTTCCTCACTTAAATGAGATGGATTTGATGAGCAATGCCATGCTTGGTTTCTGAAGATTGCTTGTTTTATTTTGTACTGAAGCTACCCTGCTGACAACATCGCTTTGGAAGTTTGATCGCTAGCAGGTTAGCATCATGCAAATTTGCTCCAAAAGATCGTTTGCATCAGTAATAAGACGTTTATAAAAATAGCAGAATAAAGGCTATACAAACATTCAAATAAGACTATATTATTAACTTAATCGTTATATTTCTGTCTTTGGTGTTACCAAACCCTGTCTGAGGAAGAAGGTTATTCAGACTGATAGAGGAAAAACTCTACTTTAGGGTCTTTTAAAGCACAACCAAAAACTATTAACGGAAAAAAATCCACCTTGAATGGCATGTATATTAGTCTTGATAATTAAAACATGCTGTTCAATTATTTATTTTGTAATAACTAAGTCTGAGGTTTTCTGTTCTAGCTTAAGCTTCTTTCATTTACATCTTGATCTATTTTCAGTTTGGTTAAAGGTTTGATACCCACAATGCTGTCCGGCTACCTGATGGTAGTGGTGCCAGTGGCATTTAGTCCTCACTCATCTTTACCTAAACAAGAAATGCAGCAGTGCTTTAGTCCTTTAGTCTCTCCAGCTCTCTCACCTGTTTATCTGAACGCTCTGGTCAAGCAGATCAGCTTCCTTTTACGCTAATCCCACCATCAACACCATCGACTTGTCATCTCATAGATCTCTACCTAGCCAAGCCGAGTCTCTGCTGTAATTCAGCACATTGCATTCTGAGACTTTGAGTCCAACATTTCCTGTCTCCACTACTTCTACAGCTTTCTGGATTTCTCATTAATATGACATTAAACTCTTTTGTTATTAGGAGCGAAGAGCAAAACCTGAACGTTATGCCTTATGTTTGGGATCACTGAAATTTGCATCCTGTTAAACTCCATTGTAAATGCGCTAGCAATGTGATCCACTAACTTCCCACTGAGTAATGAAAATACGGCACTAACCAACAAATAAGTGCCAAAATTACAAAGCACATCACCAACATTTTAAAACAAACATTTCAGAATGGAGTTTTCCTTTAAGGGTTCCAGATTTGAGCATTTTTCTCCAAGTGTAGTTTGAGACGAGTGTGTGATGATTGGTATGAGCAGTTTTCATTATGGTAAGCTCAAAGCCTCAAAGCTCCAGTGCAGAACTAAAAAAGCAACCATCAGAGACCAAACATGTCTTGATTGATCGAGTATATATATAGGAAAAGGAAAAAAACAATTGTCTTATGGATTTGTGTTAGTGACCAGAGTGTTCAAATCCCAAAGATGCTTTGCAAGGTCATTTTTTGGGACTTCATTATCTGCCATTTCTTGAAAATGTTGACTGGTATAAAAGTGCCAGATAAATAAATGAATATCCATCCATTATCTGTCAGGGTCTCTAGGAAGCAAGAGCCAATCCCAGCTGACTTTCAGCGAGAGGCGGGGTACACCCTGGTCAGGTCGCCAATCTTTCGCAGGGCTAACACAGAGACGAACAACCATTCACACTCACATTCACATCTATGGGCACTTTAGTGTAGCCAGTTGACCTAAGGGTTAGGATTAGGGGTTAGGGTTAGGCATGTCTCCACGGCATTCTGCATGTCTTTGGACTGTGGGAGGAAACCCGTGAAAAGAACATGGAAAGCTCAGCACAGAAAAGCCTCATTCAGGTTTGAACTCAGAGCTTTCTTGCTGTGAGGCGACAATGCTAACCATTGCACCACCATACCGCCCACAAATAAATATATAATAATATAAGTATATATAAATCACATGTCTGGTGAACCAGACAAGAAAAGGGCCAAATATCTACTGTCTTTATTTTTTGACTCTCTCTATCTTTATCTTCTCTGTTGGCTCCTCTTTCCATCATCTCTACATCAATATATTTCTATACTTTTCCTTTCTGATCTTCTTCATTCTCTATTCCCTCTTCATGCTTCCCTTTTCTCTCTTTACATCCCAAGTCCTTTCAATCAAACCTCATCACTTCCTTCTGTCCGTTGCTCCAGAGCAATAAGCAGAACCACAGACAGAGACCAAAACAGGAAAGAAATCATGAAAGGAGTGAGTTTGTGTGTTCAGACGGCTGTCATGCCAATAAAACACCTTTGACTTGCAATAAAAAAGAGCTAGTACACACAAGTGTATGTGAGGCATAGAAAGAGACACACAGAGAGCTTCTGGCTGTACGAGTCCCCTGTGTTGTCTTGTAGCTGGGCTGTGTGAGACATTTTAAATATTTAATGTGCCCACCCAAGCATTAGACCACTGATAAACATAGAATCAATGAAGCTGAGCGAGAGAGAGAAGAAGAGGGAAACGAGTGAGCAGCAGAGATTTGCCAGCTTTACGACAGTCTCTTGCTCTTTGAATCATAACTGGCTTGTCCATTAGGAAGAAAATAGGGCCACATGGGGCCTGGGGGCAGTTTAGAGTCACCAATCCACCTACTGGAGAACTGGAGGGAGCTGAAGGAAGCACACATGAACACGGGGAGAATGTACAAAACCCAGACAGTAACATGAGCTTAGCAAATCAGGTCATCTGGAGCTAAGAGGCTACAACCCTCCCCTTCTGGTTTGGAAATCTTTACTGCTATAGCACATTTCTAAACATTGCTCCTTCTGTGCGTCATAATACCCAATTAACTTGACAATATCCTTGAAAATAATTACTAAAAAATATTTTGAATTACTTCAGAAGCAGGAAGTCAAAACCTCATTCAACCTCAACCTCATTCGAGCTACAAAATGGGGAAAAAACACTGATACCTCCATGGTCGACTTCTGTTATCAACAAGCTAGCCAGCTACCTGTGATCAGGGATGTATACTGTATATACCTCCTCAAAACAGAGAGATTTACTGTATAATCAATGTTATAGGTTTAACAATATAACATGTCATTGTGTTGACTGATCTAAAGCAAATACTTGCTGTTACTTGCTGAACTCGGGGTTGAGGAGACAAATTCAGAGTCACTCAGATAGATAGACAGCTGCAAATGTTCATTAATTTCATCGATTTCAAATATTTTAAAAGTGTTTGAAGACCATAGTGGTCTACTTGGTTTATGCAATGTTTCTTCCAAATACCAAACACGATAAATGGAAAAGTTGGATCTACTACATTCATTACACTTCTGCTGTTTGTGCTTTTGTGTCAGGTACTGTGCTTGGTTTGGAGAACGTGTGCTTAGCTGATGCATTTTACAGTTTCTCCTCCAAAGACATTCTGGAGTAACAAAGGATAGTAAAGTAAATAATCCACCTTGTTCACATTCATTGCATCCACAACGAGTGACACGCACCTTCTTAATCACTGCTGATGACGTTCCATGGATGTGTCAATGAAGTGGGCTGGAATATGTCATCCCAAATGGAGATCAACTCTAGGGGGTGTGTCTCTCTGTGTGATCACATAAAAGCTGTCACTGATAGGCTGCATGACTCTACCATCTCGGCTAGAAAGAAATCAGCAACAGCCACGTTTCGTGGTTCTTTTTACCATTCTGTGTATATTTTCTTACTGCCACTGGTGCAATTGTTCACACACACACAAAAATGCCAAATAATTAACATTAAAGGTTCACTATGTAGGATTCAACCAAGTGAATGACCCTCCCTTTCCATGCATTTATTAGAACAGATGGTGGTCATCAGGTGCCCGTAGTGTACTTACAAATACTTACATTCACCCTGCCTTGCTCTTTCTGTGCTAAATAATAAGTATTATACTCAATTTCTCAAAATGTGGGTTCTCAAACTTGTTAGCCAACACCAGCGAACACTGATTCCTTTCTTTCTTTATTCTTCTTTGTCGTGTTTACGGTGCTTCCTTCCGGATTCACGCTGCCACATGTAAAAACATGAGACCTGGAAAGCGCTCTCTAGAGGTTTGTCCATTCTGGGCTACTGTAGCGGTGCAACATGGCGGCTCTGTGGAAGTTGACCCGCTCCCTGTGTAGATATAAAGGGCTTGTTCTAAGCTTACGAAAAAACAACAATTCGTGTAGTTACATACACTAATTATACACTGTTAGTAATTATATATATATATATATATATATAAAATTACAGTAATTATACACTAATGAAAAGATGAAAATATACTTATGAATATTATGTTCCATTTCTGCTAACAACTCCCCCTGAATCCTACATAGTGAACCTTTGAGACATTTGTTAACACAAAATAGCCAAAAACAAAATAGCCAAAAACAAAATGCCAAAAACAGAACCTTGTATTAATAGTGTATTTATACTAGCCACCTCTTATCTTTTGGATATATATGTGTAACTTTTTTAATTTCTTAATTTCAAAAGGGGTCTACTTGGAATCTTCTGTGACCGAGAAAGCTACTGTTAAAGGGTTGTACATAAAACATTTATGGGTTTGTTAGAGGGCAAAAGAAAAACGAAAGAAGTGCTGATTATTTGTTTTTTTGTTGGTGTAATTGTGTAGGTGAAGCCTAAGATCTCGCCTAGCACTCACCTAACTCAGAAAGTCAGTAACTATGGATTTGTGTGTGTGTGTGTGTGTGTGTGTGTGTGTGTGTGTGTGTGTGTGTGTGGCGTGGGCTATTTATTCACTGAGTGATGTAACACGGTGACAGTAATGTGTGGCATCCCTGCGTATCTGTGTATGGAATGTGACCCGGGTGAGGAGGTGGGAGTGTGAGTGTGTGTGTGGAAAATAAAGTTTCGAAAAAATAATCTCCACCTCTTCTCTTGGGTGAACTGGCACTCTCGGGTGTGTTGTGGATCTCTGCGAGTCATGCGTCCAACAAACACAAAGAGAGCGAAAGAGTGCCGTGTGTCAACATCACGGCACACTCATGACTACACTGCTTTCTTTGCCTTCTGATTACCCTCGAGTATTCACAAATCACCCCACACTGACACTGGATCAACATGGAACACACCTATCTCATACATGCCACTTCACACACTTTCAAAATATGCCGTCATCCGACCTATCCCAGAGATCATCCTGGAAACTTTTTGTACTGCACCACTTTTGTACCTGATTTCGATTAAGGCTGGAGTTAGACAGGGAGAACTCACAACCTCCATGTTTAGAGTTGGGGCATGAGAACACCGTGAATTGTTGGCTGCCATTGAAGTTGTTGTTATTCATCACTGGCCAGTTCCATGGAAAAATCAAGCTGTGTTCATGGAGCAACTGCCTTTTATTCATTATTTCACACTTGCCATTTTTTTCCCTACAAAAAGTGGTGGCCAGAGATGAAGCTGGTTTAAAACTGGCATTCAGGATGTTTGCCTTTAATTTAGCTTTTTGGAGGCAGAAATTATTGTTAATTATTGTGTAATTATTGCCATTGTTATTTTTAGTTATAACGTAATGTCGGAATATAGACAATGAAATATTTTTTATTCAACATGTTTCCGGAATTTCCAGATATCCTAAACTAGACAAAATTTTCACCTACACTTTGTCCTTCATGTTTGTTTGGGTTTTTTTTTCATTTGTCCCTCCAACTTGCAACTTCATTGTTCAATAAATAAATAAATTACCAACCAACTCGGAGCTTTTCTGAAAATCAGAGCTTTTTTCAACATTGAAAAAAAAACCAACAAAAAAAAAAACGCCAGCAGCGATGCTTTTCAAAAGACGCCGCGTTCCACCCACCTTGCAGCAGCTTCCCATAGGATTACATGTAAACTGTGCGCTGGTGGTTGAGAAAAAAAAACACGTCTAGTGTGAAGGTAGCCTGTAGGAATACGCCAGCATTTTTCAGCCTCATCTTTACCTGCTGCATCTGGAACATAAGTTTGATTAGCACAGTCAACAGTGACAGGTTTTTTCCCTGAAAAAAGAAGAGAATTGAAGCTTACTTGCAAAAAATATTTGGTGGAAAATTTACATGAATTCTTCAGTGAGAGGTATTTGTGAATTAAATTTAAAATCTGTATAATTTGTCCTTTGAGAGATGAGACTACTTTGATAGGAATTTCCGGTTAATTGGTTAATAAAAGTGTAAGTGCATGGACACCAAATTTTTCAGGAAAACAGACTGGTAGCCACAATGACTTTTTACTGCATTGCTCTGGTGTTGGAGTGTTGAATAAATTTAAAGACGATCTTTGGTAAGGTATCCTCTCATGTCTGTCTCATCCTACCTACATTATTTATTTATTTTAGCAAGGAATGGTTATAGTTTTAATTTTCTTTTGTTGCCGAATCACACATTTTAACCATTTATTGGCTGAATTCAACAACTGACCTTATATTTCCATTACAATGAAATGTTCAGTGTTAATAGGTTTTATAAACAATCATGTCGATTGATAGGAGAAACTCTTTCTCCCGTGTTAGTAACAGTGATGCTAGCTAATCACTGATGTCTGTGATCTCTTGTATGCGGAAGAGGGTTGATAGCGCTTTCCTCCCAGTGTGTTACGCAGCATGAGCAGACACACGGAGAACATGCACAGGAGCTTCAGACAGACGGTAACCTGAGGTCAGGATCAAACCAGATATCCTGGGATATTACTCATCTTTCTCTGTTTATTGAAGGTCAAATATCAGATCCATAATGCTGGAATTTCCCATCTACAGATTTTACATTTTAAATATACCTTTATTATTATTATTATTATTATTATTATTATTATTATTATTATTATTATTATTATTATTTTAGGCAGTGTTGTTATTTGTGCTGGTAGAATATGATTATTGTTATTAATGGAAGTACTGTTATTATGGATGTAGGATCTCAGAGGACATTCTTAACTGAAAATCAATTTTACCTCTAATTTTAATTCAGGACATAGAGTCGGTTTATGCATCCAGCTTGGGTTATGGACATCATATAGTGTAGTTATAGAGAGAGAGCGAGAGAGAGAGCGAGAGAGAGAGAGAGAGAGAGAGAGAGAGAGAGAGAGAGAGAGAGATTATAAAGAGAACAAGGGCGAAAATAACACACTTGAGACCAAAATCACTGCTTTGCGCATCTGTCTAGATTGTGTGTGTGTGTGTGTGTGTGTGTGTGTGTGTGTGTGTGTGTGTGTGTGTGTGTGGTGTGTCTATTCCATTTCCAGTACCAAACACAAACATACACACAAAACACCTTTCTTCTGAAAGGACGGATTAGCACATCTTTGTGTCATCATGACAAAAGGACTCAGGCAAGGCTGGTGTAATTATACTAATTAATGTTTAATGAGATGCATGGAGCAGCTGTAATTATTCGTATGTTCATAAGAAAATTTCATTAACATATGCTTTATGCAGTAAACCCCTACCTCCTGTAAAATATGCGTCGCTAGAGACTGAACAGACAGGAGCTGTTATGTTGGGAATAAATGCAAGAAAGTGTGCTGTTATAGGAAAATAATCGACGGGGTGATGTGATGCAGTCTGACATGAAGTAGAGTTACTATTTTTCAACAGCAACATATCTCAAATGTTTTATTACTCATGAACAATTTTTATGAACTAAAGAATAACCTGGTGTGCTTTTCATCCATTTATAATTAGCATATAATATAATATAATACAATATAATATAATGTTATACAATGCATGCTAAACAAGCTACTTCCCGTTATCAATTACTGTATATTATATAAACATGGTTCCCTCAACAGCCTTTCTTTTTCACTCCTTTTCTCTCTCTTTTTCTTTAAGCATGTTACTGAGAAACTACAAAACACAAAGTCCTCTGGCCAAAAAGGTACAGCTTTAGCACTGGCTGTTACAAAATGCTGACACTGGAGGTTCCTTCTAAAAAATGTTAAATAAACATCTTTGCACAAAAAAACTTCATCGTATTAGTACTTACACATGTTTCTATCTGTTAATGAAGACCGCCTGCCATGGAAGTCCCTGTGTAAGATGATGCTTTAGAAACACAAACAAATTACAACAAATGCATTAATATAAACCTGTGATTTCATAGATGATAGATCAGAATTTCGGCTTTCATTTCCTGATATTTTCCTCTAGATGTGTTAATGCACCCATTATTTGAGCCCACACATTTTTCAAGTGATCAAAAAATATTGGAACACATGACTGATAGGTGTTTCCTGTGGCTCAGGTGTGTCCTGTTAGATTGTTTGTTTCTGCAAGTAATAGCTCTGAATGCCTACTTTTAGTTTGAGCCCTGGGTTTTGCCTGTGAACACTGTATTTGTTGTTAAAAAAGGATAAACCAACATAACGACCAGACAGCTGTCTATGGGAGAAAAGCAAGCCATTCTGAATCTGAGAAAAGAGGGAAAATCGATCAGAGCCATTGCACAAGCATTGGGTATAGTCAATACAACAATTTTGAATGTCCTTAAAAAAAAAGAAACCAGTGGTGCACTCACAACCAGACACTGAACAGGTTGGCCAAGGAAAACAACAGCAGTTTATAACAGAAACATTATGAGAGCTGTGAAGAAAACCCACAAACCACAATCAGTGACATCACCAGCAACCTCCACAGTACAGGAGTAAAGGTGTCACAATCTACCATTCAAAGAAGACTTCAAGAGCAGAAATATACAGGAAACAGATGCAAATCACTCATCAGCACTAACTATCAGAAGGCCAGATTGGAATTCGCAAAGAAATACAAAGATAAGATTCAAAAGTTCTCAAACCAAGGTCAACCTCAACCAAAGTTATGGGAAGAGCAAAGTCCAAAACATACAAGCTCATCAGCCAAGCACAGTGGCGGTGGTGTCGTGGCTTGGACTTGCATGACTGCTTCTGGAATAGGTAGCACAATGAATTTAAAAGTCTACAGAAACATTCAGTCTACCAATTTATAGAGAAATGCATGTAATCTAATTGGGCGGAACTGTATCATGCAGCAAGACAATGACTCAAAACACGCTGCCAGGACAACAAAGGATTTCATCAGGGGAATAAAGTGGAAGGTTTTAGACTGGCCAAGTCAATCACCAGACCTTAACCTGATAGAGGATGTATTTCAGAAGAGACTGAAGAGAGAAATCCCCAAAACAAACAGCAACTGAAAGAAGCTGCAGTAACAAGTCTGGAAAAACATCACAAAAGAAGAAAGCAACAGTTTGTGAGTGGGTGAGTGGGTCGCTGACTTGATGCAGTTATTGCAAGTAAAGGATATGCAACCAAATATTGTGTGTTATTTTCTTTCATTTACTTTTAGACTATCTGTTCCAATACTCACCTAAAAATTGGGTGGTCTGCCACCAAGGGTGTCATGTTCTAAGCTGTTTTAGCACATTGAGATGTAAATATCTCAATTAAATGAAAACTGAAATTCTGATCTATTGTAGCATATTCAACTTTTATACTCAAAAACAAAACACTACTTTTGGAGGGCACAGCAGAACGGAGCAGTTTATGGTAGCATGGAAAGGATACCATAACAACAAATTAGCAATAAATATAGAACACATTAGTATTGTAATATATTAACAATGTCACATTTCTGCAGTGTGGCCTTCACCGATTCTGATTCTTTTTATGGCCGTATTGTATACCATTTACTCTACACATCTGACTTTTATTCTACATTTCATAATTTTTTGCTTTTTAAATAGTGTAAATTTGTGTCTGCCTCTGATCCTGAGAGTAACTGAGAAAAATCCAATCAGACAGACATTCAGAACTGGTCTAATACCTGAGTTTAATTACTGTATATGCATGACTGCTAATTGAGACAAGGCCACACCCTTCAAGAGCTCTGTGTATAAATTCTCTTGGTGTTTGGAGCTTCATTTCTCATTGCACCAGAACACACACACACGCACACACACGCACACACACGCACACACACGCACACACACACACACACACACACACACACACAC
>JAQQZX010000025.1:70586-95901 GCA_030068355.1 Notoglanidium maculatum | reverse complement strand
GCCATATTCGTGTTCTGTGGGCCAGAAATATGTTAAATCAGCAGAAATATATTAGACAACTCACAAAAAAATTTTTTGTAACCCAGTGTAATTTAACACTGAGGTTATATTAACACTAAGGCTAATTTAACAAATGTGTTTCATTTTATACTGGGATTAAATGTGTCATTTAACACTGGGTCTAATTTAGAACTGGGATTAAAATAACACTAACTAACTTAAAACTTGGTGTAATTAAACTGTGTGTCAGATTTTATACTGGTCACAACTTCCTTGTTGTGTGATTTTGATAAATTCGTCAGCCTGCATGTACAGTGGTGAGCTCCTGTAAGCAGTAATTATACAGAGGAAGGATTTTCACCACTTCAAATCAAGTCAAGGTTTATTTATATAGGACATTATCATAGACAGGGGTCATTTAATGTGCTTTTCAGAGATAAAATAAGGGTAAAAGCATAAAGAATAAAGATATGCAAAAATCAGTATGAAAGAAAAAAAGTCAGATTTAAAGGCATGTCATAGACTTTTCTAACATTTTATATTATTCCAAGAGACACTTATGTAAAGTTTGTGAGCCTTTTTTTTTTTTTTTAAATAATGCCTTGGTTCTTTTTAGTTCATGGTAATCAGATAAGCCAGGCTGATTTGGTGGTTTGTGCCTTTAAATTTTAATATGTAAATATCTTCGCTCTGATTGGCTAACTTGGCAAATTTTGTTAGCCAATCACAATGACGTTATTTACATATTAAAATTTAAAGGCACAATCCTCAAAATCAGCCTGTTTTATTTTGTAGGTTTTTAATACCACGCTAAAACAGCATGAGGAAAAAAGATCCAAGGCCTTTTTTCAACAAAAAACTTTACAAAGGTATATCATGAAATAATATAAAATAAGTGACAAGTGTATGGTAGATCCACTTTAAATTGACTGTGTCCGTTTATCAAAAGTATACTGTGGCCTGTTCTCAGAAGCACTTCTGTCAAAATATGATCCAGTAATGACATCTGATTCAGTGTTGCAGCTTTCCACCAGGTGGCGCCACAATCTCCAGCTCAATTACCGAAACTCCATATGCTTACTTGGACGTAGATATATGTCTAAATGTCCTGATTAATATTTACAGCATTTTTCTTTATACCATTATATTTCATTTGTTTTACCTTAAAGGTCAAATCCTTTGCCTGAGGAAAAGTAGGAATAGATGTAACAGATGTAAACATCTGGCATTTACAAGTGGACTGTTGAAATATACAGGATATACACTATAGTGTTCACTTATGTCTCAACATCAATAAATTACAAGTAAATAGAGCACATTTATGCACAAAATATCTTAGTGACCCAGCTCTATATAGTTAAATTTGTTTATTCTTTATAATTATGATATTTTAATAAAGCAAATCAAGGATTATTAACTCTATTTCTAGATATTATTATTAATTTCAAGCTTAAAATGGCTTTTTTCCATTCTTATATATTTCTTCACCTTTCTAGAAAAGAAATAAATATCTACAGAAAGAATAATAAATGATCTATAGACGTAATGTATTATTTCTAGAAAAGAAACAGCAGAATTTGAAATAAGCTAAAGGATCTGCCAGTTATTTGCCTCATATTAATTTAATCTTATTTAATATTGTAATGAGAAATATTAGATGAGTGTATCTGTATTTTTAGTCGCTATCACTTTTTCAGCTGAAGTGTCTCTCTCTCTCTCTCTCTCTCTCTCTCTCTCTCTCTCTCTCTCTCTCTGTGCTTGTTTGGGAGTGTAATCTGTGTGTCATTAATCTCATTTGTTCAGTGTATCAGCATCATTAACATTCATTTGCAAGCCCATTAAAGCTAGAGCTAAACCTGTGTTGTTGAGTGCATGTATGTATGTGTGTGTGTGTGTGTGTGTGTGTGTGTGTGTGTGTGTGTGTGTGTGTGTGTGTGTGTGTGTGTGTCTACATGTTGTTGTTGTCAGTTTACAGCAGTTGACAGTGAACACTCTGACTAGATGGTACATATAGTCCTGTGAGGCTTGTTGAGGCCTGAGCTCATTACAGCTTGATTTGTTTGTTGATAGGGCACAAAATGGATGTGCTTGAGGAGTAATTCAAAATGGACGTGTTTAATGAATTCATAACTACGCAACTTCAACCACTCATAATAGTCTTTGACAGGCGGCTTTACGATGTAGTGCACTGCACTCTCCATTTACACTGATAGTGTTATTGTAATGTTTGCAATCATGGATTCATGTTTAATTTTGCACTCTCCTTAATGCGCCCTGTTTTACGAAGAGTGATTTTCTTCAGCTTCAAAACAGACGTGACTTTCTTTCTTCATTTAGAGGGTGCCGAAACTATGGTTCATGCTTTCATTGCAGCATGCTGTGAGTATTTCAATTTTCTTTAATAGCTTCTTTGGTAAAATCTTAATAGGCATAAGTCATTCATTAATCTTCAGTAACTGCTGCATCCTGATCAGAGATCTGAAGCCAGTCCCAGGAACACTGGGCACAAGAGTGGAATATGCACTTCATGGGAAGTATGTCCATCACAGGGCACACACACACACACACACACACACACACACACACACACACACACGCACACACACTCATTCACACATAGGGGCATTTTAACACAGTCCAATTTAAACTGCCAGGATCATCATAAACATCATGGGTATTATTTTACAAGCCCTCCATGACCGCTCATTTTTGGCCCTCGTGTAAAATTCAATTATATAATATATCTTTTTTCTCTTTCTCTTTTTCACTTCGTTTGTAAGTGGTCTTCAGTCTCAGCAAGGTGCTATATGCATTTAAAAAAATATTAATCCTAATTATTAATATTACTATCAGCATACTACCAAATATTTTCAGTAGTATACTGAGCAGCCTTAATGAAGACCGTACACACATGCTGAGATGAGCATCCAACGTATTCTGTGATGCATTTCATAGCTCACAGTACAGCGTAACAAGAGAATGTAATTGTGTGAAAGATTGCATTTGCGAAGAGGAGATCGGCTACATTTAGCTAATATAGCTAAATCTC
Source organism: Notoglanidium maculatum (assembly GCA_030068355.1). Classification (NCBI taxonomy): domain Eukaryota; kingdom Metazoa; phylum Chordata; class Actinopteri; order Siluriformes; family Auchenoglanididae; genus Notoglanidium; species Notoglanidium maculatum. The sequence goes on along the minus strand of JAQQZX010000025.1, from coordinate 92,852 downwards.
AGTCATACATACTGTACACATACTTAAAACATGTAACTTTGAACACAAACGCAATTAAATATGTGACTTAATTAATGTGGGGGTGTGATGAAAAATAGCAATTAAAATAATGATCACTTTGACAAGCCTTCCAATTCTCCCAAGCACCAACACCACCCACTGTGTTGCAGATGTGCATGCCCTGTGACTTTATTTTTAAGGTAAAGGGGTGGAGCTTATCAGCTCTGCTTCAGATGGGGGCGGGGTTAATTTCCAAACTGGAAAAATATCAACAGAAACCTGAAAAGAACAAACAGGCAAAACAGAGCATAGCAATATTGAGAATTATTATTATTATTTTTTTAAATTATTATTATTATTATTATTATTATTATTATTATTATTATTATTATTATTATTATATAATTTTCTCCCAATTTGGTAATCCCCCACACTGTTTAGGTCTCCTCTATCCCAAAGTAACTACCAAGCAGGGAGGCCACTGTTTGTATTCGAGGATATTTTTTGAAACTATATGATTACTATAGATCTTGAAAGATCTTTAAACATCTAAACAAACTGCACCTTAAAATATTTTGTTAGACCTTTGGCTGAGAAACATTTTTTGTCCACATAGTGTTTATTCTGGCAGAAAAGCGCTGAGAGGGCGCTGGGGAGCACTTCAGGTGTGTGTCCATATAAAGTTTTTCAAAGCATAAAAAGCACTGGCTTCATCTGAGTGCTTCATAAACAAAAACTATGCTTTTATGACAGCAATATCTTGAAAACATATAACCACTGATCACCATATGATTGGCTGCTTGAAAATGAGCGACAGTGACGACACCAGCAGTTTTCTGAAAAGTTCTGAAGTTTTCAACTCTTGGAGCGGCCGGACAAAAAAAACAGCAGAGCGCTCTGAAATAAGATGCTGGCTGCAGCACTTTTTTTCTAGGCATTCAACAATTGAAAAAAGATGCTGGCGCTCAGAAGAAAGGTATTTGGACACTCATACTGTATATTGTCCTATATAACATGTTGGTCTTTAAAGAAATGATTTTGAATGGTTAACCTGCACCATATTGTGCACTAGACAGCGTGTACAGTCCATTATATCCTACCAGGCAGCAGGGAGCAATTTGGGACTCTGATGTTGCCAAGTCCTGATCATAATAAAAACCATAAATGAAGATTGGCTGTGAATTGGATCCCTCCTCGGTGATCAAGGAGCTCAGTAATTAAGGCAGCGATGTTGAATGTGGTATGGTCTGCTCCTGTGGTTAATCTGTCACTCATTAAAACAATAAGTCATGTCTTCCTTATGTGCACGGCTGGTGCAGAGGGCTGGCTTAAACTCATAAAAACAAGGAGAGTGACCTTTGAACTCTTTGCTCTTCTCAGTGCGCTTGCCTCAGGGCGATGTCACCTGAGCCACCTCGCAGGTCCGGCCAGTTGCGGCGGAGACACTGAATAATTGACAGGGTGCGGCCCAACGGCTTCAGGTGTGCCTTGATAGCGTGAGCATGTGTGTGTGTGTTTGTGTGTGCAAAAGGCAGAGTACAGCATACAGAGAATGTAAGACACAAGAACTAAGGGAGGTGCTTTAATGAACTATAGAGAATGCATTGATTTTACTGGATCTGGGCGATACACACAGACACACACATTCAGAAAAATGGAGGGGGAAGTGGACGACGAAGATGGAATGTTCACCACCATCTCTCTGGCTGATGACTCAGGTAAGGGCTCGGCATGTCATATTTTGGTGTCCGCTCATCGGAGCTCAAAAACTGCTTTTAGGTTGTAATGAAAAGGAAACTTTTGATTGGATCTGGACAAACACACACATACAAACACCCGCATTACAAAGCACGCTCTCGAAAGTGAACATGTGGGTTTTTCCAGTTGACACACATCTTGTGGTGGTAAATTGAACTTTCCACATGACATGAAGGTTAAATAATATGCACAGGCTATTAAATACATCTCCACAACAAACAACATAATTCAGATGTTAAAAGGAGTGCAAATTAGATTAAAGCCTTTTGGTGTGGCGTTTTCTTGCTGTCTCCCTCATACTCGGACACGAACGGAGGCACACACACAGGAGGGAATTTGCTGACTCTGCATACACAGTATACATCCTCGTGATCGCTTACTGCGTAACATAGCATCAAGAGGGCACGTGCAGAGTAGGCAACACTGGCTTTTCCTGCTCAGTCACTGTGTGTGTGTGTGTGTGTGTGTGTGTGTGTGTGTGTGTGTGTGTTTTAACTGTTAGGATGACAAAGGCTACATCTTATTTCCTTGTTTGTTAACCATCTAGTCACATTGTTGAAATGCATTCATACAGACAGTGACAAATTAAAGGAAAAACCAACATAGTAAGGTGTTGAGCCACTACAAGCCACCAAAACAGTGTAATCTCTGGAACTGTGTGGAAAATGCAAACACCATACTTCCAAAAGCTATTCTCTCTGTCTGTGTTTTGACACTGGTGGTAGAAAGTGTTGTCTAACACGTCGCTACAAAATTTCTCATAGATGTTCAATTGGCTGTTAATAGCATATGAGTTACATTATTGTCCTCCTCATCAAACCATTCAAGCCCCTTTTCCAACAAGGCAGTGCAAGGGCCAGTTCAGAGCTGGTGCCTAATCTTGAACCAGTTCTTAACATTTCGACAGCCAAAGAACCGGATCTTGGCCAGGAAAATTGGATCATGAGCAACAACAACATGTTCTAGAACCAAGAACTGTTTATGCCAGGGGCTGAGGGCAGGATTATCTTGACCAACTAAAACTTTGTGATCGACATTTCTGACCAACATCGAACCAGTCGAGTTTGAATGCCAATGTAGACTTTCAAAGTCAGGAGCAACACTTACAAAGAGACAATGTAGTCCAACGTTGTTGTTGTTGTGTTTGGCACTAGTGTTGCTGGGAAAGCAAAGATGTGTACAGATGTATACAGCGACATGGCTTTTTGGTGGCTCTCTAGCCTGTGGAAAACCAAACCGGTTCTTAGAAAGTTGAATCAACTCTGAACCAGCACTAGCACCTCGTTTGTGTTGGTGGAAAGGGGGTATAATAAGCTCCCTGTAATTGGGGGTGGAGCCAGGCTGGAGCAGACCACCCCCATCAGGAGAGAAATGCATCCTCATAAGATAACGGTGATCAGTCAGATCAAATTCGTATTGATTTGCAAGGATGCTTCACTCAAATTGGATTCCAAAGCATGCCAGCAAAAGGAAGTAAATGCCATCATAGCATTTTTCCTGTAATTTGTCACCCGTCCATCAGAGGTTAAGTGCTATATAATTAATTCACATACAGATATATAAATATACAACAAAACATTGTGTGAGGTAAGATGTGTATTTTCGAGTATGGTTAGTATCAGAAAGTCACATTAAATGGCTAAATGTAAATGTCTCCATACAGAAGGAGAGAATAATAAAATTCCCTGCTCCCATTACAATTCTTTCTCTCACTCACACACACACACTCTGCTCTGTATTTGAGCAGCATACGGGGTCTGATGAGTGTGAGTCTGGTGTGGGCTAATCATCTTATGTGATCACATCGCCGCAGCCTGTAGACTCTGAGTGTCAGTGCCTGGGGAGTACATTTGTGTCATGTGGAGAATCTAGCTGTTTTTAGCTATCCACTCTCTTCACTGCATACACTGATTGCATAAACACGCTGCACACACACACACACATTGCAGTGCTTTAAGAAATAAAAGGCAAATGGTCCAGTCCTCTCCAGCTGCAGCTCATCATATGATGTTAAGCCTCATAAGAAGCTCCTGTTTGGCTAGAAGAGTTCTGGTGTGAATCAATTCCTTGAGTGAGAATCTGTGTGAAAGTGAAGTGCTGCTATAGTGAAATCTGAAAGGGTGAATGCTCATTCTCAATTCATCTTCAGTAACCAACTCATCTTGGTTATGGTGGTGTTGAATCCAGAGCCTATCCTGGGAATACTGGTTGTGATACAGGAATACACCCTGGATGAAATGCCAGTCCGGGGCTCATTCACACACTCATTCTCAGAGTAGCCAATCCACCAACTGGTATGTTTTTGGGAGGTGGGAGGAAACTGGAGAACCCAGAGGAAACCCACAGAAACAAGAACGTGTGAAACACCACACAGAAAGTCACCTGAGCTCTGGATTGGACTGGGAACCCCGGAGACAGCAATACTACACGCTACACCACCATGCCGCCCACAAATCTCTGTATTGCTTTAATATTAGTAGTCAACCAGTATGGGATTTTATATAATACTTCCCATCCCAGCTATATTATATTATAAGGTTATTGTATTAAAGTATTATAATGATGATGATGCAGTGGGTAGCGAGGCTACATCACAGCTCCAGGGTCCCATGCTTGATCCTGTGCTCAGGTTCCTGTCTGTGTGCATGTGTTTGTCATGTTCTCTTCATGTCTGTATGGGTTCTCCAGTTTCCTCTCACTTCACAAAAACATGCAGTGGGTGGATGGCAAATGTTAAATTGTTCCTAGTGAGGAATGAGTGTGTGAATGTGTGTTTGCAGGCTGTCCTGTGATGGACCATGTGTCCAAGGAAGTTATTAGGAATGGGAATGTGTTCATATGAGAGAAGATTGCTTCATGTGTCCATTACTTTATGTAATATGTAAAGAATAGAACACTTGGGGATGTGCTGTTATAGGAAAATAATCAACAGTAGGGTGATGTGATGTGAGTTAATGTGTGATGTGAGTTACCACCCTGAACTGGCTTATTTTCCATGCACTGAAGTGTGTTATTCCTCTTATACCACAGCCCTTTGCCAAAAATTACCATATTTAATTTCCCACTAAATGACATGTCATACTTTTTAAGTTACATTTGTTGTTCATTCACTAATCGTTCTGTTTTTCTCTTAATAAGAGCACAAAACTAAACTTGTTGTTCGATGTCCTCAGTCCCAAAGACTTTCCCATGGTGGAAAACGTATTGACCACTACAGCATCTCTTACTGACACTGGAGACTCCTTCCATAAATGTTAAATAAATATGTCATTACAGAAACATTCACCATATTAAGGATTATACTATTTTCTGTTAAATACCAACACATGTTTATGTTGTTTATGTGAAATCTCTGGACAAGTCCTTGTAAACAGGCCGTTGCTATGAAGTAATGACGTATTAGAAAGAGAACATTAATATAAACCTGTGATTTGCCTTGCAGGTTTGACTTTTAAAGCCGCTGTTATTGAAAATGAATAAAAAACATTTGACCAGTCAGAGTCAAGACTTCATCAGAGACATAAATTTGTCAGATAGATAGAAATGTAGGCAAATTTAGTTTATTTTAGTGTATGCAAAACAGCTAAACATGAACACATGGACAAATAAATAGTCCCGTGCAGTTAAAAAAAGCAAAACAAACAAACAACAACAAAAAAAACCCTGACAACCCAGAACAGTATTAAAGATGTAATGTTCAGCCACCACTAGGGGTTTAACGATCAGATGACTTGGAGCAATGAATCAATTTAAAAGGCAATGTTTAAAATAAATCAACAGAAAAGCGTGTCCTATCATCCAGAGATCACAAGTTCGACTCCCGACGATGCCGCAGCTATCCGTGGCCAAGAGCCTTGTTATAAATCGATTATTATTGTAAAAGTACAGACAACTGGTGTGTTCAAATATGCCTTTAAAAAAAAAAGATATCTAAATTGGCTAGTAAGGTGATTTGCCAATAACTATGATACTTCAAATATTACGTTAATATGTTAACATAATATGTCACTATGTCATCATCATACATAAACTGACAGTAGGCCTACCCCAGATTCTGAACAAAATTGGTCACATTCATTGGAGGCAACTAAATCTGTTCATATAGTATTATAGCAGATACAGTGTTATCGCTAAATATCGAATCGTTGCCTTAAGAATCGTATCGTGTGGAAGGTTCACACCCTAGCCACCTCTGATTTCATATTAGATCCACCTATGGCTGGATCTCAAATAATACAATGGAACACAATGTGGTGCACTACATAATGTCCATAACTATCTATTACGCGATCATCTACGTAGGGCACCTATATAGGAAGTAATGAGGAATTTAGGATTCAGCCGTAAGTATTGAACATTGACGCTTTGTTGGCTCCCTCTAGTGGTCAGAGTCGGTATTACAGTAAAACTCACTCCGACTCCCAGTGTGAGGACTTCGGTGTGTAGAGTCATCATACCGGAGATCCCCTGTGGGGTATTTATTTTCTTACCGCCGTGAGATTGTTATTTTTCCCCAAAAGCTCACAGAGGTAAGATGATGCATGGTGTTATAATCACTCAGCGTCTGGTTGGTGTATTTTTTATTATTTCTCGTGTAACGGTAGCTAGCAGTGCCACAGCTAGTGTTAGCAAGTTAGCACCTGATTTAATGATTTATTTTACTCTCACTTGCTGAGTACAACATATTATCCGCGGTTAAATAAATTAGTGATGAAATGTGCGTTGTTATTTAGTGATTTATGAGTAGTTTATGCTATTTGTGTACCGCTTGTCACTTCGCTAATATTAGCAACAACAAACAGTAGGAGTTAGCCTCCTTTCATAGCCGAGATTAGCCTGAATGTAACGTTAGGTCTTTGTCTTGCTAGCAATGTGGGGATTGTAGCTGTGACATAAAACTCCATGTCAAAGATTTTAATGTGTTTTTATGTCCTTTTATGGGGTTTAGTCAACATTAGGAAAAAAAACAGCTAAGCAAAGTTTCTTCATTTCGGCTCTTTTCAGGGGAAAGTGCCTAGTGTATGCTGAAAAGGGTAGCTACAAGTCGCCGGATGATGTCATCGACTCATTTGCATATTCATTCATCGTCACGAGCGTTTGGATATCAAAATGGGTTACACAAAGAAGAAAGACTGTCTAAGATATTTAGAGTGGAGATTTATCAGGATAGAAAATAAGTAAGGGATAAAACACGACAGGATGTGCAGTTATAGGAAAATAAATAACATTGGATGTAACAGCACGTGTTTATTCACACCAACTCGCGTTCTCCAGTCATTCCCTCATCAGCCTCTCTATTAAAGTCAACAATGAGGTTTTCTCGCAACGCTTTAAGAACCAGATCAGCATTGTCCCGAGTTGCCCTTTGACACGTGAAGCACACAACAGATTGTCCCTGATGGACACGTTCTGAAGTACTCCGTTAGGTTTAGGTGCGAGGTGGCACCTGGGTAGCGTGTAGGAGGCGGGACAGGACACGAAAAGAACGCTGTGGAAATCGCAGTATTTTGTTTACAGCGTATGACGATTTCAGCATCCACCCTTACCGACAAGTTCCTCAATCTCGCTGTCTCTCCAGTTAGATGTTTTTGTTGCTGTGTTAGTGTAAATGACCCTTCTTCTTCGTCCTCGGATGTTTGTATCCACTTGCTTTCTCGCCTGTATGTCCTCTGCGTAGTGTCTAGATAAGTTCAGGGTTGCAGCGCGTTTCTGAAAGTGTCTTAAGGTAGTAAAAAACTGACACTGGAGTCTCCTTATAAAGAGATTAAACATGCCAACAATTGTACTTTTCTTACTTTTTTTGCTTCCAAAACCAAACTTATAATTTTATTTCTTTATTTTTGTTGACTTCAGCCGACTGGGAATCCGCAGCCCTGCGCCCTGAACCAGAGGAGCAGCTCTCCACCATGAACTGTGACATGGATGGTAAATACACAAGCACCTTTTTGGAAAGCTTTTCTCGTACAACCGTTCGGTGTGTTCATGTGTTTTATCCAATAAGGAGACATGGAGAATCAGGTTGAAGTGGAGGAGAAGACGCGCCTCATTAGCCAAGTGCTGGAGCTCCAACACACACTAGAAGGTAAAAGTTAAAGACACAGCATTTCTCCTGGTATTTTATCGCAAGAGTCAGCATTTCTCTCAAATGATTTATTATTGGCTTGTTCTAATCTTGCCTGTGTGATTTCAGTTCTTGTCGCACTGTATAAGATGACAATAAACTCTTGGTTCGAGTTCTGCAATAGCCAAACAAACGTGTTCTCCATGTCAGATTTTACCATGAAGATCCTCTAACAATAGACTGGCGATTAAGGAAAATTACACGTTCTGCTTCTCATCAGTCAGTGTGATCCAAGCTCACAGAAACGAGCCCATTCTTCAAATTATACATCCTTTAATAAGGATCCAGGAAGCTGTTATTCTTTATCTGCTCTTCTTTTTTACATAATTTTCAGAGCTCTGAGTTCACAGTTCATGGCATGATGTTTCTGTATTCAGAAGCCTCAGATCATTTATTGTAATTGTACGGTTTCAGTTTCCGTACACCAGCGGATAATACTGCCACGACCTCCATCGTGAATAGCACAAAACATTCATAAGACATTTATATACACATTGATAGTGTTTTTGAGTGAACATACAATGTAGGCTGAATACCTTGAGTTGTTATGAATTAAAATAAAATCTAATAAAATCTCTGTCAAGCCCTAGCGTTTGGGACACACCCTGTATTACACAGCTGCGATAGTCTTCCTCCGCTGTAATATTGTCTGGTGATTCACTCTGACTCAGACACACTCGTACCATCCTGAAGAGCATTAGTGGTTCACTTTCATCTTAATGGCTCTAATCTCCCGTTCTGCTCTCTTTCAAGATCTCTCTGCTCGGGTGGATGCCGTGAAGGAGGAGAACCTGAAGCTGAAGTCGGAGAACCAGGTTCTGGGCCAGTACATCGAGAACCTCATGTCGGCCTCGAGCGTGTTTCAGACCACTGACACCAAGAGCAAACGGAAATAAACACGTCTAGCGGTGTCTTTCTTCCCAACAGATAGCTCATACTTTAACACAGAGGCCAGTATGCACCAACGTTCAGGCTTTCACACGTACACCCATGCTGAGCTCGGAGTTTATTTCTTCTATTAAAAACGTATTTCATTCTTTGCCTCTGCATTCACTGCCTTGTCGTCCTGGCAGGTTGCAGAAATGCTCATGCAGAGGGACGTTCTTTCTGTTACAGAGATTATCATCAGTCAGTGGTCAGATATCGACAGCGTTAATGCACATTAGCGGCTCTTCAAGTCTTTTATTAGCTTCTCAACAACCCGTTTGATAACATATTGCAGCCTTTTTTAAAGACAAGGGCACCCACAATTTTTAGTGAATTTTGTTTTACTTTGTTGCTATAATATGATATGTTAAAGGTGAAAGTACAGAAGAGACGTGCCGTGTACACTGCAGCACGGGAAAATTAACCTGAACGTGCATGAGGTGCCATTATTTATTCTTCCAAAGAGACATGCATGATTTAAGAAGCTGATATTGACGATTGCTGGTGAATGAGTTTCAACGATGAAGAACTATCATGGACAATAAATTCATATGCTGTGTTCAGTTTATTTTGCATTAAGAGAGATGGAGTTGGTAAGAAGTCGGTAAAGGCAGTGGCGTCTGTACAGTTAAAGAGATGCTTATAAATATTCAGGGTCCGTGTGCGACATCTTAATTAACCGCCGAGCCACCGCAGCCTCTGGCACGCATGCTTGTTAGACGCAGGACAGGCCGTTACATTGGATCTCCACTACTTTGCGTTGTCAAGCCAAAAACAACTTCTACACCACAAGGGGGCCTTCTGTGAAATCCTGATCCATGGGAACAGGCACAGCTCACCTTCCCTTATATTCAAAAGATGTCTTAAAATCACTATAAAATATACACTATATGGTCAAACGTATGTGGACACCAGATCGTCGCACCCACATGTGGGCCTTCTCCAGAGTGTTGACACTCACAATGGTATAGAGTCTCTTTGTATGCTATGGGATTAAGATTTCTCTTCACTGGAATTAAGGGGGCTAAACATGTTCGAGCATGACGACCCCTGTGCACAAACAAGCTTCATGAAGAAAGGGTTTGTGACGTTATCTGTTAAAAATCGTAAAAAAAAAAACAAAAAAAACCCATAAAATCTATTGGATTGCCTTCCCAGAAGAGCACAAGTTGATATAAGGGTGGTATTAATGCTCATGTTTTTGTACTGTGATGTTCAGCAAGAAAAGATCAGGAGTCCACATACTGTTGGCAATCAGTATTACCAGGGCCCTAACTGACTGCTTACAGGGCTTGAAACCGCCCTGTATGTTCGTGATGAGAAGGTTGTTCCAACTATTGGAGGATCACTTTCTAGATAGATGGCTAATAAATGAGTTGGCTAGGTTGTTTAGCAACTTCCCAAGTCACACATAGTGAAGGTACTATTCCAACATGACAAGTTGGCATGAATATGCGATTCTTCCACAAAGCTGTCTTCCAGTTTAATATTTACATTACAAATGCAGACTGCTGCTTCTGTTAGAGAGCGACATTTCCTTTCACAGAGAAGCAGAATGTACGTCGGCTGTTAGCTGTTGTCTTTGTTTCGCAGGTAACAGACAGCAGCAGGAATCAAACCCCTGCTTGGTTAACGCTAGTTCTTGGACATTGCTGTATCAGGGCCGTTAATCCGTCACTGCTCTGATTGTTTACTCATTCACTATCATATTCACTTTGTTTAACAGCATCTTCAAAATGAATAAATACAACTATAGCAAAAGGTGGAAAGTGAACAGTAGATTGCACTACAAGTCCAGTGAAGTGTAGAAAGGCTGACTTGCTTTGGCTTGGACACATGAAAGGACAGTGGATATGAGAAGGATGTGAGGCAGCACTAATAAATGGACCGTCTGGCTTTTACAGTAAAAAGGGAAACGGCGGCCGTGTTGAGTGATATTGATCTGAGAGAGTAATCTGGATCCACGGGTGCATTTGATTTCTGCAAACCGGGTAGACGGAGCAGAGCCGGGAAATAACAACCCAATGACTTCAGATACATCTGCTACCCGTTCTGGTAATTGATGCCACGTGGTCTCAGCAAATAAACCGACTTTAAAGCTGCAGTGTATCCGAGTAAGGTAGCTGTGATTAGATTACAGTAATAACATTTTCTGGACATTAATTAGTGTAGAGACAGAAATGTTACAGATCTTATAGTGTGACGCTTCACTGTGCAACATACAGAACTCAAGTCCTAAAAACATGATAGAGCTTCATTGTTACAAAGGAATGGTCATATATTACATTATTTATTATTTTTAATGTATTTTAATACTGTATATGAACATTTCTTCGGGTATTAACTTGAGCCTGCAGACATCCAATGTAGATAAAGCCTTGCGTGTAAATTGTACTATTACAAACTTTTGTGTTAATAAATTGTTTTTGCTTTTGCTTAGTTTGAGTCTTTTATTTTATGCACTTTTGTATTAAATTTTTATTTCAACTGCAGAGTTCAGATTACAAACAAACAAATGTAACTTGAAAGCATTTCTTGAATGACAGAAACCAGAAAAACAAAACATAGTAACATCGCTTTTCACTTTCTGTAAAGCTGAAAGTATCCTGTGAGAGAGACGAGGGCTCACAGTGAATCGTTCTGTGTGCCGATGGCTATAGTCATAAATTATCTTGAAGAAATAGTTACAAAAATGAAATGTCACTATATTCCCCTTATCCCAAATGTGATCAATCAGTTGAAGATATGTTACCTTCTTAAGTATGCTTTCACACTTTATGTTTTTCCCCCAATATAGAAACTGCTTTTGTGCTAGCATGAAAAGAAAAGGGAAGATGAGGGCTTGTGATCCGCACACTTAGCATAACCACGCTCTTAACAGTTCTAGCTAGTAATGGCTACCTAACCAGCCTAGCTGCTTATTTAGGTTAGATTTATCAGTAATGCAGATGAAGTTGTTTGGTGATGAGGAGAATGTTTGTCTGCGCTGCAACTTCAAAAAATCAAGTGAATTTGTGGTGCTTGTTAGACTTGTTATTTTTATGTACACTGCAGTGTTGGAATAGCAAGAATGAAATATTTTTTATTCGTAAATCTCCTTATATTCGAGGCTAACACGGCTCATTTTTCCAGCACCTTGCCCTCAATGTTTGTTTTGCTCACCACCTCCCCAACTTGCTGAGAAACAAAAAAGCACTTTCTGCAAAGGTCAACTCTGAAAGCCGTCCACTGGGACCGAAAAAAAGGCATGTTTTTATAGTAAATGTATTCTGCTACTTCTCAAAGGAAAACATGTAAACCATGTGCTGGTAGTGGAGATATTTAAAAAAAACAAAGATACAGGCACCAGGTCTGAAAACTGTAATGCTGCTATTAGGCTAAAGGGGAAATTATGTACATTTCATTTTTGGCCAAACAATTGCAGTGAACAGTAAAACTGATTACTGGATACTTTTGGTCCACACGTGATTAACACTGGAATCTGACATTACGTTAACTTTGCTTGTGTTTTCTTTTGTACCTCAACTTGTGATTTGTGTGGAATAATAACACTAACTGAACGTTTAAAGAGAATGATTACATACATTGTCGATGTTTGAAATGTCATGCCTTTAGTTTGCCAAGCCATAAAGCCTTGTCAGATGCTGTATGAAATCAGATTGTAAAAAAGTCAAAATCTCCCTCATTAAAAACGAAGATTGATATAGACTATAGAAAGCAAAATTTTTAAAATCTCTAACATCATTTCGAAACAACATACAAATAATAAATATGTTCAGTGCACTTTCTTTAACAATAAAGCTAAAAACGTAATAACTTAAACACACAAAACTGGTGCAAACCCCTTTTAAATAAGTTAAAGAACACTTTGAAATAATTATGAACAGGTAATGTCAGGTTTCAAATAAGTTCCTTCCAAATGCATCTTTTTTTCCTTACCCTTCATGTCAGCACGTGCACAGTCAGTTGTAAAATCTGGTCTCAATGCTACTTGATCAATCCTCTCTTGAGGAAAGAACAGCAGAGTTTTCATTGGTACACCTAAACTGAAAGAGCAACCCATAAAAACTACTGGTGGAGAGGAAGACAAAGATAATGGGAAAGAGAAGGAGGAGCTCCAGTGGAGGGGTGGAGCCTGTGGTTCTCACAAAGCCAGGGGCATGCAGCATTTAGAGAGGCAAAGAGGGTGAGAAAAGGAGAAAGAGAAAAGGGAGAAAAAGGATAGGAAACAGGCCCTTCAGTCCTTCCGTACTCTTCTTTTTCTCACAGCCTGTTTCTGTCCATCTCCAGCGCTGTCAATCCCCTCATCAGCATCCTTCATCTGCAGCAGGGACATTAACACGAATACATTTATTCAACAATAAACTTGTTATAGCTGTTTTAGTGTAGAGTACTGTTCCACATTTCTACTACCAAGTATCGCTTCATGTTAAATCAGTTGGTGAAGTTTGAGTCAGTGTGAACAGATGAATTTGGCAACTCTGGTGATTATGCGGTCTTTTGATGATGTGGATGCAACAGGACAGCTTTTCACCACAAAATGTAATATGGCCCAATTTCTTCTTAATTTCTTCTTGACCAATCCCCACCCACAAGTTAGAGCTCCACATCATAACAACAGCTACCAACGCAGAGGGTGAAGGCTTTCACGTGCCACAAAACACGTGAAGCCAGCCAACTGCATCTTTTCAAACTGCTGTGTCATAACACACTGGAAGGAAAGCACTATCTGTCCCCTTCCAAACACATGAGCTCACAGATGCCCATGATTGCTAGAGCTGGTGTGACTGATGGGCAAGAGAGAGTATGCCACCCCTCCCAACCAGAGAACACTGACAATTTTGTACTCTTGTCCCCTGACCACAGAATCACAAGCATTTTCATACAATTTCCCCATAAAATAGTTTGGTTTTGAATTTAAAAAAATAAATATATGTTTCTGTCTGTATTCTCTAGATTATAAAACCTAATACTTTTACATATATTGAGATCTGATCCAGTTTATGACTGTATCCCAACACTGGTCCTTGAGTACCACACATCCTGCTTATTTTAGTGTCTTCCCTGCTCTCACACACCAATTTAAACTGGCCTGCTGCACTTTAGTGGCCAACACTTTTAATCTTCCAGATGTAGTAAACAGGTGAACATATAAACAATAACACAGCTGACTACTTTAGCTAGTTCACAAGTTGTGGGTATTTTAGTATTTTCTGTGCTCCCAACAATTAGTCAGCTAATGAACAGCCCTTTCTGAGTTGAAGTGTGAGTTCGAGCTGGGAAAACACTAAAATTTGCAGAACAGGGGGTACTCCAGGACCAAGGTTGGGAACCTGTGCTTTACTTGAATCAGGTGAATAAATAGTGACTGATGTGTTCCAGGATTAAAGCAAACCAGCTGATATGACTCCTCTACCTCTTACCTCATCGTCTGATGGCATGTCATTTGATTTACTAGTTTCCTCTTCCTCTTCTTCACCCTCTTCCGGAGCATCTCCTTCAGCTTCTTCACTTTCCTCCTCAGTTCTGCCTGCTGTACCAAAAATAAATAAATAAATAAATAAATAAATAAATAGAAAAAGACTCGGATTACAAAAAATAACATACAGGAAGTGAGGCCAACTGAAATTGCTATTGTCAGCTCATTAGCTAAAGAAAAAGCCAAAATGCCTTTGTCTGAGATTTGGCACCTCCAGTACATTTACCCTTTACTTACACTTACACTCACACACACACACACAAATCCCATCTCCTTACTGACCAGTTGGTTCAGCAGCTTCTTCTCCTTCAACTGTTTCCTCTTGCTTTTCTTTCTCCTGCTCTTCCTCTTCTCCATCTTCTTCTTCCTCCTCCTCCTCCTCCTCCTCTTCTTCTTCTCCATCTTCTTCTTCTTCTTCCTCCACCTCTTCCACCTCTTCCACCTCTTCCACCTCTTCCACCTCTTCCCTTTTGGGGGGATCAATTTTCTTATAGGCGTAATCATCCTCAGACTTCTACAGGACACACAAATACAGTGTTCAGTCACAACCGTGAATGTACAATAATGGAAGATAAATAAATTGGCTTAAGTTAAAAATATTCTTTAAATATTAATTTAAATTAGGAGGAGTCCAAGCATCAAAGTTGATAATGCAAGTAAAATCTACAAAAACTAAGCTTCTTTTTTTTATTTTATTTTATCCATTGATTTAACACTGAAATACGAAATGATTAATACAAAAAAAATCTGTAATCAGCTGCTTGTTTCTGTGTACCAGTGGAGCGGTCAATGTCATAAACGTACTGATTATATACAGGAGTATACTGTGATGAAATTTATCATGATATCGATACCATATCATCCAGCCCTAATGCTGAGTGCTCACCTTAGGCCAGCAGAAAAGAACAGCCAGGCCTACAGGCAGTCCAACAGTCAGAATATAGACTATCCACAACCACGGCCTCTCTTCCGCCGCCAACGCCAACTGACTAAACACCCCTGGCTGGGAAAGAAAGAGACAGAGAGAGATAGTGGCACAGACAGTCAGAAGGTAACAGTGAAAAAAGCAGAGAATGAAAAGCAGACACAAAGAGAAAGAGAGAGAGAGAGAGAGAGAGAGAGAGAGAGAGAGAGAGAGAGAGAGAGAGAGAGAGAGAGTCACACAGACACACACAGAGAGAGAAAGAAACAAAGAGAAAGGCACAAGGAGTGACAGTGAGATACAGGGAGCAGGTATGTGAGGGAGAGATAGACAGAAAGATACAAAGAGGGGCAGAGAAAGGGAGAGAGAGGAAAGAGAGAGACAATTGTTTATAAGAATTATAAATTGTATAACAGCAGAACAGAAATGCAAACATTTAATTTCCCCTTTTTTTTCCAATGGCAGATCAAATCTTATGTCACCAGATATCAAGCTGTACCTCATTCGCACTAGCCACCAGTTTTTTGAGTCCCCAGCTATCTGCAGCCCAGCGGTCTGCCACCTCTTTATCTGCACTGATGATGAAGTTATCAAAGTAGATGTCAGATGTCATGGACCACAGCTCCAGTCCCACAGCCCGGAATGGAGTCATCTTAAAAGGCTCCAGATCTTCAAAGTAGTCTGGATTTGGGATCTTACGTGCACTCCACACACCCTGTGTTCACACAGATCACTGCCATCAGTCACAGGACTATCAGCATATAAAATAAACTATAATTATTTACATTTATGTATATGAGGGAAAAAGTTATTCAATATGCATTTAAAACACTGTTCTTCACAGTTGTGTTTGTATGTGCTATATATAACCAAATATGCAAATTGTCATACTTTTTCCCAAAAGGTTTTGAGTAAAAGCAAGTTAATATTATCAAGACAACATAACATACTATTAACATATTACAAGCATTAATGCATAATGAACAATGCTTCATGCTAATACCACCCATATTTATCATACAACTATGTAACAAACCTAAGAGTGGCAACTTGTATAGCACTATGAAGTTTCTCCAACCTCTTCAGGGATAGTACCTGGTAGTTGGGGTTGTCTATGAGCTGAGCCTTCCATTTACCCTTGTACTTAGGGTTATTGATTGTGGGAGGTTTCCACTCGCCACACCCTGGAGCAGTTTGACAAGCAGGGTTAGGAACCTGAGGAGCCTCCCACTCACCATCCATCTCCTCATCCCTGAATGGAAAAATAAATAAATTAATTAATTAATAAAAACAAACATCAGTTCCTCTGTAAAACATTACCAAATACTTATTGGTTTTGCTAAAAACATGTAGCAATTACATAGACACTTAATAAGATCAGAAATCTGCATTGTTCTACTGTCACTAATTATCTTGTACATGACCAGAATATTTATTTCTATTCTATGCAACTATACAGTCTTTTGAATTGTATAGTCAGGGGTCATTAAAATGAATACACCATTCTGGCCTACACAAACAACTACAATTACAGCTAAGCACCTGAGACTGTGAGGAAAAATGCCTCCAAATTGTCCAGTCAAGTATGCTGTAAAAGGCCAATGCTCTCATTCAATATGTATTTATAATGGACTATTCAGACGTAAAATGATTTTTAAAATGTATCAGTACTCAATAATGGTCTAGAATAGTACATAAGTATGTGATTTAAGACATGACATAATTGTGTGTATTCAGCTGGGGACACATGTTCATGTTCATTTTTGAGGATGTGCACAAGCAAAGCACGAAAAGACCACAGGATACGCACGGTGGCCATCCTGCGTACATATAAGCATAGTTAAAAGCAAGTATAAATCAGCCTTTAACTACAAGCTTACTGATACTGTTCAACTGCTGTTGTTTTTTTATGGTTTCACATTATAAAACAGTAGGCTAGGTTTTACTTGATTTTTTTACTTTCTTGATTATTACTACTACAAAGTGTTTACCAGTCTTCAGGTTTCTCAGATGTAGAGTCTGGGACAAACTCAGGCTCATCATCCAGCCAGCCCTCAGGCTTCACTGCATCAGGATCAGGTACTGTTGCAGGGGCATCCTCATCCCTAGAGAGAGAGAGAGAGAGAGACAGGAGGGGATGTATGTGATAAACAAATATTGGCTCCTTTCTCTCAACTCCAATCCTTATAACCTCACCAGTCATCAGGCTTGACTGCTTCTGGGTCAGGAATCTTAGCTCTCTCATCCCAGTCACTTGGTTTAGAGTCGTTGGGATCATCGACCTCTTTAGGCGGGTTTATAGGTGGAACCACATCAGTCAGTAAGCTTCCTTTGCTAACACTGGATTGATCAATAAATATCTCGTAGGTATTGTCTGGGTTCAGAACTGATAAAGAGAAACATGCAAAAACACAAAAATGAGCAACTTCTTGTATGTAATTACACTGTAAAATAAAACAATAGATACCTACTACTATGCAGTTTTAATTTATATACTCTATAATTGTATAAAACCCTTTTTAAGAAACATCCAGACATGACCGTTTCTCAAAGACAACAGCATATTGTCACATTGTAGACTTCTATAAACGCTATAGTACAAATGTTGTATAACATGTCAAAAGAATGAGCTGAAAGCACATACCCAGTGTATAGAGGTGAGTTTTCTTGTCCGAGTACACCTTTCTGAGGTCTGTGTCAGGCCTCTTGGCATGTTTCTCCTCAAAATCTCCATTCAGAGGGTTTTTATGCCTGAAGATGAAGTGCAGTTTGTAGTCTTCTCCACACTTATCAGGCCCGAACATGATGGTGTATGGTGTGCGGTCGTGAAACTGCTCCTGTAATTCCAGATGAAAGAGTAACTACTTGACAAATCCCCCATAACTACATTACAGCATAATTTCTCTAAAACTGAACACACTTACCAAGTCCAGGTTGGGGGAGTCAGACAGTAATTTAATGTAGGCACCACCACAGTCTATGCCATCTTGAAAATTGACTTCATACCTGATATACATCGAGACAATCATATATGTAAATATAAGAAAGCAATGCTCAGACAGAGAAAAAAAAAAAAAAAAAAGAACAGTAGTTGTAGCTCTTTTGATAAACTGCACCATGTCACTACGTGGAATCAATATTAAAGTTCAAAATCATACGTTATAGTATCGCAATACTGATACAAATTGGCTAGCTTAAATGTCACAGGAATCCAGACAGTCTGAACCATGGGCTGAGTTTTTTTTAATAACACCCGATGCATTCAGAAAAAGAACAAATATTCACAGATATTCTGACATGTCTTGAACTATATTGAATTATATTTCAATAAACTAACAAATATATTTTATTTGCATTTTGTCTTTATTTTATTTTGTTGTACAGAATCTACTTTGTGCTCTTCCTGATGTAAGGACCATAAATCATCGGAAATTACACAGTGCCGGGGCGGCAGGCAGGATTCTGTCTGATGGTACAGGCTTCCTAATGACTCAACCTTCTCTCTTCCACCTCTCCCTCAACCCCTTATTCCATACCCACCCCCACCAATCTTATTACCACTTAGCCCAACCTCTCACTCTTTCCAACCCAGTCACAGGTTGCTATGGGAACTGTAACCAGGAACTTCACTTACTGCACCACGAGTGGTTTGTTCTTGAAGACGAATGGTTTGTTGAGAGGAGCTGCGATAGCATGATGCTTCGCACGAGACTTCAGCACCAAGCCCAGGTCACCAGGCACCTTGTTCTCCTTCAGAGCCTCCACCTCCCACTTGCCTGAAATCAAACATCACAGCACGCATTATGGAAACACACCATGTGATAATTACCATTTATTTGCGTTGTACTGATTAATGATGACATCTGACCCCAGTTCTTTTTTAAAAATCTAAATACGAAAATAATTAATACTTAAATTCATTTAGGCATTTCATACACACTTTATATTTCAAAGGCACCTCAAACTGCTTTACATTTTTAAAAGCAAAATAAAAGAACATATGTAAGGTATAAAAGACTTAAATTAGATACATAAAAATAAGTGGCAATGTACAGGCAGCTTAAGCACCAATGGCACTTAAATGCAGATTTAATATGTTTCAAAGTCTGGAATTAAGGATGGCCAAATCTGGGGCACATCTGAGACATTCTGGCAGTTGACGTCATCTGTATTTGGAGCTGTCCTGTGAGGGTTTTTTTTTTAACGTCATTCTATTAGTGGATTTTTGGCACACGTTGTAGCAGACAACAGATTTTACTAATTCTTCAGTCAAAGGTATTATTAAATTACGCTGTAAATCTGGGATGACAATTTTTCATATGAAAAAACTGTGATTATAGTTGTGTGTGGCTGATGGCACATGGAAGCTGCAAAACTTTTAGGAAAGTGCAAGTAACTTTTATGGTCATGTACATGCTACAGATGTTATGGATAGGAATCAGGCTGAAAAACATGGGGGTATTCTTTTGATACAGAAGAATTCTTGTGATGATGGCAAAAGAGAGATACACTAAAAACTCACCGTCATATTTAGCAATATCCTCATCTGCATCCTCTTTCATGGTTTTAGACTTTATCCATCTGTATAACAAAAACAGGTCATTCTCAATGATAATCCATTTGGCAAAAAAACAAACAGATTTTTCTCCATGGTTTTAGTGACTGCCAATTCCCACTCACTATCTAGCTCTCACATAACCGTGAACGATCAGGGATGGTGAAGATGTTTGTTTCCACATCTTTTCAACCTGCTGTTCATGCTACAACACAGGGCAGCTGAACAGGCTCAGAAGAAAATTGTTCTCTTCCTCAAACATGGGCTCAAAAATATACACGATTATCTACGGTCACCCTGATTGACAGGGAAGAGAGTAAATCCATCCCTCCCACCAAGACAGAACCCAGCTTATTACAGATTCTTGAACTCCTGGTCATAGATGACAGTTTTGTTTTGGGTCAAATCTAGTTACCTGCTGAGAGATCCATCATCGAAAGTCTCAGAGAAGAAAACTTCACCAGTGGGTTCAGGGGTCTTGTATGTGACCTGTGTAGATATACAAAGAGGTCATGTGATCATGTACTGTCTACATGCGTACTTCTACAATGTATTATGTTAATAAGCTAATCTGCAATATAATCAACTGCATAGAATATAAACAAACTGTACATAACATACCCACAGTAATGCAACATAACCGTTAATGATCTCTGACCTGGAAAGAGACGTTAGCGTCAGCTTTTACTTCAGCGCTGTCTTCCTCCGAGTCCAACTCTCCATCCTCAACTTGCGTCTCTTCATCATTCTCCAACTCATCCTCCTGGGCCCATGTTACCACAACGATGGACAGGAGCAGAAGACATGTCCAACTCCACCGCAGCTTCATCTAAACTCAAAGGGAAAAAATGATCAAACCACCAAAGGTGCTCTATATTAGATCACATATGCATAGTAACAATGATACAGAACCCCAAATTAATCCCTGTTACATAACAATGATAATGCTGTGCAGACAGGATATAAACAATAAGACAAAAAAAAAAAAATACAGCATATAATAACATACGTGACAGAAAGTCACAATAGTCACTATGATCTGACCACTGTCCCACTGCTAACTTTTTCAAATTAACAAATGCATTTCTGTCCATTACTGTATGTAACAAACAGGATTATTACCATCTTACACAAATATGAAATGCTATTTGTTTCTTTTTTTGCACAAATCAAATCCAGTGTAAAGGAGTCCACATGGTTTAAAAAGACCAATGCGTGCCCTCTACAGGCGCAACGCCGTAACTGCAATCATTTAAGGTGAATAGAATTGAAAACTCAGCCTCCAGTTATCTTATCTAACCTTATCTAACCTTAACCACCGCTAGATTATCCGTCTCTCCTCCTAAGGACAAGAAATGTGCTCTGAAGTTCCCTTCTTAGATTTAAACGAGCCAAATAAATCTAACTACGCGACATTTACTTAAAACACATTACATAAGCAACCCTCACATTTACACAGCAGGCTAAAAGAGCTAGCTTAGTCATCTTAGTCATCCGTTTATAGTTAGCAAGCTAGCAATACCGTTATTCAGCTCTGCACCAGGCAATTACATTTTGTTTTTATTTTTTAAAGGTTACATTATCTTTTGCAGATCAGAAGATTTGGAAATGCGAATATTAAATACAAAAGTATGCATGTAGAGAGGATTATATGATGTTATAAGGGACGCTTTAAGGCTAACGGCTCCTATTACACACTAACGGTTTCTTTAGTTTTCTGACAGATTCTGTTAAAATCTGGCCATAACTGGTTATAACCGGATTTAGATTATTGCAGTAGTAAACCTGGATACGGCAACTGCACGAGAATCTTCGCTATATTAATACATGTACTATTTGGTGTTTTTAAACAATAATTAGGAAAATGAAGTAAAAAAAAAAAGAAAGAAAGAAAACAAGAGGTCCTAAATCATCCAGAGAATTGTTAGACCATACAGCACTGATTATTGAGAGTGGAGAATATAATAAGAATATATATTTAATATTTTAAATATTCGTACCAATGCTAAGCCACCTTGCTAGCTAGATGACAATTACCGTTAACCTATCTGTGGGATTTCATTCACAGCAAACGCACCATTTTTATTACTAACTGCTTCCTCACTCACCTTATACTGTCGAATATTTTCCCCTAAGGTCTCCGCTTACTCCGCAAAAGAGCTTAATGCATTCAGTGACTTTGCTTCAATTAATTTCGCTGAATTGAATGGTGTATGACAGCAGAAATGTAGCAGAGAGCTCAGCGCGCAGAGCTTCTAGGAAAAAAGCAGAATTCTAAATGACTCTACACACGTGCACTATGTAGTGAATAAAATAACTGATTCTGCACCCTATGTAGCACACTACAACATAAATTGAGAGCCATTTGAGATTCAGCCTCTCGCGTCCGCCTTTTCCGTTAAAAAACATTTCCGGTTTCAAAATGTCAAAATAAAAGCTATGATACGTACTATACTGACGTAGAAACGCTAATGTTGAAATAATAATAATAATAATAATAATAA
>JAQQZX010000025.1:49771-61363 GCA_030068355.1 Notoglanidium maculatum | reverse complement strand
GTGACGAATGTTTAGGCAGCTCAAAATCCCGGACAATTCTAAAACCCCGGCCGGACGCAATTTCCAGGTCTCAAAAACAGGACATGTCCGGGGAAAAGAGGACGTCTGGTCACCCTACTTAAAGTGGATGTGAGAATTCACTTTTGATAGTAACACAAATGACACGAAATGCAGGTTGATCAAAACATCTTGCAGAAAGGGAAGGAACATTTCAGTGATCAAAGTATCACCCAGTATTAAGCGATTTCAAACAGAAACAGAAACTCAAAAGACAGCTTAAAATCCTAAATCACATTATTTCTTTTCACTATGAGCGCCGCCATGTTGAGGTGACGTCACGGACTCGCAACTCGGAAAAGCCAGCGCTCTCGACAAAAACTCCGACATGCCGAGCAGGAATTACGAGTCGGAGAAGTCGCACTGGGAAGTCGGACATTCCCCATTTTCAACCTGGTCATGAATATGAATGCACATAGAGTTCGTCAGAACGCTCTAAATAGGTGAAACTGGAGCTTCCGCATTGGAACATTCCGAGCTCCTAGTTGTCGTGAACGCAGTAACAACAGACCCAAGTCGTTCAGGATGGCTTTTACCCTCATGTCTTGTCTGTCACTGCGCCCCCTGCAGGCAGCGGAGAAGATGTGCAGCCCAGAGAAACGGAGCTGTCAACTTGCAACTTGACCCGGAGGAGAAGCAGCGGCTCGATCGGCCATTTTGGGAAAGAAGGGGCTTTTCTATCACCACGTGAGGGGTGGAGGGGTGTCCGAAAAGGGCAACAGAGCCGAGCTGAGCAAAGGGGGGGCAAAACTCGATCAGGGAGACGCGATTAGCTTACGAGCCCGACACTCATTTCACATGTGCTAAACCTGAGGAAATACTGTTCAACGATGCCGACTGTAACCTTACCGCCGAAAGAAAATGCTCTCTTCAAGAGAATTTTGGTGAGTAGAGTGGGCTTGCAGAGCCGATCTGTGCAGCACGGTTCAGGGGGATGTGTTCCCGGCACAATGTGCTGCTGCTTAGTGCTGTCAAATGGAGGTTAGCTGTGAAGCTAGCTAAATTCGCTAACATGCAAAGCTCGGATTGTGCACGGCCTAGTCTGTTGCAAATGTATACGTTTTAGCACCAGAACCACTCTACATAGTTATATACATCCTTAAAGCCCGCGTCTCTTTATCGTAACCTTTTAACATGTACATGATTAAAGTTGCTTATCTATGCTAGTTTTTATTAGCAAGCTCCACTTAGCCTTAACTGGCTTAGCTAGCATGCTTGACTTTTAATTAGTGTCAAAACTAAAATAAATACGAACTCCACGTATTTGTTCACTGTTTCAGCACTCACAGATATGTGCATATCACATATTCTTATTTGCAGGCGATATTTCGTGCGGTTGAGAGACAGTTAACTAGCTAGCTAGCAGTACTGAGTTGGCTAATACGCTAGTTGCTAGCATAAGTCACTCACGTATTTTTGGTCATAATGTCGCGTCTGTCTCCTTAAACACGCAGCGCAAAAGGATTCCACGTGTAACTTCGATTATTCACGCGTATTACGCGTTACAGTGGTGTTTGCGTGTGATTTTAGTTAGTTTAATGCCCCATGGCGTATTATTATCAAACGAATTAGCTAGCTAGCATTAGGCTAGGCTACTGAAAGCAGCTGTGTCTAGGCCTGCTAGTAACGACATGATGACTGGAGTTAGCCAAACTCTTACATGAGTACAGTGTGCGTGTGTGTTTATAAACATGTAACTCTTTCTAGAGAAATTGTCTAGTAGTTTAGTTTCTTTAAAGAAAGATGTTGCACGTTTAGCTTCCAAGCTGTGTTTGGCATAAGTTTGTGCACCCCTGTCTGACAGGCACATGGACTATACCGCTAACTTGCACTGCTAGTGAAGCTCAGGGATGTGAATGACTGGTGACTAGTTTGCTACTGAAGTGTTATTGTTATTTAACTATTTGTTATCTTTTGGATCAAGTTCTTCATTGGCTGGTATCAGGCTTTAAGACTGGTTAGTGTAACTGATAATAAAAAGAAGTGTGTAATTGCTCTAATGAGCATGCTTTTTACTTCATACCTCCTGCAGGTATTTTAGTTCATTAGGAGCAACAGAGAGATGGACATTGTGCAGAGATTTAGAAAGGGATTACTTGTGCTTTTTCCCCATCGAGGTATCTGGACTGATACTGATCTTAAACGCTGGATTGATGTTCGATCATATTTTTCCGCTCCAAAACACCGATGAGTAGACGCAACAGTTTTCCACACGAACGCAGGACCCGACTTGTCTCGAGGCCTGTTGTCATTGCGCCTCTGGCGTTTTACATAACTCCGAAACGGAAAGTCTCTGCGAGTCGCCCCTGCTGTTGTCAGGATGTCCGTATGGGCTTAGTGTTGAGCGTCAGATCACGCTCTGATATTGTTAGTGTCGTAAACGCAGAAACAGCGTCGCGTACCTGTTTTTAATCTGCTTTTTCAACCCGAGCCCCTTGAGAGCATTGCATAACATTTTGCTTTTTCACCTCACAGTGAAGAACCATGCTAATTATCTGAACGCTCATCAGGTACCTTTGTGCATTTCCCATCACATAAGGGTACAGACCAGGGGTGCAACTTGGACCTTGGAGAGCTACGCTCTGAGCCAGGATTGACATCCAGTAATAACTTAAAAACAATCCTGATCTTGCCGTCTCCCAAAGGCACTCTGAGCAGTTCCACCTGCTCCTGTGGTTATTGTTTGGACCCGCAGAAGATATTTTCTGACCTTCTGGGTTCTGTTTCTCGAAATATAGACCGACTAAAGGCATATTTATTCATGATGATGATGAATGAATGGAAACAGTACATGTGTCATGCTGCACTATTATTATTCCCACCAGTCATTAACATGCATCCTGTGTGAAGTGGACAGCGATAAGTACAAGTGTGAACGAGATGCGCTATGATCCGATCAGTCGAACCAGCTTCGGATGCAGAAGTGTGAACGCAAAGGTGTGTTCCGGACAGCAACGGGTGACCGAGCCGGAAAATGCATAATCGTTCCGAGACTGTTTGGAAATCAAGCTGGACGGTAGAATTCCTCACCGCTGCGCTGACGAATAAAGACGACGCTATGACGTACACGGCTGCTTTTTGTAGCGGCTCATCTTTCCTTCGTTGCGTTCGCTGCGCTGACCACGTGACCGGGACGTTTGAAACAGCACGCTATAAGGCGGTTTTCTGTCCTGTCATCACCTCCAAAACCTGTATTGTCGTACACATTCCCAGGATTACATACATCAGCGCAGCAGATAGGGAAATGTGTGGCGGTCTGGGAAAACATATCGGATGTCACAGGGAATGAATTCTGGTAAACAGCCAAAAGATACGCTTTAACACTAGGAGTTTACCAAAAAAAAAAAATCATAATAAATTTCATCAAAATGTTCATGTTGTACTTCATTTGTTTCCTCACAGTGAATCTCACACTTTGATCAGGTTTGATGCGGTTTGTTAGCAAGCCTGTGTATCATATTTCATTGAAATGTCTTCAGAGATCCTGATATGTTTGTCATATCGCTCTTGCGGTGTTAAAAAAAAAATTGTTCTCAACAGTATATGTATATGAATTAACAAATTGTGGCGTGTTATTTTAACCATCTGTTGTGATTTGGGACTCTTAGTGTTTTTTTTGTTTTTTTTAAAATAGGTTTGTCGGATTTAACTGACGTCTCAGGCTGCGCTTGAAGCCGCGATCGTCACCGTTCCGCCTCTTGTATCTGGTATCATGTCATATTAAACAGCGGGACTGTTTTCAATCGCATGTAGCGTTGTTCAGACATGCACGACGATCCCTTAGCACTTACCGACAAGTTCGATAAACACATCGCTGCCATTCAGAGCTGAATATGAAATTGCTTTGCGTTAACGTCCAGCCTGAAGGTGGTTAAGCTTCGCGTCGCTGTGGGTTCTCTGAACTGGTATCTTTATTTCTGTACGCATAAAGAAGTGACCTGACCTTCACCCGAGTGTTATTTAACCAACACTCTTGCAGCACTTAAGCAGTCTGAGCAAGCTTTGACGCACGTCAGTGCTGTTCCACTCGGAGCAACACGGTTATTCGCTGATTTTTGACAGTGGCTCTTTTAAACATGTTAAATTGCCTTAAAGCTGTTCGTGGATTTCAGTAATCCAGTAAAAGATTACGCAACCTCGCGTAATCCGGAGTGAAATGAGCATATTCGATTTGTTTAATGGCTTGCCGTGATACAGGCGTGCAGTTATATTGCTGTATTTGGAAAGCGCTCTGTTTTGCGTGCACCGTGTTTTCCCCAACACTCGTCATGACTTTCAGTTGTCAGGTTTTGTGCCTGACGTGCTCGGCGCTTCCCCCCCAACCCAAGCATACGCAGCAGCAGTCACGCAGTCGTGTTGTGGAACGTTAACGTGGTGTTTTTGGAGAACGGTGGTTTCCTTTGCGGTCGCTTTTTTAAGAACGTCGCACGTGTTAGGTTCTTAACTCCGATGCAGCCATCCCCATCGCGTGCAGGAGACGCCCGCAGGTCTTCACTTTGTCACTCGGGTCAGAGCGAGACGCTTAAAGGTTCCCGGGTTTTCCTTTCCGAGAGGTTTCCTGGAATAACCACTTTCCCGTCTTAGCAGCTTCGGTGACTTTTCGCTTCAAGCCGCGCCGCTGTCGAGCGCAGTTCCGGTCCTACTTAACCGGAACGTACTTTAAGTTCTCTTTATTCCGAGAGAACGTTATGGATGAAGTTTACACGCTTGAAACCATTTGATAAACAAAGTCATGAAGCGTTCGGTGTTTTAGCAGGAGTGTCTTAGCTACGAGTCACATTTTAGTGATGAGGAGAAGAATAAAAGGAAGGATGATTCCAATGCAAATTAATATGGGATGCAAACATAAATTATACTATTATAAAATAAATCCCAAGTAAAAATAAGTTAGAAAAATATGATGGTAGTAATAATTCTGTAACAAATAATCGCAGTGACAGAAATAAGAATCAAAATTTCAAAATAAAAGTATAAGAATTAATTTAAGCCTAGCAGTGTTTGTGGTTATCGCCACATATCCGTCTTTAACGTTGCCAGGTTTCGAGTGGTTGTGTCGTTACCGTCTCTGTTAAAGGCACGTTTTAAAGAAGAGTTGTGTTGTGTTCATTTTTCGAGTTCTTGTATCGGTGTAGCGGTTCGGCTCTTGCAGTGTGAGTTTAGTCACTTCATGGGTGTTCGGTGGCATCTGTTCCCACACGCTGCTGCATTGGGCTTTTTGTAAGTGTACACACACACACACACACACACACACACACACACACACACACACATCCATGGTGTAACTTTCCAGTCTCACTCTATCCTGATGACTCAGTACACTGAGAACAACTTCCTGTTGTAACAACAAAAACAAAGACTGTCACTTTTAAATAATGACTTAAGAA
The DNA here is from genome assembly GCA_030068355.1 of Notoglanidium maculatum. Classification (NCBI taxonomy): domain Eukaryota; kingdom Metazoa; phylum Chordata; class Actinopteri; order Siluriformes; family Auchenoglanididae; genus Notoglanidium; species Notoglanidium maculatum. Next base: position 55,922 of record JAQQZX010000025.1, on the reverse strand, counting down.
CATTGAAATGTTACGACGCACATGGACGGTTTTTAACTTTCCATCTCTTTATCTACTCCGTATTAACCCGCAGCCTGCGCCGTTCATCCGAGCAAGCCAAGCTGAATAATGATTTCACGTGTTTCTCACACTGCTCTGAGTGTAGCATCATAAAACTGTCGCTTGTTATCGTTATATGGATTTAACGTCATTGTTTCACTTACCGGGTTGGAACTATTGCTTTGTTCGGAAAACACCAAAACAAAACACAATTGCGGAAAATAACATTCAGCCGCGAGCAGCGAGGGCCAAGCAAAACACCCTGGAATCCGTACCCGGAATGTCGGGAAGACATGTAGCGTGTAAACACAGCAGCACCTTTTCACTTAAATGTGCATTGTACTATTCATGTGTTTTTATTTTTTTTAAACAATGACGGGAAAATCTGCAGGCTGTCCGTCATTTTGCCAGATTAGAACAGCGACCCGCCGTCACGTTCGTCAATTCACACGTCAGTAACGCACGCAGGTCAACGGGGATCGGTTCAGTTCATTTCTTGTAAACGGTTTGTCCATTTTAATTGTCTAGTTTTGTAAAAATGCGTCCGTATTCTGGATCAGATTCGGGCAAATCGGAAACCAAGACCCCTGCGGCGGTGAGGCCACGAGCCGGGCGAGCTGTCTCGAGTGGCGTTCGTGCTTCAGGAGGCGCCGTAATCGGCGGGATCTGCTGATCCTGACACACAATTGCTCGGGTATTTTCAAGGCTTGTGCTTGTGAAGCATTTCCAGGGTCTGTGTTGGTGATTTCCCGAGCCTGACGCAGAGTTTTCTCAACTTGGAAGTCTGCACATGCAGGTGGTCATAAAAAGGCGTGTAACACGGGTCCCGATGTTGACGGCGCGACATCACGCAGCATACTTGCTCCTGGTGCGCGTGCATGAGCTTACAGCGGTCCGTGCATTCGCAACAGGAACACTTTTTGATCGCGCCTCCTATTTCTCATTATTAAAACAGAATTGTTACGACATGACGGACAGCAAGAAAGTCTAAACATCCGTGAGCAGGCAGAATATTGTAGTCTTGTGAGATTGGCAACTTAGCAGCAGTTATGTTTACGATTTTAATAAAAACATTGACACTGCCAGAGGCGACTTGTTTGCATTGTCACATAATGCCTTGTCAGTCAGAGAATTTCTTTCTTCCAATGTTTAGTTGTTTGTCTATGAGAGCGAAGTCAGGCCACAAATTATGATTATTTAATAAGATTATTTTTGTAAAAAAAAAAATTGTACAGTGTAAAAATCACTAAACCATCGCAACCTTGCGTTACCTAGTCAGTCAGTAAGAAATAACCACTGGTGGTGCTATTCTCAAAGGGTGCTTGGCCCCCGCTGCTCGCGGCTGAATGTTATTTTCCACAATTATTTAAAATCCCAGGGAACTAAACCTGTGATTGCGCAATAGGACTCACTGTGATGTGGTAGCGTTTCATTCAGCTGATGTATGTGTTTTTTCTTTCTTTCTTTCTTTCTTTTTTTTTTTTTTTTTTTGCTCTGTTTCCTTTTTTGTAGAGATGCTATGAGCACAAGCAGTACAGAAATGGGCTGAAGTTCTGCAAGCAGATTTTGTCCAACCCCAAGTTCTCTGAGCATGGAGGTAAGACACACACACACACACACACACACACACACACACACACACACACACACACCACCTCCTCTACATCAGGAGTGTATTCATGTGCATTGTGCCTACACTGAGCATTACAGACAGTAATAGTGGCTTCTATCTTCATTATAAGTCCATTATTATTACTATCAGTGCGCTCATGTGCACGCAGCTCACCTCGGTTATCTATGGAAGGAGGATTTATGTTCAGTTTCGGTAGCGTTAAGGCTGCATCGTATTAGTTGTGTACCCTGTTGAGCTGTATTGTAATGTTTGTCATCTGCTTTGCTGAAGAAACTGAACACCACCTGCTAATAACTAGCAAACAAGTCATTCCTGTGGCTTGTAGTTGCTCCTGTCTCTACTGAAGTCATGGATTAAGTGGATTTGCAGATGTCAGAATGAGCTCCTAGCTAGGTACACTCACCAGAGGCACAAATGATCTCCGCTATTTCTTAATGCTTCAGTACACAATTAATGAGGTCGTATCTAACAGGATGCAGTGAAACCACAGTTACAACGTTTTTTCCTTCTATATTTGCACATCAAACAGTAAACGGGAGTTAACTACTGTACTGCTACTACTGAAAGAACTGTCATGGCGCTGAATTGGTCCAAGGAATCATTCGAGCCACTCGGTTGGATTGATTTATTTATTTATTTTTTGATGCATCATGTCATTTAATTTGCAAAGAATTGAGAAAATCCAAATTCAGAAATCGGTCACTTTGTCGCCCACATCCAGTGACTTCTGTTATTTTCTTGCTTGCTACTGCGTGAATGTAGTGTTACAGTTGAGCCCCAGGGAGTCTTAATCATTCATGCGTTTGGCACATACCTTTATTCAAATCGACTTAGTCCTGAGGCAGGACCCAGAGCTGCTCAGCTGAGGGACCAGGCCCAACGAATGGCTCTCTGACCGCTCCAAGATTTGAACTCCACCTCATGCTTACTGTCTTTTTCTATCACTTATGGTGGCTTTTTCCGTCATAAATTCTGCAGTGTGAAATTTGTTTGAAGTTTGAAGTTCTCCCGCGTGACTGTGTTCGCAGAGACGTTGGCGATGAAGGGGCTGACGCTCAACTGCTTGGGGAAGAAAGAAGAGGCGTACGAACTTGTCCGCCGAGGGCTAAGGAACGACCTCAAGAGCCATGTCTGTATCCTTAACACAAGCAGAGGCATATTTTTCAATCATCCACAGGTGATAAAATTGACAGTTGAGGTGTGTGTGTGTGTGTGTGTGTGTGTGTGTGTGTGTGTGTGTGTGTGAGATGGTGAGAGAGAGACGCTTGACACGGATGCTTCTGTTGCTCAGAAAAATGGACTTGGGCCAAATTTCCTGCCCTGAGCCTGGCTGCGGCCTGTACCGTCTCTGCAAGCTCACACACACACACACACGCATGCATGCATGCATGCATAGATAGCAGACCACATTTTCCTCATTATATCCATCCCATGTGTACAGGCTGAGAAGTCGCTGAATGTTTCTAATTTTAGTGCAGTTAAATATAGGCCTGTGTAGTTTATCAGAGGTTAGTTGATACATGTGAACGTAAGTAGCGCCTCATGTAAGGGTCAGGTTGATGAATAAAGTCTCTTCTCAGCCATGCTTAGCTTTGCCTTAACGCCATTCTCCAGGCTGGCACGTGTACGGTTTGCTTCAGCGCTCTGATAAGAAGTACGACGAGGCCATTAAGTGCTACAGGAACGCCCTGAAATGGGACAAAGACAACCTGCAGATCCTGAGAGACCTTTCCCTGCTGCAGATCCAAATGAGGGACCTAGAGGGCTACAGGGTAGGTGTGTGTGTGTGTGTGTGTGTGTATGTGTGTGTGTGTGTGTGTGTGTGTGTGAGGAAGAGTGTCTTTTATAATAGTATGTCAAGCCAGTGAAGGCGTACACTGGGAAGAAGCACAGAATTAGCATTTAAAATAGGCAGAAAAATGAACAGTTCTGAATGGATTTCTTAGTCGATGAGAGACCAGAGGTCTTTAAGGTAACCCAGGTAAGTCCAGTTGCCACCAAAATAATAGGGTGACCATATTTTGGCTTTCAAAAAAGGTCACTAGGAGCAGGCAGACACTCCGAATGAGTGGCAACTATAGAAGAGACATTTTTGGTAACTTAAAAATCCTGCCTCGTCCGGGAAAACGAGAACGTGTGGTCGTCTTAAAAATGGATAAGGGTTTATGCAAGACGCTTCCTCATACACATGCGACTACGAGGGTCTGAATCTGCTAGCGTTAGTTGTCCTGAACGAGGATAATGCAGTACGTCACTAGCAAGCTAACGCTAACTAGTTCATCTTATCTGATGGAAAGCTTGTCACTCTCTGCAAATTTCTGATTACCAGCTTTTAGACGTCCACCGTCACGTTGCCTCTTATTCTTCCCCCAGTATCAAAGAAAGACAGGCAGGCAGGTGATGTTGGCATCAGGGCAGCCTGTCTCAGGTCTATGAGGAAAAGCGAGAAACCACACAGCCTGAGAGAAACTGTAGGTCCTCTTAATTACCCAATTCTCCTGTATTACGTATCCATATTCTTCTTAAGGTTTCCTCCTTTGGGAGATGATGGAAACATACAGCGGAGTTGAACTTCCCTTTTATCACACCCCATTATCCTGCTTCTGGTCTTGACAAAGACATTTTCGTCTCCCTAACATTCAGATATTCAAATCTAATAAAACGCCACCAATAAAAAGCACTAGGTAGGTTAGATTACTGAATCTCTCTTAGAAGGAAAGCTTACATCCACTTGTATATGAAAACCTGTACCCCTGTTCTTAATTAAAATCATTCCAGTGCATGTCAGGAGCTACAGTTAATGTTCAGATCAAACATTGGGGGATCTCGCTGACAGTGGAAAGTGTGAAAAGCAAAAACACATCCAGTGAGCCGCAGTTCCGTGTTAACAGACACCCCTTGTTAATGAAAAGGATCGGAGGAGAATGGCCGGAGTGATAGGAGGGCTGCAGTGACACAGATAAACACTTTTTATAACCGCTGTGAGGAGAAAAGCCAAACCTTGAGGGGGATGAGCTACAACAACACTGGGTTTCACTCCTGTCAGCCGGACTCTGGGGCTACAGTGAGGGCAGGTTTACTGAAACTGGACAGTTAAAGATTGGAAAAAGACCAGTGATGTGTCAAATTCTTATATGTAAAATCTACTTTAATGTCTCGGGATGACATTAGATAAGATTTAAGATCGTATCCCTGTCACGTTCTGCCTACAGAGTCACAGAGAAGGCAGAAATCTTCAGTCATTATTTTATGATTTGTGATCTTATGCAGGGGATGGATTCTCAAAACTCTTGGCACCCATTAGCAGCCAAGGTTCTACTTCAGGATTCATATCCTGCCAGAAACCGCAGTATCTGGGCTTAAATTTAATATCGAGTGAAATTATGACCTTCAGTTTGTGAGGATCCAGCTCATGGTGAAAGAGCTGCCAAAAGTCATCGTCACTGTCTACATTTTTTTTCCATCATCCCACAGATGTGCAAGACTTTGCATCTTCACCACTCATCGTATTAATAATCACTACTGGAAAAAGAAGAGTTTTTCTTAACTCTTCGTGTGTGTGTGTGTGTGTGTGTGTGTGTGTGTGTGTGTGTGTGTGTGTGTGTAGGAGACCCGGTACCAGCTCCTGCAGTTACGACCTGCACAGCGGGCATCATGGATTGGTTACGCCATTGCATACCACCTACTGGAGGACTTCGAGATGGCCGCCAAGATTATCGAAGAGTTTCGGAAAACACAGCAGGTAAATTCTACAAAACCAACAAACACCAAGGTGAAGTGAGCAGGTACAGCAGGGGAGCTTTCAGGCTGGTGATGGTGGTGATTATCAGGTTCTTAAAAGATTCTGATCACTGATTAGGTTTGAAAGGAGGCCTGAACAGAGGAATATCACTGATCAAGGTCAGGCGTCTGGTAGAATACATATCGTCTGCTATAACCTGCATGTCACTGTGGTGGCGAGTTGCCTGGCAGCACCGCTCTCTCGGGCACTCCCATTTCCTGACTTTGTTCCAGCATGCATCTCCAATTTCACAGGAAACTGTGTGCTCGTATGTAGCAACACACGGAGCTGAACTAGCATTCAAAAAGTAAAGTTGTTGTTTTTTTTGTGTGTTTTTTTTTAAATATATGCATGCTTTTTTAACAAATCAGTCAACTACTCTCTTTCTGAAAGGAAATAATTTTGAATTAGAAGTGGGTCTCAGAAGTGTTTGTGTTATTTCATCGCTTTAAATTTAGCTAGTGAGTGTATTATACAGCATTACTCAAAGAATCCCTTTCCAGGTTAGCAAGCAAATTTTTTTTCCCCCTCCTTTAACTAACCACGAGGATGGAAGCCTCTACATCTACAGCCATGAAGTAGTATTACTGAAAATACATATTGAATGTAGTACTAATTTTGAACTCTCTCTCTCTCTGTGTGTGTGTGTGTGTGTGTGTGTGTGTGTGTGTGTGTGTGTGTGTGTGTGTGTGTGTGTG
>JAQQZX010000025.1:25814-45977 GCA_030068355.1 Notoglanidium maculatum | reverse complement strand
TGTGTGTGTGTGTGTGTATTTATTTTTGTGTGTGTATGTGTGTGTATATATATATATATATATATATAAAAATTTTTTTTTAATTAATTAATTTATTATTATTATTTTTTTTTTTTTGGAAGAACTGGAGGTTTTTATTTGGTTGTTTGAAACAAGCATGACCACCTCCTTGCTATTGCTACTGTGAACATTTTTGTGGTTGACAAAAATGTGTGTCAGATTTGATGCTAAGGGCAAGTAGGGGAAAAAAAATACTTGCGAGTAATTTGCACTTCTGTGACATGAAGTTGGGTGTAAACAGGGTTTAATAGGTAGAGGTACGATTTTATGAATCCCAAGGGTACGGTTGCTGAACACATTTACACACAATTACAGATATGTACACATTTATACACACACACACACCTGCTTAAATCCTGTTCTGTTTAGACCGTGGTGGTGAAGTAGGAGCAATTAAATGAATCAAATCTGAAATGTCTTTTATTGTTTTTATTTGCAGGTGGCAATAATTGAAGAATTAGTCGTAGGTTTTGAAACGTCTTTAAAAAGCTGCCGAATGTTCAATCCAAATGGTAAGTCTGGCAGAACCTAAAACACGATGTCATTACAGCATAGCGATTTCCTTATCAGCTACTGTACATGTTTCCTGGTGTCTGATTGGGTGATTTGTCATTCAGATGATGGGAAGGAGGAGCCACCCACCACGTTACTCTGGGTTCAGTACTTCCTGGCACAGCACTACGATCAGATTGGACAGCAGACGCTTGCACTAGAGTACATCAACAACGCAATAGAGAGCACGCCAACACTCATTGAGCTCTTCCTAGTCAAAGCCAAGATATATAAGGTTTGCACATGGGCAGTTTCTGTACTAATAGTGATTTAATCATTTCTGTAATATTTTTAAGTAGTCGCTATGTAAAAAAAACTGTAAATCCGTTTCTGGTGTAGTTTAATCTGAGAGGGAAGAGGAACATTAACTTAACGTGATTAGTAATGGAATATCATTTGCTAATTGTAAATAAATCGGGTTATTTTGCATCTGGAAATGGCTCGTCATCCATTCGCATGCTTGATCCGTAATATAGGAACCTATGGTGTCAAAGCATCCTCTTATTCCTAGGCCACTCACACTTTGGGTCTCTTCCATCCATAGCATGCTGGAAACATCCGGGAAGCAGCTCGCTGGATGGATGAGGCTCAGGCTTTGGACACTGCTGACCGCTTCATTAACTCCAAATGCGCCAAGTACTTGCTCAAAGCAGGCCTGGTCAAAGAAGCAGAGGAGATGTGCTCAAAGTTCACACGGGTAAGCACAAATCAGGTCCGTCTCGAATTCTATTATAGTACCTTTTTTTTGTCATGCTGTATACGGTGATTTGAAAATGTAACATTTCTCTGTCCTCTCTTCCTCTTCTCCAGGAGGGTGCGTCAGCGGTGGAGAACCTGAACGAGATGCAGTGTATGTGGTTTCAGACTGAATGTGCGCTGGCATATAAATCTATGAAGAAATATGGAGATGCACTCAAAAAATGCCACGAGATCGAAAGGGTGAGCTCCTGTGTTCCTTCATACTCATTGTTTATAGTCTCTTGTCATTGTCCGGCCATTTTCATGTCTCAGCCATTTCATCTGTTCTCACTGATTTGTAAACGGCACACTAGCAAGTGAAATGTCGCTGAATTCCTGACTGCTTCTGTTGTGAATTTAAAAGGACGTTTGTAATATGTTTTCAATATTTGGTGCCCTCTGCAGACTGTGAGATGAATTGCAATCTCAAAGAAAAGCTTGACCAGCCTTCCTCTTCTGACCTGATCTCAGTCCTTTTATTGGAATTATATATGCCACATGAGTTGCCTTTTATGAAAAAGAGGCGGAGCTATCTTTGTACCAGCTGAGTGCTGAAATAATTTACGGGCAGGAAAAAAATGTAAACACGGTCATGAATTGAAGTAACCAGTGAGACTCATTACCTGGGAATGCTTTTAACATTATGAACTGCACCTTGAAGTTCTTTCTACTGTGTAATGTTAAAAGCCAATTAGGATTTTATAGACGTGAGAAATTTGTGCACAATGGAGCAGTTGTTGGAATAGCACCCGTGTGTTGTGAAGTTGAAATGAAATAAGTGGTGGCCTGTCACTTCTTTGATTGTCATGTTTAAACTGAAGGTTAGAGTGTTTTCATTATTTTAGCTTAGTAATGCTTTTTTTTTTTTTTTTTTTTTGCATTATTTTTTGAAGTTAATCACAATAGCTAAAAATATCATGATGTATATTGTGAACACAATTTTCTGTAATAGAGTAACAATCCATATAATGGAAGATAGACCTATAATAATGGAAAATTAAACAGTGTCCATATAGTATATAATATTTGCTGGAACGGCACCAATGTTTTTTTTTTTTTTTTTTTTTTTTTTTTTTTCTCAGATCATATTAATGAAGGCTTTGTTCCTCTTTCCTGCCGTAGCACTTTGTGGAAATAACAGACGATCAGTTTGACTTCCATACGTACTGCATGCGGAAGATGACTCTTCGCTCGTATGTAGACCTGTTAAAGCTGGAGGACGTGCTGCGCATGCACCCGTTCTACTACAAAGCTGCAAGCACCGCCATCCAAATCTACCTCAACCTGCATGATAACCCTCTCACCGACGACAGCAAGGAGCTCCAGGCTGATACCGGTAAACAAAACACATGCACACAGATTTTTTACCTCAGAAAAGACAGGCTAGTACTGATAACGCAGTACATACCTAAAACACTGCGAGAATGGAAGCTGAAATGATGGCAAGGACCTTTAGGCTACCTTTGGTAACCACACCCACGCAAACGCGCACGCGTGCACGCACACCGAGAAAAAAATTAACTGCATGTAATTTTACATACATCATAACAAGCGCTAATGCAGAGGATGCATTGTTCTCATAGGGAACCTTTCGGACAAAGAGCTGAAGAAGCTGCGGAATAAGCAGCGGCGAGCGCAGAAGAAGGCTCAGCTTGAGGAAGAGAAGAAGAATGCTGAGAAGGAAAAGCAGCTCAAGAACCAGAAGAAGAAGAAAGAGGATGATGACGAGGAGATTGGAGGCCCCAAAGAGGAACTTATACCAGAAAAGCTGGCTAAGGTTTGTCTGCTTGTGTTGTGGTTTAAGTAGAGAACATGGTGGGAACCTGAAAATCTCTAGTGCATGAGGTTTTTAAAAAAACAAAGAGGAACTTGGACTGGGAAAATTATTTTTTTGTTTGTTTGTTTTTTTGTTTTAAATAAATTTTTTTTTTTTAACGGAATATGCATCTCTTCTGCTTTTGCGTTTTCGTCCAGGTGGAAAACCCATTAGATGAGGCTGTGAAGTTCCTGATTCCTTTAAAAAATCTGGTGAAGAATAACATTGAGACTCACCTCCTGGCCTTTGAGATCTACTTTAGAAAAGGTAGAAAAAACGCTTTTAGTAAAGTTATTTTTCTGGACTGCACAAGCAGAGTGCTTATATGGCTATTTACTCTTTCGTGCATGCACTCACTCGCTCATCATGGCAGGCTCTGATTAAAAAGGGTAAATGTGTAAGTGAAAGAATGAGAGATAGAATAGTTGCATGAAGACCTCTCATTATTCCAGGTTTGGTTGTTTACACTGAACTAAACAACGCCGGCATAAAGCTACCCCGGTGCGTGTTTTTCGACAGAACCAGTAACACAATAGACCATTGGAGTCTCGTGTGACGCATAACATACTACACATCAGAAACATGAATAAGCCTTAGCATACTGGCATTGCATTCAAAACTACAGCAGGAGGTGAACTGATTGGTGAGGTGCTTTTGCTAGCTGTGCACATTTCTACTACTCTTCAAATGCAAGCGAAGTTACTGAGCATCTTGTTTGTGCAATCAGAAATATGTTAGAGGAGAAATCGAAGAGAAGTGGGACGCAATACGAGGCAGAAAGGAGGCTGCAGACCTTTTGAATTTGTGCTGGTCTCGGAAAGTAGGTCAATGTCAGAAACCTCACACCTGTGTCCCGCCGTGCCGTCTGACCTTTTAACACAAACCCCGATTCCGGCTCTGTGACTACCAGTGATTCCAGGTCAAAGGTGGAACATCAATGACCCCTCGTGCCGTATTCGGATTTTGTACACAGAATGGTGATGCGGAAAAAAGCATAACGTTCTCGCCTTGAACAGGCTGCGTAAAAGCTGCTGTTGATTTACTTACATTTATCCATTTATTTATTTGTACACACATACTCATCCATTCACTCAGTTTGTCACTCATTTGCTTATACATTCATTCACTCATTCATTTATTAGTTTACCTACTAATTTTCTCAATCATTGACTTATTTCATGCTTTCACTTTCTTATTCATTCACATGTATTTATTCTCTCATCCACTAACTCACTCATCCCCTCTAACAGGTTTTGTGTATGTGTAGCCAACAAGACTTTTCAGTCATTTAAAACAATACCAGTATCAGTAGTCTTTGTATCGGTCTGAATTTTGAGCAGAAATTTACGCCTTTAGTCTCACGCACCACCAGATCATTTGTGGTTGAACTCCTGATTGGGGAAATTTGTAAATGTGGAATAGACCAATCAGGAATAAAACTGATTTACACAGACAGTAGTCTCTTTTAAAACAAGGCATTTGTAGATGGAGACGTTTTCCTTTTTCCTACAAGTTCTTTGCTAGTTCCTGACCTCAACTGAGATGATTTTGATGTTCATGTCTGCTGTTTGTTTTTCAGACAAGTTCTTGTTAATGTTGCAGTCGGTGAAGAGGGCTTATGCTATAGATCCAGATAACCCCTGGCTTCACCAGTGTCTAGTGCGCTTCTTCAAAAGCGGTACGACTGGAAAAATGTCATTGTTGGCACGTTATTAGTCACTTGTTTTAATCTTTCAGAATTTTCATCAAGTTCTCTCTGATCGCTTATCTTTATCATGTCTTCGCCTCTGTTATTGACAGTATCGGAGGCTAAAGACGCGGCAGATCCAGTCCGCACCGTTCTTAAGCAGGAAATCTCTCGGTTGTTCGGCGACAGCAATGCCAAGAGCTTCAACCAGGCCTTCCTCAGCAAGCACTCGAACTCGATCCCTCACCGATTAGCAGGTGCATAAACACTAGCGAGTCAAATTTCATATACACGAAAACGTAGTACGTAATGTGTAGGCCTGACCTGTGTTTCTCTGCATGTCCACTCTATCTCCTCTTGAAGCTGCCAAAGGCATGTTCTACTTAGACCCTTCGACACAGAAGAAGGCAGTGGAGCTTGCTGCAGCACTGGACGAATCACTTAATAACAGAAACATTCAGGTAAACCCAGTTCATTCTCTGGGGCTTCCTTCCAGCCATAATGCTGAATTTACAGATAAGACAGTTGAGGGAAATTCCAGGGCTCTTTTTAAAGAACTCTCCCAGAACCATCCCAAAATGCTATCGGCCATCCCAAACTGAAAATTGACGGTCCTAAATATTGAATTTCTTCAATATGTTTACAATATGGTTAGATTAATAATCAGTGTAATTTCTTGTATTTCTATAGCTTTTGGATAATCCTGATTATATTTTATATAATTATGATTAAATACTCATGAGAATTGGAAAGAACAACACAGTTGCACAGACGGCAATAAGCAACCGTATTAGCTAAAAATTGATTTTCTGAACACCAAATGCGATTATAGAGATAAAAGGGAAAAAACTAACTAGGTTAGAGAGTACTTCAGTACGCTACAAAAGCACTCCACTGAAGCATGTGCCTTTTTTTGGACTGCTCTTTTGAAATACCAATTTTAAGAGTGCACTAATGCCATGTTTCAGATTGTTTTAACATTAAAAATAAGGCTGTGCCTTTCTGTCAGCTTTGAACACTGTTGCTGCTGTGTAATGACGGCACCACTGAAGGCAGCTTCAGCACTGATTGATGTTATGTGGTTAAAGCTGGGTTTCCTCGTCTCGCAATGGTCATGCCAATTAAACATGGCGGTGAAGCTCCAGGACCTTATAAGTGTCGTCACGGTGATGTTGATTGTGATGTCATGCGGCTTTATTGTGAAAAATTTGTTTCCATGTCAATTTTGTGAACTATTGCTTTCTCGAATGGGCTGGAAAACATTTGCGAAAGTTTCCTTTACTCGATTTTAAGTTTGAGATTAGGATTTCAAATTGCGCATTAATCAGGTTAATGGAAACCTGCCTAGTGAGTATTTGTGAGAAGTGAGTAATCATGAAGGAAATAATTACTCACTTTTATTACTTGTAAATATCTCCAGGAAGAGAACTTAAAGCAAACAACGAACGAGGGCCAGGGTGGGACAAACAGTTGTGGTCACTCTTTTCTCCTAAGGGGAAGTTCAGGGTTAGTTCACTTTACTCAAAAATCCCCATATATTCTTGCCCAAACAAACAAGTTCACTGTTTAATCTTGTGACAAAGTGCACTATATATGACTTGTAATTCGTAAATTGCTCCAACATCAGACATTAGACAACATCATTTCCTGTAACTATACTGGCATGGACACGACACTACTAAGCACTGAAACTGAACTATTTAGTCGACTGAAACTAAAATTATGAAGGTCACGAAGAATGTCTGTTTATTCCATTTCCCTCACACACAAGAAATGCTATTAGTAGTAGGAGTATTTCACTCATGCATCACTCAACAACACAATTTTGATTGACGTAAATGCCGAGATGTGTTAAAAGATACATGCGTCTGTTAAACTTATCAGGTGACCTTGATGGGGATGAGCTTCAGTTTTACTGAGTAAGTTTTTGTTGCAAAGATCAAATTATCAGGCCCTGATTAATCCCAGCATGCTTTTCTCTTCCCGCGTAGATCTGCACAGAGGTGTTGGAGAGCCTGCGTGACGGCAGCCTTGGAGACGCTACGGAGACGGCCGAGTCGTACCAGGCCGAGTGTCACAAGATCTACCCGTACACGCTGGCCTTCATGCCTCCCGGCTATGAGGAAAACACGAAGATTGCCGTGAACGGGGACCTCTCCACAGAAACCGAGGAGCTAGCCAATGACATGTGAACACCTGAAAGGGGGTGGGGCTAAGGGAGAAAGGGGGCGGAGAAGAAGGAGGGGTGACTGCGCCATTTTTCAAACACCCAAGATGACAATGTTGCTGAACTTCCCACGTCCTCTCCACCCCCTGAAATCGGGATCAGGACCGAGAGGCGACGAGGGCGTCTGCGGAGAGGAGGACGAGAGGGGAGGGGGGAGAGGAGAAAAGGAGGAAGAAGAATAAAATGGCCATTTTACTTTTTTAACCTTGCTGATGACTACTCTCTAACTGAAAACTAGACGACACGCAAACACTCTGTTGGGAACCGTGTCTGGAGGCGGTGAGCTACAAAGTGTGGGTTAATTAACTGTGCACAAAAAAAAAAAAAGGCGAATCCCATAGTCAACCAACCGAGCTTACTCAAATCCATCTTTCCCCCTCTGTTTTAAAGAGTAATTTATATGAAAAATAAAAACGGCATAAAACGAGTTTTGGAGCGCGGAGTTGGTTTTGTGTTGGCGTGATGATGGCACTGAGAAGTCTGTTGTAATAAGGAACGGGTTTGGCATGTGGGGAGGTGATGAGGGGGGTGATAACCAAGGGGGCGGAGTCTGAGTATGTTTTTTTTTTTTTTCTTTTTTTTTTTTAAATGCTGATGTGACTCGTATGTCATCTTTTATACTTCGTTATCACTGACGTTTGGTTAAGGGGAGCTAATTTGAAGGTAGTTTTTAAGACCTTAAAAATCAGAGTGTCAATCAGCAAGTGCTCCCTGTCATTCATTGAAAGCGATTAGAACAGCAGCGGTGGTAGAGCGTAATCAGCAACCTTGTGAAATCTTAAAGGTATATCTGCTCTCTTCTCTCTTGCTTTGATCGCTCTCCTTGAAGGGATACTCCAGCATTTTCAATGCATCTACCACATCAGTAGTGCATGTTCGATTGCACTGGACAAGAATTTTGTTGTTGCTCTGCAACCTGTTGCCTTAAAACTCAAGTCTGTGGGTAATTGTTAAATTCCATCAGTAATCCACAGATGCCGACTTTTACAGTTGAGCTGTAGCGTTGGGATTTTGAACTCCTTGCTATGGTGATACTGGGGATTATTCAGTGCAAACTATGCTTTTATTTATTTATTATTATTATTATTTTTTAGACAAAGCCACGGGAAGACAGTGAGTGAAGTTCAGCCATTGATGGACAATTCGCTAAAGTGGAAAGAACACAAACTGTGACTTACTTTGCGCCAACTTTATACAAGTGAACTTTGACCTGTGAATTCATGAGCCTCAGTCTTGTAAATCGGCAGAAAGTGGGACAGTAGGCAGGACTATTCTCTCTTCTGTCAGTAAAAATAATAAGCAGCTCCTCATTATTTTATAGCTAGCACATCAGACTTTTGCCTTGCTGTTTTCTTTTGGTTTCCTTTTTCACGCATCTGAAAACAATACTTGCTCCCTCGTCCACTGACTGCTGTTTACCATGTGACTGAAAGAAATTCATTCCAAACAACAACCTTTACACTCGAGACAGACATGAGAAATATTTCATTGGAGCAATAGAGCAGGATTTCTGTAATACAGGTGTGATCTGAACCACTGTGTGGTTGTGGTAACAACTGGCCATACATTTTCTACAAATAAAGCTAGAATTTAGTTCTATTTTTATTGAATTCATTTGAATTCATGAAAGCACTCGACTCAGTTTCTTAACTGAATTCAGCAGCTACCTTTAGTCTTTCATTTCAAGCGAGTTTTGAGTAAACGGGTTCAGAGAAACGCATTAAAATTCTTGTTTGTAGTAATCGCACATATAGTCCTGGAGTATTCCTTTAACACACTCTCTCTTGCCCCTACTTCGTTTTCAATGTGGAATGATGAGTTTGTTGTATGATAATGAATTTTTTTGTAATAAAACACAACTCAAAGAATGAAAAACCATAAATTTGGTACTAGTCTATGTACATTTCGGTTTGCACACTTTTTTTTGTTTATGCCTTTTTCAGTGTATAGTCAGGTGGGTGCAGATACATTTTTAGTATCTTTAAGGCTCTTTAGACACCATCAAACTTGGGCATAATTGGCATTGTGAAATGTTAGGGACAGAAGATGTACTACGTAAAACCTTACAGGTTTACAGCTACGATCAATCCAGAAGGATCACTGAATCGACTATGTGCTTTCTATGAAGCAAAAATGGGCTCCATTTTTTTTTTGGATCAATTACAGCTATATAAACATTTTTGGTTTGTAATCTTGCCGTTTTAGGTGGTATTTCCCCAGGACTGTCCCATCCAAAAACAAACTACTTGCTTTTGATCTAGTGTATCCTTAAACATGTCCATTTTTCAGCTGTCCACATCTGTCCTCTGGTCACAGAAGGGGTACGTAAAAAGCAATACAATAAATGGCCTTAAACCTGTGAGGTGTCTAAACTTTGTGCTTTTAAAATCATGATGTTCACAGTGCAATAGTTTGGGAACAGCCTTGCGTGGCCATATTGGAGTGCTGTTGAGCGCATGTGCTTTGGTGGGAGTGAAAATGCATTTTTCGTGGAACATCTAGCTGCAGCACGACAGACCAAGACCAGAAGTGGTAACGCTAGTGCCCAAGAGCTAGAGGTACTTGGGTTTTGTTTCGCTTAGTTTTTTTGGAGGCAATATTTTTTTTCTAATCAACTTGGTCAAATTTGTTGCTTAAAATATAAACATCAGTAATTTAAACCACAGTCACTGACCCAGACCAGGATAAGGTAATTAAAGAAGATGAATAAATGAGCACTGTAAATGCATCATGCATGCCTCTCAAGCAACCTGCTGAGTCCAGTATGCTCACATGCGCTTTCTGTGTCCTGCTGACAGCCTGGAGCTTGCTGGAGCCCAGTTTCAATGCAAACCTCTGCTGTAAGCTAATGTAGCAGTGTTGAAGTTAGACCACAGAATAATGGAGAAGGTTTCAGTGTTTACACAGGCCTGCCTTTTGCACAGGGTGTTCTGTATTCACTTAAAGGTCCACTATGTAGGATTCAACCAACTGAACATCCCTCCCTTTCCAAGACTGTATTAGAACGTACAGTAGCTCAGATACATGTAGTGTACTTCCAAGTACTCACATTCACACTCCCTTGCTTTTGCCATGCTAAATAAGAAGTATGATCCTCCATGTTTAATTTTTCCAGCAAACACTGATTCCTCTTTTTTCTTCTTCCTTGTCTTCATTTCTTCATTGTCGTCCTTCCGGTGCTTTCTTTCAGATTTGCGTTGCCAATTGTAAAAAGCTCTAGCGCTTGGTCCGTTCTGGGTAACTGTAGCGGTGCAACATGGCAGCTCTGTGGAAAGAAGACCTGTGGCCCGTGTAGATATGAAAGTCTCATTCTAAGAAAACACCACAATTTGTAGTTACAGCTAATTATACTCTAATGAAACCATATATATACTTGTATGTTATAGTTAACTTCTGCTGATCGATCCTCCCTAAATCCTAAATAGTGGACTTTTATAATTAGATTTTGCCTTGTAGACAATTACTGAGCCATATTAACTACAGGTTGATGATTTGGTTCGTGTTGATTAGGAATCTAACAGTAGCTATGTTAGCTAGCTATCTAAAATGAGCGGCAAGGCAAGCCTACAATGTTGGCTGAAAGTTTGTCAGTGAATTTTTGTTTTTTCATATAAGGTGGCCTTGGTTTCTTTAGATTTCATACTAATTAAATGGCTGAAAATGAAGAAATAAAACGCCAACCTTGTCCTCGGTTCTAACCTTAACCCGTTTTTAAACTTTTTAGAGGTACACTATATTACTGTTTTCAGAATCAGCTTTATTGGCCAAGTATATGTACACATACAAGGAATTGAACTCCAGTTTTACCTTGCTCTAAGAGTGCTTAAAAAAGGATATATGTATGTATACAGCGATTACAAAGAAACACTGGTGCATGTACAAGAAAGAAATATATATCTGTATATACATATCTACATGTATGTAGGAAATGAAGGATTAAAGATACAAATGATGTGGCCTTAGCAGTACCTCTCTGGTGTCAAGGAAAAGTATAGATTGGTATATTTATTTCTAAGCACGAATTCGGTCAACCTTAGGTACTTATCTCAGTTCTGGTGATGGCAAATGTGCTGTGGCCCAAATGTGGGATAACTAATTGCATGCACATTTAAAATTTTAACGGCATTTGAAATCTCGGCCAAATGCAACCGACGATTGTGTGAAATCCATTTAAAATTAGCTTGAAGACGCAGTCTACAGCAGTATGTGGGCTAGAATTGGGTTAGTTCTCATTTACTACCATTGAAAAGAGCCAGATCATGTACAAAGCCCTAGACAAAAGCCATCACCGAGAACGTCTCTGTTGCTGCGTCACAGCTCCAGGGTTCCCAGTTTGATTAGGAGCTCAGGTTACTGTCTGCGTGGAGTTTCTGTCTAGGTTCTCCCTGTGTGTCTGGGTTTCTTTGGGTTCTCCTGTTTCCTCCTAGCTTTTATTTAACATGCTGATAGGTGTAGCATATGTGATGGACTTGTTGCATTCAGGGTGTGAAGATGAATTAATAAGGAACACAAAAAACGTTTTTGATTCTTCATTTCTTTGCAGCACTTGCAAGAATGCATCTACATAAAATACTTTAGGGAACTACAACGGTTTTGTCTTTTCACCCAACGTTGTCTGAGAGCTCGTGACTGAGCGAGCAACTCTCGCGAGAGTTCGTCACTCTCGTTTAACCTCGGGTCAGGTCCACACCAACAGCGCGAGAAATAAAACCTCGCGCGCTGGTGGCAGAAGCAGGCGGCGGTGCTCCGGATGAGCGCTTTGTAGATGTTTTATTACCAGGTTTAAAAAAGTCTGACTTGAGTAAAGTGAGATAAAGCTTGTGAGATGGACTCGTGTGAGTTTTGGATCCCGGTTGTATGTCGCACGTGTAAAATAATCGTGCTGGGAGACGCCGGTGTGGGAAAGACGAGCCTCACTCACCTCTACTGCACCGGACACTTCCCCGAAAAAACCGACTCCACCATCGGCGTGGACTTCCGGGAGAGAGTGCTGCACGCGGGGAGCGAGAAAATCAAGGTAAAGGAGGAGAGGACGGTGTGGCAGGGAAACTGCATTCAAGATTTCTCTAGGATTAGTAACAAAGTTAGAAGTGCAAGAAATGAAATCATACTGAAAAAGAGATGGAAATACACAGCTGCTGTTACTTCAGCTTTATCATTTTATGTGAATCAGCCAAAACATAAAAATATAGAAATTAAAATAATGTAAAAAAAAAAAAAAAAGTTAGTATTGATTTTATGTATATTATGTAAAAAACATGCAATGAAATACAAAAGCAAATACAGTACTTTTATTTATGTTTAATTTTTCACTTGATATGAAACAAATTAATTCGCTTATCGATAAAAAAAAAAAAGCAGCATGGTGGTGCACTGTCACTCAAGCAAGAAGGTTCAGGGTTCGAACCTTGCGAGTTTGCATGTTCTACAAATGTCTGTTTGGGTTTCCTCCGGGTGCTCCAGTTTCCTCCCACAGCCCAAAGACATGTGGATTAGGTCAACTGGCTACTCCGAATTGCCCATAGGTGTGAATGTGAACGGCTGTTTGTTTCTGTGTTAGCCCTGCGATAGGTTGGCACCCTGCCCAGGATGTACCCCGAAGTCAGCTGGGATTGAATCCAGCTTCCCCACGGCCCTGATGGATAAAGGATGGATTGGGAAATTTGAATAGATAAAATTCAAATGGATAGAAATTGTTACAAATTTGTAAAATCTGAGGAAAAGAAAATGCAAATAAGAAGTGGACAACATATTCTGTAGACTTGTTGTATTATTTGCAGAGCCAACTATTTTGTCTTCTGTTGCTAATACCTCTAATACGAGAGAAATAATCATTTTGTGTTTTTGGGGAGAATCCAGTGTGCGGCTTGTCTTTTCCCTGTAATTTTAATAATGCTGTTACACACAGAAGTTGTTGTTAATAAAGGGGCTTTTGTGGCATACAGAAAACAGGAAATGAAATTACTTTGTGCTGAAAAGCTGCCTGTTGCTCCACACATGAATCATCTTCCCTTTAATGGAAAATGTTAAAACATCTTCGCCTTATTTCAATGTCTCTTTGTTTAACACAAACACACACACCCACACAGACTGCGTTCAAGCGGAACTGAGCATGTGTGTATTTACAATTTACATAGACAGATGTAATCAAAAGAATGGAAACCAAGCACAGTTATGAAGAGACTGGGACACGCACCTGCTAGACAACCAGTTATTAAAAAATATATTTATACTTTTTTTTTTTTAAATCACATCATCTCATTATCTGTAACCGTGGCCATTTCTGGTCTTTCCATTCAAGTTATTTTTATTCTAAAGTTACACAAGACAGGAAACTCCACATCTTTTTGCTTTTTTTTTTTGTCTCTGTCCAGGTGCAGTTGTGGGACACGGCGGGTCAGGAGCGTTTTCGTAAGTGCATGGTTCAGCACTACTACCGTAACGTACACGCAGTTGTTTTTGTCTACGACGTCACGAACGTGGCTTCGTTCCGCAGTCTGCCCCTCTGGATGGAGGAATGTCAGCAGCACTTGCTTGGACCAGATGTACCACGCGTGCTTGTGGCTAACAAGGCTGACTTGGTGACCTTGAGCGTGGCCTCAACCATCGAGCAAGCGCGGCACTTGGCTGAAGTCCACTCAATGCCCTTCTACCTCTGCTCAGCTAAAGGCGGCAGCAGAGAGCAGGTGGACGTCATCTTCAGCAAACTGGTACAGCAGATAAATAAGCAGAGAAAGAAAGAAACAGAGGCAGTCAGGAGTTTTAAACTTACTCCAAAACCCTGTGTCGAGGAAGAGAAAAAGGAGAAATGGACCTGCAACTGCTAATGGAGGGATGGCGGGTGAAATGAGGTCATACTGGCAGTCTCTGGCAGGCTTTCATTCCAGACTTCCCCTGCGCTTCAGGACTGTATTTTACACATCCTTGTTGATTTCTCATCTCATCAACACCTGCATTCCATCAGAGGAAAGAGAATTGAACTAGCCCTTGGCAACAAGAACACTGATGTACTAACGTCCTTTGCACTTTGCACAATCAGATCAGCAGACTAGCCAGTGTAATAGCTCAGCTGTAATGTACAAATTAGTCCTGACATCACAGAAGCCTCTTGTATGTTGTGTTTCTGTAAATGCATGTCTTTCAACTTGCTATTCAAAAGACTTTAGTCACACTGATACGGATCATATCTCTTAACAATATAAAATAACCTTTACCCTTGCCTCAGTCCTTTGAATAGGTGATGTAGTTTGGCCAAAGATGAAATGTGTCTATGATGTTTTAAAGTTTGCTAGAGAGTTGGTTTCTGTTGGTGGTGGCTCAAAAGTTAGGGCACTCGTTACTGACGGGAAATTTCATATGGGTGCGGGCAATGATATGTGAAGCTTGCAGGACAAAATAAGCCATTTTTCGTTAACGCGCTGGTTGCACATGTGGCACTGTACACTGCTTCTATTGCATTCATTTATTCGTTCATTTTAGTTGAATTATTAAGATTGGTCAAACTGGTATCGGAGTGGGCGGGTTCGTCAAACTTATCGACGTCAGTTCCGATTTTGTGCAAACCGCTGGTCGAAAGCCACTCAGAAGGACTTTTTGGTATTTTTTTGAAAATGTTTGCCATATTTGTACTTTTGAAGGAATGTACGCTGACATATGCATGTGTCGGCAAGTAGGAAAGCGCACCAGGATGAAGTCAGCATTTCCCCATCAGCTTATTCAGCACAAATGCTGGTCAAAAAATGTCTTGGCTGATCGATTACATTTGAGGTAAGGAGAAAATTGTGTGGATTTTATTTTTGGCCAAATCATTGTGATCTGCATTAATCAAGGAAATAAGTAGCAAATATGTACTGATCATGTTGGTGTAGTGGATACATCATTTAGTGTCATTGATCTGTTAAACTCATTCAGTTACTTTCTCAGAAATTATTTAGTTTTATTAAATTATTTTGTTGCTCACCAATGTACATGCTTGCTACTAATAGTTTACTAATAGTCCAAAGCGTTTATTTTGGCACAGTCTCAATTTATAATTTATTCTGATATTTCTCATGCAATCAAACCCTAAAGCTGACATTCTCAAGCTTAACCTCATGATCAGCATTGTACTATAAATCCAGTGCCCTCTTATAACTTGAATAAACAAATGTGTATTTCATTTCAGCCTGCTGCATTGTCTCTGTGTGAACACCAGCGTAAGTGTGTGTCTCATTTGTTGTATGATGTGAGTTCCTATGAATGCTTCTCACCTTCACTAAGTTCATGAGTGTAAGAGTTTACTGGAAATTACACACACATATCAGCTTGGTGTTACATTTAACGCTTTGCTGTGGTTAGAGACCGTGAAGGCAAAAGAGCAGACTAAGCGTTAAGCTGTGGTCAGACTGGATTTTCAGATTTTTGGAGCAAAATAAGGCGAATGGTTCTGGTGTGATGTGTTTCTGGAGGGAAAGTACAGGTTTATTGTTGGTGAGAGATATGTAATGTAACATTGTCTACTCTTTGCTTTGTTTAGCTGTAGCTTGATTGTTTGAAATATTATTAGCAGGTTTCTTTAGCTAGTTTGAGAACAAGAAAATAAGTATATGTAAGTACATCCGCATTAGCAAGCATTATCAGCAAGTGGTGTTACTATGTCTTTACAGTGGAAAAAATATCTGATTTATAGCTGAATCATTACTTCAAAAACTGGAAAGGGAATTCAGTGAACAAATATAATATTTGACTCTTCATTTGGGAGTACAACATGTGTGTATGTGTATATTTTCTAAATATCAATCAAAATATCAAGGGGAACAAATAACAGGGAACAGGAATTCATCTGAATGAACGACCCAGGAACTGAGAAATAGTAGCTGGAGATATCTGTGCCATAACAAACCTAAAATTAACTTATCATTATTTGATATCAAAACTTCTTGGTAAGATATTTCTTGAAAAAGCTCAGGTTGGAAAAATGTGTAAAGCACTGCTAAATGACAACTTAATTGAAACATTTACAGTGTATAGTAAATATAGCCTTGTACAAATTGTCATCATTTGGCAAGAAATCAATCTACACCCAATCAAAAATGAAGCTAAACACTTGGTGGGGTCTTAAATGTTCTGAGAAGGATATTCGTTTATCTCAGTAACTGTTTTATTCTGGTCAGGATTGAGGTGGATCTGGAGCCAGAAATCCACTGTGAATGGGACTCGAGTCCATGACAGGTCACCAAGTACACAGACCTTCATATGTTTAGTTCTCAAATTAATAAACAGCGGAATATTTTTGGAAGGTTCGAGGAAGTTGGAGAACCCAGAGAAAACCCACTCGGTCAAAAGGGGAACTGCAAAACTCCATATAAAGAGCAACGTGAGCTCAGGATCAAACCAGAGGCACTGTTTTAGGAAACTTTCTTGGTGTTAGAAACATACTAAACAATTCAATACTGAGTGTATATATATATATATACATATTCCTTTATTTTTTGACACATTTAGAGGCAAATTAAAGCTCCACTATACATTATTCACCCACTTGAATGCCCCTACTTTTCCAAGCATGTTTGAGATTGTACGTTGGCCATCGGGTACTTGAAGTACCTCTAGTGTACTTGAAGTGAACTCACATTCACACTCCCTTACTTTCTTGTGTGCTAAAGTGTGATCCTCCATTTTGTTTTTCAAAATTTGGGTTCTTAAACTTGTTATCCAGCACCAACAAACACTGATTGAACTTCTTTCTTCTTCTTTGTCGTCTTCTTCATCTTCCTTACAGATTCACACTGCCACTTGTAGAAACGTGAAACGCAGAAGGCGCTCTGTAGAGGTTTGTCCATTCTGGGCTACTTTAGTGGCACAACATGGCAGCCCTGTGCAAGAGGACCCGCTCCATAAGTAGACATAAAAGGCTCATTCTAAGCTAACAAAAACACAATGATTTGTAGTTGCAGGTAATTATAAACTAATGAAAACATACTTATAAATGCCCTAAGTATATTATGGAATATATACTGCATTTCTACTGATAGATACCCTCAAAATCCGACATAGTGGACCCTTTGGGGGATTAAAAACCCTTCGGTTTGAGTAATGGACACTAGATGGTGTAGCTGTGTGTGTGTGTGTGTGTGTGTGCGTGTGCGTGTGCGTGTGTGTGTGTGTGTGTGAGAGAGAGAGAGAGAGAGAGAGTGGGAGTCATGTCACAAGTTGAACAGCGTTTGGAAGGGGAGAGAAACAGCTCAGCTTCTTTACTACAAGCTACACATAGTATGAGCTTTGGTGTGTAATAAACCGTGATGAATCGTTTGTGAAGATGATTCAGCTTCAATCATGACTCTCACTGGTACGGAGAGTGTGCACGCGCTGATCTGAGGAAATGTGATTTGTTCACCGACTTTTCACCACATCATCTCAGTTCACTGGTCTATCCGTAGGATGCACGCGCTGCTTTTCACCGTGTCCGTGCTTTTCACGCATGCACTCGCAGGGCCCGAGACGCGCGCGCCCTGTCCGGCCAAGTGCGACTTGACCAAGTGCGCGGCGCCGCGTGCGGTATGCCAGGGCGGGCGCGTGCTGAACCGGTGCGGCTGCTGCGCGGTGTGTGCTGCGGGGGAGGAAGGCGCAACGTGCGGGCGCAAGCGCGATCTTCCATGCGCCCCTGGGCTGGAGTGTGTGCGCTCCGGGGGAAAGAAATCTTCTAAAGGGGTTTGCCGGTGTAAGAGCGGGCACCCAGTGTGCGGGAGCGATGGGAAGACTTATGAAAACCCGTGCAGGCTGGAGGAGGCCAGTCGCAGAGCGCGGCAGCGGGGGAACGCTCCGGTTACGCACGTGCACAAAGATCGGTGCGCAGCTCCAGGTAGGGCACTGTAGGCTACATGCACCATGCACGGTGCAAATGTACACACTTCTTAATGTCGTTTAATACAAACAAACAAATAACAAACAAACAATTGCAGTTAACAAACTAATAAAAATGTTAGTTTGATTATATAAGGTACTGTAGGCCCGTATTTATATTAATCACTATACATTCTGTAGCCTATTACCAATACTGTATATTACATATTACTTGTGTATTATCTATTATTTATCTACAAAATTCCCATGATGCTTGGTGACATTTGCACTATTTCCAGTGATCTGCACACAAACATTATGCCGAGCAATAATGTACCATTTAAAATGGCAGAAATTTTTAGGAAAAAGGCTGAAAATATTCATCCATGTTGTTCATCAAACAACATATAGCAATTTTATTAACTTTTTTTTTTTTTAAAGACCATGGAGTTAGTAGACTAGAAACCCCATTTAAAATTAGTCCACAGAACAAACTTCAAGTCCTTGTTGGAAATATTTCAAACTAAGATATTTCATTGGAAAAATATTTCGATAGAGAAATAAAGAATTCCACATTTGCATGTGCATTTGCGCATCCAAAAGTAGAACATGGATCTGTAAACATTTGAATATGAATTTCTGGCTTTAAAGAGGTAAATAGGAATTACGGATATTTTTACATTGTCACACGTTACTTTCTTGACTGCATTTTTTGTTTACAGCATTCTTACTTCAGCCTCTTATTTAGCTTTGTTCGTGTGTAGAGGCTCCTGGACTCAATGCATACCAGAGCTCAGAAACATTTTACTGAAGACTAAACAACAGTTCAACAAGCCAAATTCCTGTTTGTGTCTGGGTCAAAAATAAATAGCTACACTGTTGTTTTCCATCCAGGCTTTCTGTATGCATCTTAAAATATACATAAAGTAAAAGTGTGGAACAGAATTAAATATCATGTTTACATGAAAAGAGCAGCTTTACCTTGTATTTTCAGTTTCTTACAGTTAAATTATTGTGTTCAAGGATTAAAACTTCAAACAGATGTCAGCACTGTTTGCTAGAACCAGGAGATAAGAGGAAGTCCTTTATCTTTCCAGTTCAAATAATAATTTTCAGTTATGGAGCTGTACATTGTCACACTATTTGCATTTTATGTAATATTGACCCTGTACTGTTTTGTAAGAGTGCTCAGTATAAGTTTATAATGTATGTTTACATATGGGATAAAACTAAACATTGACATATATATCCCCTGTTGGTTAATAATGTGTATTTGATTCATATTTTAGAAACATACCAAAATGTCCAGTTCAGAATACTCTTAGAATTTGCTGGTATATTTAGCTTTTTATTTTTTACCTCATTTTCTCCCTATTTGTTCATTGCCACTACCTACTTCTTCCCTATTACATGATAGCTACTAGCCAGGGAGGGTGAGGGCTAGCATATGCTTTCTGCAAGACACATAAAATCAGCCATTGCAGCTTTTCACACATCTGCTCATGCAGTACAGTACAATCATAGGCCTAATAAACACAGTCGAAGGAAAATGCTATCCGCCTTCTTCCACATACACATCAATGCACACAATTTGATTGTGCCAACCCTGATCAACAGGGAAGAGAATAATACTCTTTCTCCCAACCATAGTACTGGGCCAGTTATACTCTTGTGAAGCCACTGATGATTGTAATATCTTCAAGATTCAGTCTTCTGGTGATAACATTCATCTTTTAGTATGTTTTTTAATAGAATGTTTAAATGCGAGAAAAAAGAGAAAGAGAGAGAGAGGTTTTTAGCAATGCTATTATTAGAGACTGGTGTATATTATTAACATGCTAATTTTTTTCTGCTAGTATAGGTCCCACACACCACAACAGCCCCAGGTACAAGTTTAACTTCATCGCAGATGTTGTGGAAAAAATCGCCCCTGCTGTGGTCCATATCGAGCTCTTCCTCAGGTAAATACCTCGTCTGTGCACGTTGTTTTGGTGATGTTGCACTAAATGTTGCTTTATGTTACACATTTCACACAAATACTATAAACCCTAGGAAACAAGCTAGTTCCAGTGCTGACTTGCGCTATAGCAGCTATAGCAGTATAAAAGTTGCTCCCTTGTTATTCTCTCTTTTGAATTTAATACTACAAAACATTGCAGGTGATGTTGCTCCGTCCGTCTGTCCGTCCATTATCTATACCGCTTTATCCATCTGGGTTGCGGGGAAGCTGGAGCCAATCCCAGCATCTTCGGGTGAGAGGCG
>JAQQZX010000025.1:2302-21347 GCA_030068355.1 Notoglanidium maculatum | reverse complement strand
TCCGCACAGAAAGGCACCCTGGGTGACCCGGGGATCGAACCCAGGACCTTCTTGCTGTGAGGCGACAGTGCTAACCATTGCACCTCCGTGCCGCCCGGGATGTTGCTCAGATACTAGAAATCTCAAAGTCTTTCCTGTGGTGGAAAATTTACTGACTGTAACAAAATGCTAACATTAGAGACTCCTTCTTCCCTATGAAGGTGTTCTTACAATAGAAACAATGCCATATTAAAATTGCAATAATAGGAACCTATGATTTAATGTACAGCCAGTACTATTGTCAGAGCTGCTCTTATAAAAATGAATCAATTCCTTCTGACCAATCAGAATTGAGACTTGAACAAAGCTCTGGTATAAAATAAGTTACTGCATCCACACAGACCTGTCTGTTCCCCTGCCCTAGTTTATACTGCTTGTCTAAATGATGAATCCAGCCTGACTAGAAAATTGTTGAGGCATTGCTCAGTGAACATCTCCTATGTAGCTCTTGGAAAAAGCTGCTGGTTCGGTTTCCAGTTGTGGTTCCACTTTGGTTTGATGGTTGAACAAAACAACTATTATAGCAATAAGGTATGTGAAATATGTGAAAGATAGCCAAGCATGAAAAGTATAAATAGAGCAAGACGACTGTTGGGATGATACAGCCATTTCCAAGTTTAGGGATGTGTGATTAATTTCACATGATTGTTGCTGCAAGACTGTTTATATCAGAAGCCAAAACAGCGTCTTAATCCTGTATTGTTTTAAAGTAGGTCAGTATTATTTATATAAGTCATATATTTATCTTTGGTATTAGCAATATAAACAGTGTTTATGGACACACAATTAAATTGGCCATTTTGCCACAAACAGCGCATTGACATTAAGCAAAGAATAAAACATGACTGAAGTTTCTGTTACAGGCAAATAATCAACAATTAAGTGGCATGATCCAGTACCCCAAAGTCAATTATTTTCCTCTAATAACACACTCCTGAAATGTTGTATCACACTTATACTATAGCAATTTGCTAATAATTAAAATTTTTCTCATTAAAAATATGAAATGCTTTTTGATCAGTTTATCCAGCCGTCCTTTATCTATACCGCTTATCCATCAGGATCGCGGGGAAGCTGGACCCTGGGCAGGTCGCCAATCATTCGCAGGGCTAACATATAGAGACGAACAACCATTCACACAGAACCTTCTTGCTGTAAGGTGACAGCACTAACCACTGCACCACCGTGCCGCCCCGATCAGTTTATGTTTACATTTAATGTTGTTGAATGTCCACAAAACAAGTTAGTTTCCTTTACCACTCATTACAGCAGCTACAGACAGACGTCTCCTCATATTTTCATTAACTTAGTAAGACAATGAAGGAAATATGCAGCTATCTATATGTCATGCTATCCAAAAACTATTAACTGCAAAGTCCTGAAGACTTCCTGTAACAAAAAGTTTAAAAGTTACCACTTTACCTCAATTACAGCTAGAAAACACTGAAACTGGAGACTCCTTCCATAAATGTTGAAAATCTTCTTATAGAAATCTTTACCATTTAAAAAAAAATATGATTTTGTTATTAAATAACACTTTTTTAACACCTGTTTTGACTATAATAATAATAATAATAATAACAATAATGATGATGATGAGGATGATGATGATGATGATGTATTAGAATGAGTACCTTAACAAAACTGTGGTTTGAATTACAGCTAGCACTGCTGTCAGAACTACTGTTATAGAAAAGTATTCCAAACCTTCTGACCAATCAGAATCGTGAATTCAACAGAATTTTGCTATAAAAGCACTTATCTAACTTTCTTCAATGTTCGTGTCTAGCCATCCGCTGTTTGGCCCACATGTGCCGTTGTCCAGCGGTTCAGGATTCATAGTGAAAGAATCCGGTGTGATTGTGACCAATGCGCATGTGGTGAGCAGCAGCGCCGCTACAGCGGGCCGGCAGCAGCTTCGGGTGCAGCTTCATGATGGCAAAACCTACGAAGCCTCTATATCAGACATTGACAAGAAGTCTGACATTGCCACCATCAAAATCAACCCACGGGTAAGAGAAAGCTGGATTTACTGTAGTGATCTAATGGGTGGACTTATTTGACTGACTGGCTGTCAAAGCACATCATTGTACTCAACAGTTCAAACTTTTTAAATTTTGTCCAGCTGGGGGCATGTAAATAACCATATACTGTACTTTGCTGGAGTTAATTTGGCCTTCATGCTCTTTAAAAGAATATTAGGAAGAGCCAGCCTTCTAGGTTATCAAGTCAATGCTGAACTCCAGCTTGCTCTGAGTTTGTTCTTTAAAAACTAGATTAGACTATTTTACGCATTATTGTAAAATAGTAGGACTGTACAGTTATACTGTATATAACTCATGGTAGGACTATGCAGTTATATCGATATCTTCAAGATACTAATTCACATAACACTTTATGATTGTTTATAACAAAACCCACTCATTATAACCACAGAAAATCTCAATCTCACTGCAGTCACATTACATCAATGCCAAGCTAAGCAAGGCCTAGGTGTGAACCAGAAATGCACTCGTCCTAAAAAGGCTTTACTTTATGAGGCTGTAAGGCTTCCTGGCACAGATTAGTCTTTTCCCTTGAAACATTTATGGGTGTTAATTAACTTTCCACATGCACTGTATATTACTCGTCTATTATCAGCACCTCTGATGGCAATTCTCACATATACACCACAGCTGGCTGTGTGAGCTCACGTCTCATGCTCGACGAGCTGGTTTATATCTCACTCCCCAAATCGTCTAAGCTAGTTAGACATGTTAATGGGGGCCTGCTACAGTGCTAGTGTGGGAATTTTAGAAATAAACACTTGCAAGTCACCAGTCTGACTGGGAAATGAAATGAATGTTTGGTTTATATTATCTGAGATGGAAAAAGAGATTGTGTGAAAGTCTGGGATAATGAAAGCAGTGGCGTCAGAAAGTGTTGATGCTTAAGAGTGTTAGCAGACCTCACAGAAAGTTTGGTTTTATTTTCATTGTCATTTCACCTCATATCTCTGTCTCATAGCCTTCTTGATTATTTAGTTTATAGTCTAACACCTCTTTCTTTTTCTTACTCTGATTTCTCTAATTTAACCCTTACACTATGTTTGGGTCAAAATGATGCAATTAATTTATAAATTTTTAAGAAATGCCGACCATTATATCAAATAGGATTTTTATAATTTATTTATCCTTTAAGATCTAATTTATTTGAGGAGACAGAGAAGCAAGGGTTGAATAAGATGCTGTATTATGTAGAGTATGTGTAATAAATTGTGATTTGAAGTTGTCTTTGGAAGTCGAAAAGTCTTGTCCTTGCTAGAACTGCTAATGTGTAGGGAGAATATTGTGAATTATAAGGAACATTTACAATTAGAGATGCAAGAAAATGCAAGAGTGATTTCGCCACAATCCATAAAAAGATGAGTGCAGCTCAGCATGGATGGATACGTGTGTGTGATGAGTGGGGCTGCGCTATGAAATGAAGTTTGGTGGCTCTCTCATGAAGCATGAGCCAGGTGACTTTGATTCCGAATTTCATTCATGAAAACAAACAAGCAAACAAACAAACAAAAAAGGTATGAAAATGAGAGAATGAATGCGTCTTTCCAAAACCTGTATGCAAGCACACTATTTAGGGTTCACAGGATGAAGTTGAAGTTGGATGGGATCAATATCTTGAACACTGTGGGAGAAGAAGCACTGGCAAAAAAAGTGGTCTGGCGGCTAACAATAGCATGATTACTCATGCAATCATACTAATTACATTACTATATATATGACGACATGGTCTGGATCAGCCATGCACAACCATGTACAG
This sequence comes from Notoglanidium maculatum, assembly GCA_030068355.1. Lineage (NCBI taxonomy): Eukaryota > Metazoa > Chordata > Actinopteri > Siluriformes > Auchenoglanididae > Notoglanidium > Notoglanidium maculatum. Next base: position 17,507 of record JAQQZX010000025.1, on the reverse strand, counting down.
AACAAGTCCCTTTTTGTATATTTGTATGTATCAGAAAAAGCTTCCAGTTCTTCCTCTGGGCCGCTCAACTGGCCTGCGCCCGGGTGAGTTCGTGGTGGCCATCGGCAGCCCGTTCGCTCTGCAGAACACTGTGACTACAGGCATCGTGAGCACGGCACAGAGAGACGGCAAGGAGCTCGGCATCCGGGACTCGGACATGGATTACATTCAGACTGACGCCATCATCAATGTGAGACTTCAGTCCAAATACCATCTCTAATGTCAGCACCTAAATATTTGACATTTTTAACATTCTCCTGTATCACTCTCTTGAGTAGTATGGAAACTCAGGTGGCCCGCTCGTTAATCTTGTAAGTATTAGCCGTGTATCAATATTCTCTTTAACAGGTGCATGGTTCACTGTAACTATAAAAGCCATGTGTCATGACATTTCACTCTTTTTTTTTACCTCAGGATGGTGAGGTTATTGGGATAAACACACTGAAGGTGACCGCTGGGATCTCCTTTGCCATTCCATCAGACCGTATTAATCGATTTCTAGATGCATCTCATGACAAGCAGTACAAAGGTAAGAGCTCTGCCGTAAGTGCAGCATAAGTAACCAGAATTTTTGTTTATCATTCAGTTACTGAGATGAGGCAATGTAATTTTTCTTTGTTACAAATAATTCATGCATTTCAGTGGCTGGGTTTCCATTGCAGTGATGCACAAAATAGAAGCAATTTTTTTTGGGGAAAAATTGATGAAACACAATTGGAAATGGTCTGTGTTTCATGTTATGCGATTAAAGCTGGGTTTTCTCCTGTCACGATAGTCATTTGGCTCTCCAAGACTTGATATTTGGCATGGGATTTCGATTGTATTCACCACATTACTCGTGGTAGTGTTTAACCCTTTTAGGTCACTTTTGTAGGCCTATGCTTGAAAATGAAAGGTGTTTGTCCTTTAATGCACAACTGTAGCCACCGGTGCCACCTCTCTGGTTCCTAAGGATAATGTGTTTCCATTGTATGTTTTCCAGTTTTTACAAAACAGTTTTTACCTGTTTCCTTTACTTGTTTTTTAGTTTGCAATTTCAAATTACGCATTAAGCAGGTTACTGGAAACCTGGCTACTGTGGTTTTCTCTGAAGACTTTTCAAAAAATCTCAGGTGTCTGTTTCAGATAAACACAAACTAGTTAAGCTGCAGTACACGCCATCTCAGCCTGTAGTGGCTGACTCAGGTAAGCATATAATTTATTTCCTTTTAACTGTTTTTCAGCAGGGAGTTCTTTTTTACTTAATGTGGGAAATGTGGGAAAGATCGTTGATAGTTATAGATAGTTATAATGTGATAACAGGAACTATTTTGTTTAACAAATGTAACTACAAACAATCAAAAAGCATGCTGAGTCATTCAGTAATATATTAATAATTATAATTGTTGGTACATCTCTGTTTCCTTTTATCACTGGTATAAGATTAATAATACACTTTAGGTCATGCTGTTATAGAAAAGTAATCCACTTCATGTCAGGACATACTGTATCATACCACCGAGTTGTTGATTACATTCCTATAACAGCACACCCCATTGTGTGTTATTCTGTACATCTTCTTGTTGAGATCATTAACAACTTACTAACTGAAAAAGTGGAACATCACTTAATGTAAAAAAATACCCATCTTAGTTTTTCAGATGTCTTATGTACTTAGCTCAGTGAAGAATAAAATGTAGTTTTTCACTTAGCCCAAATAAAATTATTTTGATAAAACACGCTCAGTGTCTGACATTTGCTTCTGTAGCTTTTGCACTGGAGATACAAGACTGACATACTGTAGCTAAAGGATGTTTGCTGCATCCAAAACGTTTTTTATCATCACTTTATCTTTATATACTTGTTTTAAATGACAAATATGTAAAGTTAAACCTTTAAATGCTGTTTTTAAATGAACAATTTTGTAAATTGTTAGCGGTAGTTTGTATATAGAAATTTAAGTAGAACTTGGGCGCGGTGGTGCAGTGTCGCCTCACAGCAAGAAGGTCCTGGGTTCGATCCCCGGGTCGGCCAGGGTGCCTTTCTGTGCGAAGTTTGCATGTTCTCACCATGCATGCATGCGTGGGTTTCCTCCCACATGTCCAAAGACATGCAGATTAGGTCAACTGGCTACTCTAAAATTGCCCATAGGTGTGTGTGGTTGTTTGTCTGTGTTGGCCCTGTGGTGGACTGGCGCCCTGCCCAGGGTGTACCCCGCCTCTCGCCCGAAGATGCTGGGATTGGCTCCAGCTTCCCCGCGACCCAGATGGATAAAGCGGTATAGATAATGGATGGATGGCTGTAGAACTTTGAACCAAATTAATCAATTTGGATTGATTCTATTGTCTTCCAAACCTTCCAATATTTTTGCTGGTTTTATTTGTAGCATTACTAACTAAGCTGATTAATTTACTTAATTTCAGATGTAAAAGACACAAAGAAAAGATTTCTTGGAATCAGAATGATCACCCTCACAAAGGAGTAAGTAAAAGTACATTTAAATGGAATAAATGTACATCTTGTTCTTTAATTAATACAAATAATGTTGGGAAATTAGGAAAATAATCGTCTTCAGGCTAGTAACAGTAACAGTAACAGTCTGCATCACCATCCCACCATTGATTATTTTCCTATAATAGCAGTACATGGAGTGTTTTATTTGTCACATAATACTGACTGGATGTGTACAGCTTAATTAATGTAACTGCCCTCATTACAAAAGCCAAGTAAAGATTGCAACTGAGATTTAAATATTTAAGTAGCAAAAGGGTTATTTTAAGTAAATGTATAATGACTTCTGTTAGTCACACTGTAAAAGGTCATCTGCCAAAAGTGTAAATTAAAGTTTGTATACTGGGAAATTCTCTGTTTACTTCTTTTTTGTGTTTCTTCTTTTTCATTTTTTAAATATTTAGCCTGATTAAAGAGATGAAACAGCGTGATCCATATTTCCCAGATGTCAGCAGTGGAATTCTCGTTCATGAGGTCATTCCAGATTCACCTGCGCAAAAGTATGTTCCAGACAAGATGCCAATTGGGACTTCTTTATAAATCACAATTAATCATACTCTGAGAAAGCTCTCATACATTTGTCATTGGTTTCTGTATTCAGGGGCGGACTTGAAGCAGGTGATGTCATTGTGAAACTGAATGGCCGTCCGTTGGTCAGCACTGACGATGTACAGTCGGGGCTTCAAGGAGACATGCCACTTCTTTTGGAAATTCATCGTGGCAACAATAGTCTACTATTCAACATTGAACCACGTGTCCTTGTGCAGTGAAAATAAATGTTTGCTGGAAAACTGGTGTGGTTTTAGACGATGTTAGGTTTTAATGGAATTTAAAGTGTGATTGTTTTTTTTATGTTTGTTTTGAGAAGATGGAGGCTACATATTGCAACAACTGAACACTCACTGTAATGTTTCAGTGTTACAGAGTGTAGTTAAGATATGCCATGTGTTAATGACCAGAGAACATCGGTACATTGGAAATGATGACTAGGATTTTATAATTGTCTATGTATTCAACTGAAAACTCAGATTTACATTATTTTATGTTCAGATTTTTACATACAGTCACTGGAGCCAAATGTCTGTCTGTAAATCCTAGTCCCCTCACTGTATTCACTACAAACTACCTGAAAATGTTCTTCGACATAACTTAGGAAATACACTAGATATTTTTAACTGACTGTTCCTGGCTACATACAGTATCACTGTAGTACAGTGCTCATTATTTACACGCTGTTTATCACACCAGTGCAAGCAGGTCTTTTTATATACACCAACCTATTTTAAATTATAAATAATACCGTCTCAAATAAAATTTGCTTTGTATTGTATGTTTTTTTTTAATCTCATCACCTTCCTAATCAGAGCAAATGAAAAAAAATTGCTTGTGTACAACTTACCTTTTTTTAGAGTTATGTTTAATTTTAATTTAGAACAAACATATCTTAAAACTTGTGTTAAGTTGTGTTAGGGTATTTGGAGAGAAAGGAGTCTGGTCTGTAAGAGCCTGCTTAGACACACAACCTCAATCCAGATGAGCTATGCTGGGAGTGTCTGAGTCAAAATGTTCGAGAAAAGTACCCAATTCGCTCCACATACTGGGACGTACTGACATACTGCACAAGACAGATGCCCTGATTTAATAAAGGTTTGTATGAGTAAAAACAGATGTAAACTAGAACAAGCTGATCTACTAAGTGGAACTAAAGTGGACTGGTTCTTTCGTATGAGTACATTATCATATTTTGTTTGCTTGCCATAATAAATATGACTTTTGGAACGTTTCTATGTTATGAAGTGGACAGATGGACAGACTAGTACCAGGTTTATTAAAAACCACTGAAATCCTAGGCAATGCTCAGACACATGAGACAGGCAATTGGTCAGGCGGTTGGAATAAACAAGGCAATACTAAATAAAAAAATGTGAAGCAGGCAATGATCAAAGCACTAATCAAAAGAGACAGATTAATAAAGCTTGGACTTGCTACAGACACAGAGCTGGAGAGAGACTTCACAAAGTAACACTGACAGTCTGGGTTATTTAAGGGGAGCAGTGTGATTGCAAATAAGTGAGTGTCATTAGTATTAAGGAGACTGTGAGCAGGAAGGGAGGTGATGAGGTCCATTGCTAAACAAATTCACATTTATTTCTCATAAGGGAAATTAATTTTAAATAATCTGCCTACCTGTATGTTTTTGGTCAGTGGGAGGAGACCGAAGAACCTGGCAGGAGACCATGGAGCTGTGAGTGAAAATTTATAAAGTTACTTGTTACACATGGGGTTTATCAGTTTTAACTTTTCTTACAATTTAAGTTGTATGATCTTCAACAAGTTCATATTAATGTTAGAATTATTACAAGATTTGTTTGAGGTCGGGTTGCAGTCGCACTATTCTTTTTTACTACCCTGTTTTTTCACAACACCACTTGAAAAAAGTTGGCACACTGTAAAATGTAAATAAAATTTACAAATCATGTAAGCCCTTATTTAATTGAAAATAGAACACAGACAACCTGTCAAATGTTGAAGAGTTGAAACTGAGAAATGTTATTGTTTTATGAAAATATATGCTCCTTTTGAATTTGATGCCCACCCAAAAAAAAATTGGGACAGGGGCAACAAAAGACTGGAAAAGTTGTGTAATGTTAAAAACAAAAAACATCTGATGGAATATCTCACAACTGATTAGGTTAATTGGCAACAGGTCGGTAACATGATTGGGTATAAAAAGAGCATCCTTTTCAGAGTCTCTCAGCAGTAAGATCAAAGTGTACAGATTTCTAGATATTGTTATAATAAAGTCACCTCCTGTTTGGATGTTACATATATTGTGAAGAATAATGTTCATAAGCCATTTCTTATCATACGAGTTTCCTTTTAGAGTTAACAGCAGGTTAAGCCCCAAATTTGGAAGAATAGTGCATTACATCAGGCACTACATGACTTTGCGGTGTGTGGCGCCCCTTAGTGATACCAGAAGTAACAGAATAAGCAGGTATGTGTGACTGGTGTGTTGGTGATGGAGGAATGTGGCGTGCACAAGAACATGCATATTTAATTTCATTAATTTAATTTAATTTAATTTTCCACTGAATTGTACAGAACATAGCACCCAGGTTATTCATTTAATGTCAATATGTAAAAAGAAATGACACCTTGCCTGACTTTTTGTAATGTTTGTAAACAGGAGAAAAGACTAAAGATTTGCCATACTTTCATGGAGAACATGGAGGTGATTTTACTTGTCTGTCAATCATATTGCCTGTCAACTACGCTAATATTCAGGATTTCTAGCCCATGTATTTTTTGGAGTTTGCATACTGTAACAACAAAAATGGTTTTTAATATTAAAATAATACAATATACATTTATTGACATATAAAATGAATAGTAAAATAACCTTGACACAGAATGTCAAATCCATAAACTGAATAATTAGAGCGCTACAACCCATTAATGTATATTAATGTATATTCCCCAAACGAAGCTATTTATATTAGATTAGAAAAATGCATAATTCTTGAGAATTATGTGAATCCATGTGAATATTGACCCATCCAAGCTATAAATGATTTATACATACACAATACATGATTAAGTGATTAGAAAAGTTACTGCTCTTCATTCAGCATATACTGTATGTACTGTAAAATCAGTGGCAATTCCTCATTGTCATGATTGCACTGAACACAACAAAGGACTGTCTCTCATCTGGATGCAGCAGATTTTTTCACAAGCCAACAGGAACTCCTGGAGAACAACCACCTGACGTGGGAGCAACAGGGGAAAGGAGACTGGATCAGCACCAGGCTGCAATGATTCAAAGCCATGCACCCCCTTACAAAGTTTTTTTGAGGACTGGGTGCAGACCAGGCCGGAGCCATCTCCCACTGTCCCTGCCCCACTGAGGATGTCACCCTGCCTCATTGCTCAGATGAGGATGTCCCTCTACTAGCTGAGGAAGCCATTATGGGCATCGTTCTGTTTCACTTCTCCATTTTGGACATCACACGTGCTTCCTGCTTTGCTGGGGATGTCTCTCTGCCTCCTTTCACTGCTAATGTTGTAGCTAATGTTACCTGCCTCACCATGCCCAGCTAGGCAACTGCATGCTATTCATTGTGAGATGAATAAAAACTGACTGTTAACCAAAACCTACTGTGCTGTTGTTATTAATCCAGCTACCTATGCTGCTGTCAATGTCAGCCATTGTCAGCAGGCAGCAGCAGTCACTCAGTCACCACGACTTGCCACTGCAGTAATGTCGGCACCACAAGATGGCAGAACACTCAAATCATTTGCTGGATTTTGAAAGCCATATAACAGTTAATAAAATTCAACATATCTATTTTGAATGTTAGGCATACATTTTTACTATTATGATATATTAGGGTATACTTGGATTATTTTTAAGTATTATTGTTGTCATATAGGCTAACAAATAATAAATTGCCTTTTACCATTAATGCAACTTCTGATGCTGCATGATTTTGCTGATTGCCTTGTAGTCTGGTTCATATGTGGTGGTTAAGCTTCATGCAGGCTTCCATCAGTTAAAATGTGAGTGTTGGTTGGTCTGTATGTTCTTCAGATGTGAGAAAGTTTGCTCGCATGCATACATGGAGACAAACATTGTCAGGATGGCAATACTGACATGCTGCATTGTGTGGTATGTGACAGGAAGCTCATTCCAGGTTTTCCTCACGATTGCCAAAGCACCAGCAAAACTAGTCGAGTTTCCATCGCCTTGCTTGGTCCATGCGCGGAGTAGCTACTGACCAGCCTGTACTTTCCGCTGTTGCTGTTCGCATGTTTTTCCCTACTTTCCTCAGCTGGATATTTTCATGCAAATACAGCATTGTGTGTATCAAATGCAGCTTTTCATTTGACTGTTTCATTGGTGAAGTCTATCATTGCATATTAAACTTAACGCACACACAGCTCTCTTCACAAAGGCAAACTCCTCTGTCCACTCGACCTGGAATGAACGGTAGTCCTGATCTTATTTCTTTTGGACATGTTTTTATGAGCACTAACAGTATGAGTAAGCTAGCTAGATAAGTTAACTGAAGCATAGGAGGGAGATTTGTAATTTGTTTGAAGTTGACCTGACAATGACCCATCTCGCACTGCATTGTCCAATGATTACTTGGACGCACTGCAAGTCGTGCCGCAAGTCAGATTATTTTATAATTTCAAAGTGCAATTACTGTCATAAAAGTTTTACATTGAATTGACACAGTAGTATTATTTTTAGCCAATTATTTATTGTGTTAAACAAACCTCTTAGCTTGAATTTGTTCGAGAGCCATATGCCGCCAACAAAAGAGCCATATCTGACTCACAAGCCATAGGTTCCCAACCTTTGGTCTATACCATATACTTATGATAAACATCATACAAAATCAGGTTTATTATGTGTAAATACTTATAATGAGGTTATTTTAACCATACTATTTGATTACAATATTGCTATTCTACTATTTTACTAATGCAAAAATTTGCATTTTTTGAGTCAATAAAAGTGTATTGTTTTTTTCCCAATATTATATTACATAGTTGCCCTTACAGAGACAGTATGCAAAATATTTTGACCTATTGAAGATTTGAACATGGCACAGATGACACAGGAATGATGCAGTGTATAATGATTAAAAAACAGTTATGGTAAGATAGAGGGAGCAGATAATAAAAAGAATTAAAGCATTTAAAAAATGAACCCTAAAAGGGTTTAAATATTCAACTGTGCTGGTGGATTTTGAAAGTTACAATCACTTTTCTCCATAAAATCTTTTTCCCCCATGTCTATGGAATACTGTTTATAGTCTTTTCTAAACATTCTCTTTTATCCTATTTATATTTTCTCTCTTTATTACCCGTCTGAAAACACCTCTGTATTTATTTAGATACAGTGGATTCAGAAAGTATTCGGACCCCTTTACTTGTTGCACACTTTATTGTATTGTGAATATTATTTTGGATGGATACAATTGCTGTTCTTTCCCACTAATCTACACTTAATTGCCCATAATGATGAACTGAAAACATGATTTTAGAGATTTTCAATAATTAATTAAAAAAATAAAAAAACTGAAATCTCTTATTCACAAAAGTACTGCACTCCAAATTGTGGTCAGATGCACCTTGTTTGCTTCAACTGTCCTTGAGATGTGTCTGATTGGGCATAGTTTGGAAAGGTACACACAAGAGCCCACAATATTCACTTCATTGTTAAGACAAAAATCAAGCCATGTCATGGATTTCCCCCTTGCACAGAGCACAGTACACTTTCTGCAAATCCCAAAGCTGCAAAGCTCAGACTGCTACAGAGCTACAGTGCGTCCAGAAATGCTAGAAATGTTTTTTTTGTTAGGGGCTGCAGGGCGGCATGCAGCAAGGACCTCCCTTCACATGCTGATTGGGCAGCCTGCACTTTAGAGGTTGCCCCTCCTCGCGGCTTCTTCAAGGAAGATGTTGTCACCCCTGCCTCCTGGCTTCTGCAAAGATGATGTCATTGCCTCTCCTCACAGCTTCTGAGGGGACATTGTTGTCACAATGCCTTCCGGCTTCAAACATGGTGTCTTCACCACCTCTCAGCCCATACCCAAGTCCCTCCCCGAGTGCCGGCCCACACCTGAGTTCCTGCCCATGAGGGGACAGAGGGACTATCGAGAGCATTCTGGGCAGTTGCATCACTATTTGGTATGGAAACTGCACTGTATCAGATAACAAGACCCGACAGCGGATAGTGAGAACAGCTAAGATCATTGGAGTCTCTCTTCTCTCTATCACAGACACTTAAACACATGCTGCATCCGCAAAGCCACCAGCATTGTGGATGACCCTACGCACCCCTCACACAAACTATTTACCTTCCTGCCATCTGGCAAGAGATACTGATGCATTCGGGCCCTCACTGCCAGACTTCTTCCCTGAGTCAGTTCCTTCAGATTCCTTAAAATTCAGAGAGTGAATTCACACACACACACACACACACACACACACACACACTCACACACACACACACACAGACAAAAGAATGCAATCAGCTACCTCTGCAATTTTTCCACTGGTATGTCACTGTTTGAAATTTATATGACTTACATAACTCAATACATTACTGCACCATACTATCACCAGGACTGTGTATTGGTTAGCACTGCACTGTCTCTATGTTGCACCGTCTTTATGTTCTTTATTGCACTGTCTTGTGATGTCTACACTGTCTTGCAATATTTGCACACGTGCACTTTATGTAGTCCTATGTTGTCTTTTGTTACACATGCACACTTTTTTGTGATTCTTGAAGTAATTGAAGGAATGTTGACTCCCTTCACTATGAACTGTATCATGTGTATATGGTTATAATGACAATAAAAGCCACTTGACTTGACTTGATTGACCATCCCTGAGCCCATACTTACAACCATACCCATGCCAAAAGCCAGTGTGGTAATGTCCAGTGCTATGCCCAAGCCCACAGGTCCAGGCCCACTAGAGAAGATCTGTGTTAGGCTCTTCAGGAGAAGCGCATTTAGGAGTTGGTGCTGTCACATATTTCCTCTGTGCACCAAGTGCACTCTCTGCAACTCCTACTATGCTCTTTGCAGCTCACAGCATTACAACGTGTGCTTACGGGTTTACTGCGCTGGACTACAGGCCCATACTTTAGGTCCCAGGCTGCACTGCGGTCCCACACAGGCACCAGCCTGATTGTTACAGGCTGTTCCAAATCAGAACTGATTACAGATGGTACAAAGGACTTACTCGCACACACTCAGGTTGCAAGGTACTAATGTTGTTGTTTTGTGCACACTGTCAAGCCTTATGTATTTCATGATTTCATGCTCTCTCATTTTGTATCCTGTTCCGTCTCTGGGCTTTTGATATTTTGGATTTTATTCTGATTGCTGTTTGCCTATCACATGACCCTTGTCTGTTTTCTGGACTATGTTTTTGCCTTGCATTTTTGGAACAGTTTGACCCATGGATATGAGTTGTAGATAAGATAATACACATGAGATATGGAAATAAACTTTAACCTGCACATACATCCTGCCTCACTCTGTGTTCTTGACACCATGAAGTCAAAAGAATTGTCTGTGAATCTCCCTGAACAAATTGTGGAAAGGTATAGATCAAGGCAAGTTTATATACAGTTTCTAAACCTTGAACCTTTCTAGAGTTGGCTGTCTGGACAAATTAGGCATCTGGGAAAGAAGGGACTTGGTCAGGGAAGTAAGAAAGAACCCAACAGTCACTCTAAAAGATCTCCAGAAGTACTGTGCAGAGATGAGAAGACCTTTTGCTTCAATTGTATATATGACTTAGGCAACATGAGGAAAAAGATTATCTGTTCTAACAAGATGAAAATTCAACTCTTTGAGCAGATCAACAAGCAAAATATCTGGCGAAAAACAAGCACTGCACATCACTTGGTTTATGCCATCCTTAGAATGAAACATGGTGGTGGCAGCATCATGCTATGTGCTTCTCAGCAGCAGGGACAGGGTGGTTGGTAACAATTGAGGGATGATAGAATGCAGCAAAATACAGGAACATCCTTGAAAACAACCTTCTTCAGAGTGCGCACAAACTCAGACTGGAGGGACAGTTGATCTTTCAACATGACAATAACCATTAGCATACAGCCAAAACAACACTAGAGTTTGCCTCGAGACAAAACTTTGAACGTCCTTGAGAGGCCCAGCAAAAGCCCAGACTTAAACCCAATCACACTTCTGAGTAGAGACCTGAAGAAGACAGGTTACAGACTCTTCCCATCCAATCTGACAGAGCTTGAGAAGATCTGCCAAGAAGAATGAGATAAGAATGAAACTGTCCAAATCCAATTGTGCAAGGCTAGTAGAGATGTTTCCAAGAAGACTTGTTGCTATAATTGTTGCCAAAGTGGCTTCTACAAAATATTGAAAAAAAGGGTCTGAATACTTTTCTAAATAAGAGATTTCAGTTTTTGATTTTTAATAAATTTTCATTTCATTGTAATGTATAGATTTATTGGTAAAAATACAATTATATCCATTTGAAATCATATCCACTACACAATAAAAAGTGTGCAACAAGTAAAGTGGTCTGAATACTTTCTGAATCCACCTTATATCTGTGTTTTGTGTATTTGAAATTTTGAATTTTCAAAAAAATTCTGTGAATTGCATCTTTAACATTGTTGAAGTCTGGCTAGGTGTCATAGTCGTCTGTAAAAGTATCTTATAGCAAAGATGACATTAAGCAAACAGATGGTCAAAGCACAACTTTTCGGGTTTTATTAAACAGTGTAGGAAATTGAACAAAAGGGCTAGGCAATACTCAGAACTGTAAGGCAAGCAAATGCTCAGTCAACAAACATGAACTTATATGAAGAGGCTACAAATAAAACTGTCAGATAGTTAAGGCTTGGCCTCACCACAGACACAAACTATAACAAGAGTCGAGCTAGTAACAATGAAAGACTGTGTTTGCAGAAATGAGTGAAGATCATTAGTAATCAGAAGATTATGAGCAGGGATTCGAGCTTGACTGGAGGTTGTGAGCTTTGCATTAACTGGGAGTTGTAGAACCTTCTAGAGTTGCATACAAAGCAATGTTTAATCATGTAAAGGAAAGAAACTCTACATCATAAAATGTACAACTAAAACTGAAACTCACTCAACCTTTGCAATGACAACATTTATCTCTAAAGAAGGACATGTTTCCATTGATTAGATTAGAGTTTTATTTCTTTATAATCATATACAAGTATACTGCATAATGTTCTCCACAGCCTTGGTGCAATTGGGAATTTGGTCAGAGAATTAAAAATTACATTGAAGGTCCTTTGAGTAACCATTCCTGGAAGAACCCTCGACAACCTATAAGCTCCTGCAGGAAACTCTGACCCTCAAAGTGGGTTCCAGCAATCACTTTTCATAGATAGATATGGCAATCCCAGCTGACAATAACATCAGGAAGAAGAAGCATGAGAAGATTGAAAAGGTACCAAGGCCTGAAGGAACAATTGGAACAGATGTGGAAGGTGAAGTCCAAAGTGGTTCCGGTAGTAATAGGAACATTAGGGGCTGTGACTCCCAAACTTGGAAAGTGGCTCCAACAGATTCCAGGTACAACAACTATAATCTCTGTCCAGAAATGTGCAGTTCTAGGAAGGACCCAAGGTTGAAGAACACACATACCACCCCCAAGTAGGGGAGGAGAGTGGAGGATTTTTAATGTATATACACATTAATATACACACACACACATTTATTTGCCTTAAGAAAACTAAAACAAAACACAGTTTCAAACATTTCTGCTGTGTAAAAAATGTCCATTAGAAGTAAATTACTTTTCTTTATACACAACACAGTAAGTAATATGTTAAGTTGCCTAGCCTGTATTTTCCATACAGCTTAACCATATTTTCCAATAAAGGTATCAAGGAACACAGAACCTATGAACTGGTAATGAATAAAGAACACCATAATTGAACTTTGTCAAACAATTTGCTCAAAACGGTGTTTTAGATGCACAAAGTATTCAATATTGGATAAGCAGTTGAGAATTGTAAATTAAGATTTTATCATTACAGCTGAATACATAAAACATGCATTTTTGTCTGACACATTACTTGTCCCCTTAATATTTGACATTGGATATGAATGACATCTATTTCTCATCATCTGCGTCACTGTTATATATTTGTTTTTTTTCTAGACAGTTTTTTTTCTTTTCCAGTAGATGCATACTTCCTTCTTAGATAAGCATACACCAATCAGTCAGGGTAATATAACAAATACAACTTTATAGTCTTATCAAATTACTGTTCACTGATAGTGTATTATCGTAACAGTAAAAGTAAAGACAAAATAAAGTGCCAACTGTGCCATACAACACCCATCTTGACAAACATTCTATAGTACATTGTTGAACTTTGTTAGACACATTTACACAATTGATCTAATTCATCTGATAATGGCAATATTCAATATTCAAAATATATATATATATATTAATTTATTCAATTTTTCTAAGCAAATTTAAATGAAGCAAAGCCATGACTGATGAAAGACTTAATTTGAAGTTGTATTATTTTATTAATAATCATTGCAAGGTTATTCATAGTGACCTGTATTTGTGGATGCTGTGTTCCACTTGTCACCCACCCTGTTGTGAATCAGGATATAGGCTCTTACTCAGTCAAGTTTGTTGAATTTTTAACTCCTTTTACCTACTCAATAAATAATTCAACCAAAGGCAAAGGACAGGAATATTTTACAGTGACAACATTTAAAAGTTAATAATACAAGGCCTGAGTTACCTGTCCAACCAGGAGTGCAAACTGCAAACTTATTGGACCACTGTTACTCCCCGTTCAAAAACAGTTACAAAGCCACCTCTCTCTTGGCTAGAGAAAGTAACTAGAGGTACCTTGGAATTCATATCTCTGAGAAGCTGACTTGGACTACACACATCACCACCCTGGTGAAGAAGGCAAGGCAGCATTTGTATCACCTCAGATGGCTGAGGAAACTCAAGATCTCCACAATGCTGCTGAAAATCTTTACACCGCCACTGTAGAATCTGTGCTCTCTGGAAGCATCACTGCCTGGTATGGCAATTGCAGCTCTCTGGATAGGAACGCTCTTCACAGAGTGAGCAGGGGCACTAAACACATCACAAGGACAGATCTGCTGTGCCTCCAGGACACCTAAACCAGGCACTGCAGAACAAAATATCATTAAGGACATTCATTCCCACAACCACAGTGTTTTTCAGTGGCTGCCCTTTGGTAAGCATCTCTGCTCTACATGACCAAAAGGAGAGTCTGAGAAGGAGTTCCTTTTCCAAGCCCTAAAGACTATAAATTTTAAAATTTATATTAAACATAATATATTAAAATACAACCCGAATTCCAGAAAAGTTGGAACGTTCTTTAAATTTGAATAAAATGAAAACTAAAAGACTTTCAAATCACATGAGCCAATATTTTATTCACAACAGAACATAGATAACATAACAAATGTTCAAACTGGGAATTTGTACACCTTTATCCACTAAATGAGCAGATTTCAAATTTGATGCTTGCTATAGGTCTAAAAAAAGTTGGCACGGGCGCAACAAACAGCTGAAAAAGCAAGAAAGTTTAAAAAGATTCAGCTGGGAGAACATCTAGCAACTAATTAAGTTAATTGATATAAGGTCTGTAACATGATTAGGGATGTCTAAGAGAGGCAGAGTCTCTCAGAAGTAAAGACGGGCAGAGGCTCTCCAATCTGTGAAAGAGTATGTAAAAAGATTGTGGACTATTTTAAAGACAAGGCCGAAGACCTTTATTGGATGTCCGTGGTCTTCGGGCCCTCAGACAACGCTGCATCACTCATCGGCATGATTGTGTCATTGACATTAATAAATGGGCCCAGGAATTCTTCCAGAAACCACTGTCGGTAAACACAATCCGCCATGCCATCTGCAGATGCCAACTAAAGCTCTATCATTACAAAAGAAAGACATATTGGAACATGGTCCAGAAGCGTCGTCGTGTCCTGTGGTCCAAGACTCATTTGAAATGGACCGTTTCAAAGTGGGAAAGTGTTCTATGGTCAGATGAATCCAAATTTGACATTCTTGTTGGTAATCACGGACGCCGTGTCCTCCGGGCTAAAGAGGAGGGAGACCT
>JAQQZX010000024.1:706805-727360 GCA_030068355.1 Notoglanidium maculatum | reverse complement strand
ATTTAAAATATATTGATATACTCAGTATAGAGTAAATTATCTTTTTTATATCAGACATAAACATTACAAATTCTCTCTCTCTCTCCCTCACACACACACACACACACACACACACACACACACACACACACACACACGGTGTGGAGATTAGGCACTGTTGTTGTTTTTTTCAGCACAGTGGCGTTTCCTTCACCACAGGGACCCGAGACAAGACTGGTCTGTGTGTGTGTGTGTGTGTGTGTGTGTGTGTGTGTGTGTGAGTGATTGTTGGAGAGAGAGAAGTGTTTCAGGAAGATGGAGACAGAGTGTGTTTATCATGGAGGGGGGCTGATTACCAGTGGCCTTGATTACCTTAAATAATCAGCTACACACACTGCTTTACTGTGTGTGTGTGTGTGTGTGTGTGTGTGTGTGTGTGTGTGTGTGTGTGTGTAACAGCTGCTTGATAGTGTTATGCTACTTTGGGGACCCCGAGGACATCTGTAATGTAATCCAGAGCAACAAGTTTTTAACAAATTTCAAATCCTCCATCATTTTGTGCTGTAAATCATGAAAATGTTTCAAATGTGCTGCAGTAAAACTCTTAGAGGCTCAGAACGGGTTGCTAAGGGATCACGCAAGTTTACTTATTTATTTATTTGTTTGTTTTTTAGTTTAAATCTTCCCCAACACTGTTACACTGCAGCAGCACCCGTGCATCATAGCACTTGTATACTGTTCCTGATTTTTATTCTCTTATTTTAAATTAGTAGTATTAGTAGTATTTTTCATTTACTTTTTGCTACATGAATAAAGACAGATTTGTCAGTCTGAAAAAGACTGAAAAAGATATACAATTTTCTTTCTAGAATAAAAAGCAAACATATTTGAAGGACAAAAGCTGCATAAACACAAAAATAAATCATTTCATTTAATGTTGTACCTAATCAAACTACTACATTTGGTGAATGTTGAAATGGTTAAAAAAAATTGGAGTCTCTTTTAATAATAATAATAATAATAATAATAATAATAATAATAATGTGTGCTTGCTAAACTTAAATACAGATGGCATTAAAGGTACTAGTTCAGTGCTCCAAATATTCACGTCTGTTTTCATGTTCGGATTTTAACAGAAGTGGGCGTGGTTTAGAGTCGAAACGGTTTCTTGTTTGTCTCACAGCCGCCTCATAACATTTTATCAGATTTTTTGGGTTTGTTTCCAAACACACTTTCCATTCTTTTTGAAGTTTTTTGAGCTGTCACTGAAAGGGGTCTTTGTGGAGACCTGGCAACCCTACCTGCGAGCTCCATACACACACCTTTCAAGTAAACATTTTAATGTTTATTTGCAGCACATTTTCTGTTGGATTATCTGTTTCCTCCTAAAGCAGATGCTGTTGTGAGTAACGTTTAGCTATTCAGAGCCGAGCGTTCGTACACGACGAGCTGCTCATTAAAGCTTATTGAGGTTTTAATGATTTTTATGTAACAGAGTTAATTGTGTTTGTTTTCGGTTCTTCTTTATTATCAGTGCGGCTCATCTGGGAAACGACGGAAATCAGCAGAAAAATAACACCGGCACAGCACTGAGGGGCCAACCGGACCTTATTGAGAGTAAAAACGTATCCTGTATCATAAAACAGTAGAAGCTATTACATTTTTATTACAGTGCGGCGTATTATTCAGCTCACTTGTTATTAATTCAGTATTATTGGTATTACATCCTCCACTCCACACAGTGCGCAGACCCAAACTGCCAGATCTCTAATCTGGGTGAATAAAGATGAATCAGATCAGCAGCTTTACTGCATTTTATCACACCTTAGCAAAAATAATACATATATATTTTTAAAGATCTACCTGATTTTATTAGAAGTTTGTAAAACTGTCACATAATATGTTAAATATTGGATGACTGCATACATAAAAGTATAAAATGGATATTATTATTTACTACGTGCTATGTTAAACTGTAATAATCGCGTAATAAAGTGCTAATAACATGCTATAAATGCTATAAATTATAGAATCTGCAGCTGTAATAACTTTAATTTCCAGTATTAAGAGACAAGAAGCTTATTGAACTTTGTAAGCTTACATGTGTATACACACACACACACACACACACACACACACACACACACACACACACACACACACACACACACACACAGTGCTCATCTCAAATCGAAACTTTGTTTTTAAAAATGCTGTCTTTGAAATGTCATGTTATTACAGCTTTATTACACGGTTATTATTATGTCGTTTATTAATATCTTAACTATTTTACACAAATCTCATCTGTGAACTTTTTAATGCTTCAGGTCTTTATCGTAGTGATTATATCCGATTGCCACTGTGAATGACTCTTAACCCTAAGAACAGATTAGATTTGTATTTAGATTGGACTTTAACTCAGTCATTTTTGGCCAAAAGCATTTTCTAAGTATGTCAAAGTTTATTCAATTCTACACAAATCCGGAAACATATGCTTAATCTAAAGCTCTGACTTTTGTTTTGGCCTTAAAACTGTAACAATGAGATACGATTCACCTGCTTTTACCTGGCTCAGGAATAAAAAGGTGAAGTCAGCAGAAGTTGCGTATTAATGCGGCTCACAGAGTGCAAGGACACGGCGGGGAAGCACACGCCAAGACTGAAGAATGCGACTTCATAACTACTTCATTCCGTCAGCTTAGAAACCAATTCCCTTCCTCTAATTCACTTCACTGCAGTAATAATACAGGAAAGTTCTGGTGAAGAGAGGCGACGAAAGCACAGCCGCATTCAACGTAGAGCTCTGACTGTGTAAAGTAAAATTTTTTTAAAAATGTAGCAACAATAAACTTTATTTTTAAAGCACTTCTCATGTCTGAAAGTGCGGTACAGTTAAATAATAATGATTCACGGGGTAAAATAAGAGGATGTTCAAATAGTATGATAGTAAACTATTCATAAAGAGGAAAGTGCACAAATAGAATAAAATTAAAGTAAAAAAAATACACGATAAGACATTTCAATGAATTTTAAAATAATGAACAAAGATAAAATGAAACTCTGAATACCAAACTCTAATTCTGTCCAGATTCCTGAAGCTCATTTAAGTCAGTTTTAGGGGTGCAAATATTTATGCAAAGTGCTGTATAAGTTCATGTATGTTAGTATATATGCAGTTATGTAGGAAAGACTTCGACACGTGCTGTAAAATTAAAAACAAATGAAAAGTTTCAAAGTAATTATTAAACTAAATTACTAATTACTAAATTACAAAATAACTAAACAATAACCAGTAAAAAACAAATATAAATGTCATTATTATTCATTGGATTAACAAATATGTAATATTTTATGAATATATTAATATTTGATATCAAATGTGTTTAAATTCTCTGTTTATTACGTTTTCCAAGTTTATATTCACCCTTTTAGGAAGCTGAGATCTCTTCATTCTCTAAAGAACCCTTGAAGAACCCCTTTTTTCCTAAGCATGTAGGTGACTCCAGGTTTCCTGTAGAATCTGTTACACTTCTTCTGTCTCTGCGATTCTACTCCAGATGTTTTTCTCGATGATGTCTTCTTCATAGCAGTAAAGATCATATCCTCAGCTTTGCCTCTCAGCTGCAGCAGCATTTAGATATATTTAACACATCGACATGACCTCTGAAGTTTAACACCGAGCTGTCGTTACGTAAACACCAAAAGATCAGGCTAGCTCGGCTAGCTAACTCCGCTAGCTAACGGTTTACCTGTACACATTCCTGCAGGTTTATATCCATGTTCTGTACTGTAATGAGTAGATTTAGTACCGTACTTTCCACACTATAGTGTTGTTAATGTGCCAGACGCACACGCTTAGTGTTTGCTGTGTCTGATCACCAGTGTCGAGCTGTCAGATTTTATTTCTAGCGGCTGTAAAAATGGATCTGGATCCCGTCAGGTGGTGTGAGGAGACGTGCTCTGACTCAGAGCCTCAGACAGCGATGGACTCTTTTTAATGATCTAATTATCTAATGACACAAAGCCAATAACGCGGCCCATCGGCGGCCTGGAGCCGGACAGTGTTTAGCTGAAGTGAAGATTGACACGATGACGTGAGCAGATAAAGTTCCAGAGGAGGCTTTAGTCAGTGTCACATTCCCTCTGTCGCTTATTTACATTCACACACCGCAGACACGACAATAAAATACATTTTCTGCTTCATCGAGCTTCATTTAAATGTTTCAGACATAATAAAGTTTGAGGCCACTCATCTGACGCAGTTGTTCACTGTCTAAAATTTACAATGATTGTGACAGTCTGATCCCACCTGACATCACACACACACACACACACACACACACAGGCTATGTGAGGAGATGACACACTGCTTACCTGTCTGAGTGTGACAGTCTGATCCCTCCTGACATCACACACACACACACACACACACACACACACACACACACACACACACACACACACACACACACACACACACACTGTGTGTAAAAGCAATTATTTCACACAGAATAATTTGTGAGCTCTGTTTCGTCATTAGAAGCTTTATCTGAATCTCAGAACTGAATCAACTAAAACTGCTCTTTATGAATCTGTCTGTCTCTCTGTCAGTTTTTCTGTGTATTTCTCTTTCTGTCTGCCTGTTTGTATGATGGTGTAACTATCTGTCTATCTGTCTACCTCTCAGTGTATTTCCGTCTGTCTGTCCCTGTCTGTCTGTCAGTCTGTCTGTCTGTCTATATCTCAGTGTATTTACATCTGTCTGTCTCTGTCTGTCTGTCTGTCTCTGTCTGTTTGTCTGTCTGTCTGTCTGTCTGTCTCTGTCTGTCTGCCTACATCTCAGTGTATTTACACCTGTCTGTCTGTCTGTCTCTGTCTGTTTGTGTCTGTCTGTCTGTCTGTCTCTGTCTGTCTGTCTACCTCTCAGTGTATTTCCGTCTGTCTGTCTCTGTCTGTCTGTCAGTCTGTCTGTCTGTCTACATCTCAGTGTATTTACATCTGTCTGTCTGCCTCTGTCTGTCTGTCTGTCTGTCTGTCTCTGTCTGTCTGCCTACATCTCAGTGTATTTACACCTGTCTGTCTGTCTGTCTCTGTCTGTTTGTCTGTCTGTCTGTCTGTCTGTCTCTGTCTGTCTGTCTACATCTCAGTGTATTTACATCTGTCTGTCTGTCTCTGTCTGTCTGTCTGTCTCTGTCTGTTTGTCTGTCTGTCTGTCTGTCTGTCTCTGTCTGTCTGTCTACATCTCAGTGTATTTACATCTGTCTGTCTGTCTCTGTCTGTCAGCATGTTTGTCTTTCTGTTTGATTGCTTTTTGTCGTGATGACCATGTAAACAGGTAACAAGGCTAAAAGTAAAATGTGCACTTCTCATCGCCTATAATAGATGACTCGTGGAAAAGGATGTTTAGCGAATGAGGAGTCAAAGAAAACACAACATGAAAAATAATCAGATATGAAGCTCACAGGACAAAGAAAGACCACGTTCATTACCATGAACATTAATGTGACCATTAACATTAAACATGAACATGAACACTAGCATGAAGAGAATACACTTCCAGTGTCCATTCACTCATCCATAGTAACTGCTTGGTCAGGTTCCTGCAGGTTTAAATGTAGCTAATAGTTTATTTATATTTTGGGAGATAACAGCGTTAGGCAGTATCACAGGTAAGCGCAAGTCAAAATACTAACATGAGCTGGATCCAACTACACTTCCTAGTAGAGTTGGATTATGAACTGGAGTAATGTAGCTGAGGTTGAGGAACTGTCAGAGCCAGAACTGACACATCACGCTGACGCTGCTGACATTCCTACTTCTGGTTTAGGCCACGCCCACTTCAGGTTTAAATCCAGATACACATACAGATACAGATGCAGAGAGTATCACTGTGTTACAGCCCTAAAGCAGAGTGTTACCTGAGAGTCCTCTACAGTTTGCCCTCACACTCACACACTCACACTCTACTGCTGGAAGGCATTTAATATCGCTCTGTTTTAAAATAAGAAGCTGCACACACACACACACACACACTCACTCACACACTATAATTTCGAGTTCTCATGCTGGGAATGAATCCGACTGTTCCATCTGTAAGATCTTTATATAGATACACGTAGGTATGTGTGTGTTTGTGTAGTGAGTACTGTATGCAGGTGTGTTTTTAATGAAGTTCCTCTGATCGACAGGTTGAATTTTTCCTTCTGTAGATGTTTATCATTTTCCAGTGAATGCGTTACTGTCAGGAAAAAGCGTGATTACTGCTAGAAAAATAATCCACTGTAAGGCTGAGAGCTGCAATAACACGGCTTATTGAACCATCGCTCTGAAGACGAGAGGCTCGGCAGGCTCGTGTGTGTGTGTGTGTGTGTGTGTGTGTGTGATAAAGAAAGTGTGATGTGTAATTTGTTACATTTCACTGCCAAACAAAAGAGAGATGTATTTAAATGCCAGGGGATCACGGTGTAAAGATATATTAACCATGTTAGTGTGAAACCGAGTGTGTGTTAGATGAAACACATCCAGCAAAGCTCTGAATCAAAACAAGATAGAAATGTGACTAAATACTAACCTGAGCCCTGTGTAGGCCAGAATAATAAAATGCTACAACAACAAAATATAGTAATCAGTTCTACAGTCTAATAAGTTCCCGTTTCTATAGTAACCACTTATTCATTGGGATATGAACTGCATGTGTACAATATATACATTGTTTATTGTTTTCTCACTAAGGCTAAGACTGTAGCTTGTCAAGTTACAGAGAATAAAAATATTTATTTTTTCATTCCAAGTCAACATGCAGGATTATACAGTACATGTACATGCAGAGTGTACAGATAATACTATAAGCAGTACAGATGTTTCTGGCCTGTAGCAGGTAGGTGTGTGACAATTCATCCAATTAACCATTTAAATTTAAATTAACCAATTAACCATTTAAATTCAAGTTTGAAGAAAAAAAAAGGAAAATAAATAATAATACAAATAAAATTGAATTGAATTTGCAAAAGTTGGCATAAAATAGAATAGGCTGATAACTAAAATATTCCTTTTATTAAACATAAAAAAGGTATTTACATGTTTTTTCTTAATAATTATGAATATAATTAAACAAATCAGCTCGCTCCATTTGCGTCTCTTTTCTTTAGCTTTCAGCAGTCGTAAAGCGTTAGCTCTCATTCCTTGCTGAATCTTTGTATAAATGAGCACAAAAGCTCTTTCCATTTTTAGATCTGTTTTTGTGTTTTCGCAGCATTAGAGCTGTTACGTCTGCCTATGTTACGTCTGTTACGTTGCTTGTTTTTCCGCGTGTGTGTTACTTCGCCCTCTGCTGTCTAAACAACGCAACTACAGCTAGAAGAGAAGATTAATCGAGGTTCATTTTCTATTTCCATCGATTCGAATGGTCATAAATTTGTACCGCGATTATTCGATGCATGATATATCGTTACATGCCTAGTATTAGGTCAGGCCACAGCATACAAAAGAATGCAGGTTTTGCAAGAATCAGAATTGAGTTTT
Source organism: Notoglanidium maculatum (assembly GCA_030068355.1). NCBI lineage: Eukaryota > Metazoa > Chordata > Actinopteri > Siluriformes > Auchenoglanididae > Notoglanidium > Notoglanidium maculatum. The sequence goes on along the minus strand of JAQQZX010000024.1, from coordinate 719,860 downwards.
TGAATTTACACTTTTTTTTCAGAACTAGCAGATTTAGACTTCAGAAGAAGGCTGAGGTCACAATAAGAAACATAAATCCCCCTAACTATCAACAGAATAAACAAAACCTAGCCAAACAAAAATAACATTTCTTTCCTGACTCCAAAACATAAAAGTCATCGATACTTTACGTAATTCCTATTTACAGTGTGCTATTTGCAGAACGGTGAATTTTTCTGTGTTATGTAAGCGATGTACAAAACAAGCCACAATTACTGAATCCAACGAGGGCGAGTGTCACACTAGCACTGGTTTCAGCTGTGATAACTGACATGAACTTCATCTCCCATCAGCCCTTACACATGACAGCTAATCACATGACCTTGTCACATGCCCCTGTTACGACTCTCACCTGCTTTGTTTCCCTTGATTAGTGTTTCTGTATGAGCTCTGGGTTTGCTCTCTTTAGTGGTGAGTATAGCATGTTAGTGTCTGTAGTCTGGTGTGTGCTTCACTCCAGGGTTTCTCATCTCTTGTTTCACTTAGTTTGGATTTGATTTTGTTTGTTTTATTTTTAATAAAAAGTCTGCAGTTGCATCCATCTCGGTCCTCTGAGAACAAGGAACAATCGAGGTTCATACAGAGGATCATTCACAAGTAAGAATCACAAAACACTTATATGCACAGGTGTGTGTACAGGAAATCTATCTAAATGTTCACTCATAAGCAGATGGATGGATAAAGAGTTTAGGGAGGAGTTAAGCAGGCAGATAGCAGTAGGAAGGAGATCTCCTGCTGCTCGGCTCCTCTGAGCTCGGATTACTTCATGCAGAGATCCGGAGAAATTGCTGATGCTGTCTGAGAGCTTAGCCAGCGTTCTCCTCTCCGTCACCGTCTCCAGGCTCTCAGTCTCAGTTTGTGTCTAAATCAGACAGATGATGAAGCTTCGAAATCTGTCTTTCACAGTGCTGTAGATCCTCCTATTTCTGTCTGTCTGCATGCATTTGGATCCAGACGGCTTCATTTCTGAGCAATAAGGCAGAGTGGGTGAATAATTTTCTTCTCTGTGAGCGAGTCAGTCCCGAGGGAGCAGTGAGAGTGTTTCACACCGTGTGGGCTATGTGTCAGATAAAAGCATGAGTCTGACTTCAGTACAACAGGAAACACATCCGTCTCCATCCCAACCGCAGGCATAGTCGCATACAGGAAATAGGAATGATATGTAAACATATTCGGATAGGTTTTAGACTGTGAGTTTTCAGAGTGTCACACTGTACGAGGTCCCAACAGAAGCGTAAATGATGTTCTCTCTGTCAGATTACTTGACGATGGCCCTCTAACTGTGTTTCCCAACCAAGCATTCATGAGCCCCTTGTAATTCTTTGACAATCTGGATGGTGTTTTTTTTTGTCTGCAAAAGCAGAATCTGGCTGCAAATCACACTGCGTGAAGCCGGTTGGTAATCCCCATTAAAAAAAAGCATATCCTGTTGCTAGCAGGAATACCAAGAGTACTTTTATGCTAAAACCCTGGGTAGCAATGTGAGGCAAGAAGGATAGTCGGTTGTTCAGGATGACCCCAAGATCACACACGGTGACAGATTGAGATCTCCAGGGAAATGACAAGACCTTGTTGTGGGAATGAATCATCCTGGGATGAGCTGTGATCCATGATAAGATGTTCACATGACATGCTGACATACGAGATGAAACATGAGTGCCTGAGGGAGTCAAAGAGTAGATGAGTTGCGTGTCATCAGTACAGCAGGATATGGGTTTATGGGTCACCATATAAATGTTCATGAACCGCATGGTGTATATATCAGGGACCTTGAAAAGTCATGGCATTACCACTCAGCCTGCCATGGATGACACTTTACACACATTACAACCCTGTGAAATGTTTTTACAACTTTTCAGAAATGTCTTTGATGCCATTTTCACATTGCATGACATTAGGAAGTAATGTTCAGTATCCCGGATTTCACACAAACACCTACCGATGAAAAAACATTCAATAGGAACAGAAATCAGGCACTATTTCAACGGCAAAGCCATGAAGTTCCAGTACTGTAAACTAGGAACTTTCCTCATTGGGCATCACTTCACTCTGGAATCCCAAATTGAATAAACAATCACTTCTTTTCTAAAGAGTAATCCCATGGGAGTTTTCCATAAAAGGGAATAAAATTAATTCTAATAAAAAAACAGTAAATATGTTTCTTTAATAAATTAAAAAATGTAATTGTTGGTAAATTGCTGTGGAATAAAGCTCTTTGTGACCTGCTGTTTTAGGAAACAGTAACGTAACGACAGCGTTAGCCTCGTAGCTCCAGCGCAGCCCTACAGAGGAAGCGTCGGACTCCGTGGCGTTTGGGGTGAAGGAGACCCTGTGACGCTGTGCAGGTTTAGTTTTCCTCCTCACTGTTCTATTAAAACCGGTAAGCAGCAGTGAAGCCCTGCAGGAGATCTCGCTTTGGCACCACGCACTCGATCAGTTTTTGTGTTCATTAATTGCAGCCGTTCTGTCAACACTCGTGTTGGAACACAGCTTTGTATTGACCACAGAATTATAGTGTTCACTCGAGACCCTGAGCCTCCACACAGCAGAGGCGTAATGAGGGAGCAGGGCTAATAAGCAGCTTGCTGCATCCTGCTGTCTCGAATGGAGTGGGCTGCACAGGGCCTGCCGGAGAACAGATCCTGATTGCATCGCCCCGGGAGACGGAGTTTCAGGTAGCGGGTCATGAGTGACGAGGCTTTGATGTCAAAAATGGTGCAAGACAAAGCCCGAGAAAGTGCTCTCTAATCTTCCACCTTTCTGACAGGAGACGCTTTCCTGACGGACTGAAGGTGAACAGTGTGGCTTCTAAATCACAGATATCATGCCATTAGTCATCAAAAGTGACTGGTCTGACCCGTTAGTCCCGTTTCTATAGTAACAGCTCATTCACACTGACATGAATGATGGACACTCCATTAATAATAAATGAATTTTTAAAATGTGTGTAATCAGTGATATGGTTAACTTTTCTGTAAGAAGAGGCTTGTGTAACATTTTTGTAAGGAGTCTCCAGTCTCAGCGCTACAGTGTAAAGCTGAAACTCTTATAGCTCCGAGTCACATGACCAGCGTCAGGGCGTCAACACAACGCTCAGCACAGGCTTGATGCGCCGCTCGGTCCTCCACACGAAGAGAGTCCAGAGGGAAGCGTTATTTTAAAATGTGAGAGCGGGAGAAACGGGCTAAAGACAGAACTTCAAGTAGCCTGCTTACCATCTCAACAACTTTACGGAACATGTATTTCAGCAAACAACAGGAAAAGGTTATTTTTTTTAAACAGCTTTGCTACACCACTTTTATTGTATTTATTTAATTCTTTTTTATAGTGAGGTCGTGTTGCCACTTCTAAGTGGTGCTAAGTCGGGGGGGTGGAGGAAAGAGTTCTGCTTTTAGTAGCTTTGGGACTGGAGAGTGAGGAAAGTTTTGCTTGATTTTCCCAGGATATTGTGATAATCATTAGAAGACATGTTGTACAACTCCAGATGACTTAAGATGGTGATACTTAATATGTCCGTGGTGTCAGTCGTTGTAAACAGTCTTGTCATTTCAGGCGTCCCGCCCCTGCAGAAATCACACTGCTTTGATTGGTCAGAATGCCTGAATTGTTCTGAGGATCCAAAAATCTGACATTGATGAGTGTTGCGTTAAATGGAAGTTGTCCTTGCGTCACTAGCATACACTAGCGGTGTCGAGCGCTCCACTGATGAGCAAAAAACAGAAAATCTGCTGCTCCTGCTGCTGGCCAGCGTGATCCCCGCCTACGTCCTTCAACATCTTTTTTTGTCTTATGATCTTGACGAGAAGAAAAGAGAGGCTGTTGAGGTGCTCTAATGTAAGTCAGAACAGGAGCTTATGTTTTTTTTTTTTAACATCCCACAGTTTGCTTCTTGAGCACGTGTAGCAACCTCTACTGTTCTCACCTGTGGGCGTGGCCTGTCCAGCCTTGCGTCCAATCCAATCATTTGGATTTGGGGCATGTTACCAGAAAATGAGTCCAGTTGGTCAAAAAATGGAAAGTTGTTTTATTATTTACAGTTAATGATCTTTAAAATACGGAGATATTTGTTAAATTTGTTGCAGCCGATTCAGAGAAATTAGAGAAAATGTGGAAGGTATCATCTTAACAGAAAATCAAGTTTGTAAACTTTGATGTGTAAACTGAAATTAATGCGTATCACATGTTTATTTGGTTTATTTGTTTATTATTAGATGTGAGAGAATGCCAGTTCCAGTGTCTCGGTGTCTCAGTGAACACACAGCCCTGCTGCACTCCTCCTCTCCTGCCATTGCTGGAGCTCTGGATTTCTCTTTCAGCAGAAAAGGCTGATCTAATATTAGCGAGTAGTGTTTGATTTAGAGACACTCCACTTCCTCTGATCCCCAAAGACTTCGCCTTTGCTTCCTGTAATCACACACACACCTGCGCGGGAGCCTGAAGCTCGGCATTAATCAGGTGCAGCCCCAGCAGTGCGTCCTGCTCTGAGGGTTGGTGTCCTGAGCGCCGGCCTCGCTGTAGGGCTCGCAGATAAATGAAACTCTGTATAATGACCCACTTTATTTGGTTCTGCTGGGAGTGCAGAGAAACGTGATTCCTCAAACACCTTATGTAAGCTACACACTGGGGTTTTTACTTTTTGAGGATATTTATTAAAGTGACAACTGCAGCAATGAGGAGGCTGATTTCAAGTAAAAATATTTCTGTCTCATTAACACCGAAGAATCAAATAACTCATCTGAGCTGTTCATCATCAAACTTCAGCTCACTTCCTATTTACCCAAATCATCTCTTTTATTATAATGTTTGTTATCTCTTCTCTTTATCAGGGATGATCCATGGTCCTCTCTCATGTCCGGTCTGAGCGGAAATTCATTTTTTTAATGGAAAAGCAACTGTAGCAGAAGCCCCGTCCACATGTATACACATGTTCTTGAAAGCGTAGTTTTTACTCCTCCACATAATCAGCACCTTTGAAACAGATTTCTGTCCACATGAAAGCACAAAAATGATTTGAAATTTTGCTAGCATGAGCTCCAGAAGCGAGTCGCCATTATCAAGCCGTCGATATTCCAAAGACAATTCGTGACATCTTCGGCCACAGATCTTAAATGTTAATATGAAATTGTCAGAGATATTTTGTCAAAGTGTCTATATTTTAAATTCTTTCCACCGATCCACTCCATTCTAGTTATTCTGTATGTAATGGATCAGAACCGGCCTCGGGCGTCTTGCGGGAGCCGCGAGGGAAAGAAAAGATAAGACGTGTTTTGTCCGAATCTTCCACGTCTGACAATCGGATGAAGAAAAAGTTGAAGACGGGTTTCTAAGGGCTCACTTACAGTGAGTTTGCAGAGGTTTTGCTGCACAGAGAGCGAGCAGGTAGTGTCACGTGCTTTCTGGATTCTGGGAAGGCTGAGCCGGCATCTTTAGGAGCTGCGTATTGAGCGTCAAAGGAGGAAAAGTTCCACGCCGAAAACATGAAACCAATTTTTGTTCTTGTGTTGACGCAAATAAAAACAGTTTTCGGATATATCCGTGTACGTGTGGGCGGGGCCTTCCACTTCCTCTGCACAGTAATCTGCTTATGTTAGCGCTGTGTCGCGCTTTAGCCTGGCTAAGCAGTTTGGAGTCAGGCTAGCATCCAGCGAAGGGCTCCGTTATTGGCTTTATTTCACTCAGGAACAGGAAAATAAAAACACATCAATCGAGATCGTGGCATAAAGTCGAATCAAGAAATCCTTACTTGACCTGATCCGTCCCTGTCGATAGAAACGAGACCGAGAGAGATTGTGTGTGTAGCAGGAAAGACCTCTGGCTGAAACGTCCGGTGTTTACTATCACACACTGACAGGCCAACAAACCGCTCAATGAATACAATCACACATCAATAGCTAGAGTCTGATCTGTTTAAAAACTGATAAAGCACCTTTAATGGCTTATTGATTTATTTGTGTTCCTAAAAGCATAAATCCTTCAGCGTTTAAGGAACAAACGCTAATCTGCAGCAGCTCCCTCAACGGCGTACTTTATTTCTCAGCATGGATGATCTAATGATATCATTCTACATTCTTGCGTGTGGATTTGTCCTGATTCACTTCCATTTTGCCAGTTCATGAGCTTTTGCACAACACTGAGATTAAGGTTTATTAAAACAATGCAGATTTAGATGTAATGAACGACTCAGAGGCGACAGCTGCAAAGAAAAACCTCCTGAGACGACGTGATGATGAGACGTTGCCTCAGAATGGAGCAGGTCCTCGAGTGCCAGGTTTCTCAGCCAGGGGCTCGCGGCGGCATCGCAGCGGGTCGGGAGACTGTGATGGAAATGTCAATGTCAGATTAATTTCCATTTTATTAATATACGTTTTCATATGAAGAACTAAAACAATTAATATTCAACCGTTTCATCGTGACCTCATCAGTAAGAAGTGGTAGAAAATGATTCAATTTAAATCATTTAAAGCGTTAGCTAGCGAATTCATTCTCTGTGGCTAAAACCTCTTCATCGTTACCTACAACTCTGTAAAATCTCTTAAAATGGTGAAAGAAATTCACAAGAATAGGAACGTGCAAGCAAATCCAGTGGAACGGCAGAAATTCCAAACAAGGAAGTGTTTTACATTTGTGGATTTACGTGTCTGGACAGTAACAAGGCCAATCCCCTCCCCAAGAGCAACGGTCTAATGAAATACAGCTTTCTTAAAAAGACATCCATAAACAGAACATGAAAACAAAAGGTGATTCAAAGTTTTCAGCGTACTTCAGTTAAAGTTCGTTTGCGCGACGTTAGAAAGGCTGGAATCGGCTGCTGTGGTGGGAGTGAGGGATTCGACATCATTACAGTCAGGGGGAAAGTGTGGCAGGACTGCAGGGGGGAGAGAAGTGTGGCAGGATCACCCGATCCCATCAGGCAAATGATTAGGTGGTCTAAGGTGGTGTGTATTCTGTGATCAGAGTGCAAACAGGGCTAAAGCAGGGTTTTAGCTAAGATAGCTAAGCATCATTACAACAGAGAGCCAGGAAGTAAAAGTGGTACGAGGTCACGCTGGGACATCAGCATCCTGTCAGTCCACCGACAACAAACCTGGAGTGGATTTAAACAAACCTAGTTTGAGGTTTGACCTCGTTTGACCTAGTTAAGGTCAAACACTACATGTGAGCACGGTTCTACACGCAGCCGCTTCCCTTAAATAAAACAATCCAAAAAAACACTTCGTCTAGGATTAGCACAAAATCTGATTGTCATTAAAATCCTGCTAATGCGAGGTCTAAAAAGCATTACAGGATGTTCATTTATTGTGTGTGTTTGTGTGTGTGTGTGTGTTTGGCCAAACTGAACGTGCTTTTATGGCTGATATATGAATATGAATATATCAGCCGTAAAAGCACTGAATATCTCCGTATGAACAGGAACAAAATCGCCTCACCCATTCTCTTTTTTTCTCTGTATGATGGGTGTTGTGCAAATTCCTGCAGGCGGACAGCTCTGCTTTTATTCTGTTTACTTGAAAATAAAAAAAGAAAGAAATCCTGCAGGAAAAAAGAAGCGATGGATAATTGGAAAAGGTTGGAGATGTCACTCCGCTCTTTCTTTGTGATTGAAAGAAAGGGCATGCTCATTGCAGAGAAGAAATTGAGATATACAGCAGAAACACACTCACACACACACACTGATACACCCATACACACTGACACTGACACTTTGTACTGTGGACTGGGGGTGTGGTCAGGGGCGTGGGGTCAGGGGGCGTGGCCAGGGTGGAGCTGGATGAGGAGTTAGTCGTCACGTCCACGTCACACAGGGGGATGTTTCATCCCAAAACCTGGATGCTAGGACATGCTAGGACACACACTCCGTCTCACACGTGGACAGTCTGATGCACTCTGTACGCCACTGCATTTTTATTAATCCGACACCAAATCAGAGTTTTAAAGCCGTCATAAAGTGAGAGATGTTTAAATGTATTAAATGGACACGGCGAGTTACTGCATGGAGAAAAAGGAGCCATTTCCAAAGCCAGAACATCTGATTTTATCGGCTTATTTCGTTATTTTGCTTCTCATTTGCATATGTTTGTTGTTTTATATAAGAGCACATGGTATTTTCTTGATTAAACGATAAACAAATGCCATTCCAACAATCTGTTCTGTTAAAGTTTTTCTCTCTGAAGGGTGTGAAATAAATGTTCTGCTTCTAACATCATCATCCAAAGACTAGATTTCTGATTTTATAAAGTATGCAAATGTGTGCACGTTAATTAGATGATGTCATTTGCATACATTTTTTTTGTTAATGTTCCAATAAAAATAATACCTGTCTCAAGTGCCGCAAGACACGAGTGATTGCAATATCTGCTGTTTTTTTGTCCAACAAAAATAAATAAGCCAGGTTTGTGTTAACACGTTCCTCTGCGTGTTTAACACGTCACACGGATGTTCTGCGAGTCTGAACACTACATTGCTAGCTAAGGTGCAGCTAAAAAGCTGTGTGTGATTGATGGTTATTTTAAATGGCTTTAATTTGACTCCTGAAGGTTCTTTCACATGCACAGCGTTCAGTGTGTTGGAGTGGAACCCTGCTGTGTTCTCATCCTCCGTTAGGTTCTTTAGTCAGGTCAACACACTCTGATCACACGCGCGGGTCTCGGTCCGTTTCCAAATGGGAAAGTGATTCGACTCGGAATCGATTCAGTTGCAGGAAGTGACTCGAACATGCCGTGTGTGTGAGCTGCTAATGCAGAAACGTCTTCTAGAGGTTTCAGCGACCAAAAAGAGAAACTAATCTGTGGACACAAACTATAGGATGTTAGTAAATAAACGGGTTATTTCAGTACGTACTGTATCTAACCGGTTTAATCCAAGTTCCTCGTGCTCGGGTGGATTTTGTGATTTCTGCTCGCACTCTTTCAAAGTGGTTTTTTTAACCATTTTTCTGTTTGATGAATGAAAGAGGTTTACAGGACTTTATCAGTTTTACACACCTCGGACAGCATCGTTTTGTTTTGTGCTTTGTTTAGTTATGTGCCGAGAGAAACCAACTAAAGCAAGTAGTAAACAGGAAAGAATGAATTTCACTGTGAATCAGACTCGACAAACAGACGGAGAGAAAGAAAGTGTCCTTAGTGTCAAAATAGAGACTTCTTGTGCAATTTTAGTGACAAAAAATACAAAGTCAGCCCTACAATACCACAATCTGAAGGGTTCTTCACTGGGTTCTGCATATAATTAAAGGGTTTCATTTCCTGAACAGATCCCAGTGAAGAAGCCTTTCTAACAGGAATCACTCTGTAGAATTTCTGCTTCCTCTTGCTCTCTCTCTTAGTATTTATTTTACCATCACTAAAGTTATTACCAAGATTAAAAATCAGAAATGTCTAAATCACGCTACAGTGATCCTGCACACCAAGTACTCACGGCTTTAATGCTCTTTCTGTCATTTGGTCTCCATCTGCCTTTTTCTATCTATATATATTTTATGGTCACTTTTTATTAAATCTTTCTCTCTCTGTATCTGTGTGTGTGTGTGTGTGTGTGTCTCAATCTCTGTGTGTGTGTGTGTGTGTGTGTGTGTGTGTGTGTGTGTGTCTCAATCTCTGTATCTCTGTGTGTGTGTGTTTGTCTATCTCTGTATCTGTGTGTGTGTGTCTTTCTATCTCTGTATCTGTGTGTGTGTGTGTGTGTGTGTGTGTGTTTGTGTGTGTGTGTCTCTCCATCTCTGTATCTGTGTGTGTTTGTGTGTGTGTGTCTCTCTCTGTATCTGTGTGTGTGTGTGTGTGTCTATCTCTCTGTGTGTGTGTGTGTCTCTCTCTATCTCTGTATCTGTGTGTGTGTGTGTGTGTCTCAATCTCTGTATCTCTGTGTGTGTGTGTTTGTCTATCTCTGTATCTGTGTGTGTGTGTCTTTCTATCTCTGTATCTGTGTGTGTGTGTGTGTGTCTATCTCTGTATCTCTCTCTCTCTGCTCGTGATCAGATTAATGATTGCAGATCCACATGGTTCAGTATCTCAGTATCTCACACTAATAAAACAGAGATGACGTGTATAAGGTGTGTGTGATGTGTGTGACGTGTGTAACTTGTGTGTGACGTGTGTAACGCGTGTGTGTGATTCAGCAGGCTGTAAGGAGGGTCATCTGAGGTTAAACACTCGTCCATGTTTTAGTCTGACTGCTCTTTCACCTTCAGAGTAAAACCGAGATCAAGTTCTATCTATCCATAAGGCAGTTCATCTGTTCATAATTTCACTGAGAAAGAGGAAGAGGAAGCTGACGGTGTGATTTATTATGAAGTGTGAGGACGTCAGTAGTGCCCCCTCACGTCATTGGTGTTCTTTCAGACACGCTCGGCGTCATCGGTGTGTGACTCGCAGGTTCAGAGCATCTTCACAAGTTCACACTCCTGATGTTTCAGAAAGTTTTGTCTCACTGAGAAAAATAAGCAGAAAACTCCGGGAATCATCCACGTCTTTAAAATGATTAAAAACAAGCGTTTTTGAGCACTCATCAATTTCTCTATTTACTTTTTTACATTCTCTTCCTTTTCAGTTCTACTTCCTGTTTGTTTCCTGTACAGGTTTTAATAAGCAGAAGCCTTAGCTCATTATCTCCGAAGGTCTTTTCCTCTCTAATCCCCTCTTCAGACTGCACAGTACCGAGCTCACTGTGCGTTAACGAGGTCATGTTGAGTGTGGCGTGAATTACTGCCTCCTCATATCTGCACTCATTTCACCATAATCCTGTACGGATTACAGTGTTTCCTTCTGAGTCAGGAAAATGATGAAGCAGCCTTACCTGCTAAAGCGAGACTGCTAAAGACGTCCTGTAACAGGAAAGTGAATAACGCACAGAGCCGTGTCAATAACCTCCAAATTACACTCGCAGACTCTTTGTGTTTGTTTTTAATCCATTTTTAGTTTACTGTAATATCAGATTTTTTTGTCAGGTAAAAAAAACACTTTGTATTACTACGCAGTGTCTCTAAAATATAGCTAGCTATTTAGAGAGATATTAGGAGTGCAACACAGTTCAGTTATCTGTATTTCTATCTACATTTTGTGCTGCAGATATTTTGCATCTGTGTCTGTATTCGGATTTACACCCAAAGTGGGCATGGCTAATACCACAACCAGTACTCAGCCTCAGCTACATCACTCCAGTTCATAGCGGGTCTCGATTAGAGAAGTCCAGCATGTTCCTGTAAATGTTCGTGTTTGTTGCACACACCTCACCTGACAGCTCGCTCACATTCCACACGTTCGAGAGAAGACTATAAGCAGTACAAGTACTTCACTGGGGACTGCTCTCGCTCCTTTACTATTACTATTCCCAAATCAAGACATTTTGCATTGGAAATGAGTCAACGATACAGCCACATCTATTTACAAGCTGAGACCTGGTTCAAAAGTCACTCCTGTGATAGGCCCCGCCCCCTTCTCCAGCAGAACTTAGCAACCAAAAGTCATTACATTCTCAATTCCTTTTTATGACATCTAGCCAGAGAGCTTAAAGAGTTTCAGCTGGAGATGTTTCATTAATACAGACATTTATCACAGGACCTGGGAATTGACTGATGGATGAGATTAACACGGAATGAGCGGTGTGAGCTCACCAGGGTCAGCTCATTCAGCACGCACGGTAAACTAGCTACTTATAAAATCCATCCTGATGTTATCGGTAGTGTGTGTTTTCAGTGACAAACGAATGATGCAAATTTCGATAGCTGTCTGTGTGGCTGGAGGCTATATGGCTAGGTAGCTAGCATGAGTGCTATATGGCTAGGTAGTTAGCACAATTGCTGTATGGCTGGGTAGTGCGATTGCTGTATGGCTAAGTAGCTAGTGCGATTGCTGTATGGCTAAGTAGCTAGCACGCTCACAATGACCACTAGCTATGAAACCCCCCAATGTTTCAAGTGTTTTTAGCAAAAATGGCTAAAAGTTTTTATTTGTGCATGTGTCTGGAAAAGTTTAATTAAGTAGGTATATGACAGTAAATTGTGTGGTGAAGTTAACCGACCTCTTCCGGGAAGGCTGTCAGGTGCAGGCAGGTGCAGCCACGCCTTCTTACTTTATAGCAGAATAACATTTTAAAAAGTAATTTCTGGGGAAAATGAAAATGTGCAGATATCAGCATGGGGATAACTAAGTGTTTGAATTAGACACTGTAGATGGAAAGACAGTTTAGATGAGAAAAGTGACATAAAAAATAGGCTATTTTGTGGTTTTAACACACGGGGATGGGCGGGGCTAAAAACTGTACTGTGCCAGCCAGCCAACAGGGGCACTAGAGCTGTGGTGGCTTCACTTTCTGTAGATGATGCACTGTCCACTGTTTATACAGTAGATGAATTGAACTGAATCTTCTTGGATCTGATCAGTAGTGAACTGAAGTGTATTGAATCGCTACCTGTTTAAGTGTAACACTATAAATCAGTGGGGCGTCGGTGTGACCTCACTCTGCATTAACCTTGTTGGTGAAACTCAGTAAACTGCGAGTGTAAATCTGCTTCGAAAGAACAAAAACACAGGTTCACGGTCATCTCGTTCTCTGACTCGGCGAGAAAAACGACTGAACTGTGAAACACACTGGCTGCTGGAGCAGATCTGAACAGGGACGGATTAGAAACATCAGCACTGGTAATTATTCAGGGTTATGTGTTGGAAATACACACACACACACACACACACACACTGTCTGGCCTACAGCGCTGTATGGACGGCTTCACACTCTATTAAACTGAGTTTAGTCTTCTGATGCGTTATTTATGAGACAGACAGATTTAAGCACATCTCATTACCATTTTCATACTTGATTTAGAGAAATGGGAATATATTAATACCAGGATTCTGAGGATATTTTTAATTTTCTCATTCTGATGGTAGGAAGGGGATCGACAAATAGATCAGTCCATGTCAATGCACAGCTAATTCTCTCTCTGTATACAGTATAGGCTAATTTGCTGAATACATAACCTCTAATAACCCAAGTGAAAAGTGATTAAAGCTATACTTGGAGAAATA
>JAQQZX010000024.1:633877-653818 GCA_030068355.1 Notoglanidium maculatum | reverse complement strand
ACCTGTTAGCTTGATTCTACAATGTGTAATAAAGTGACTCAAGTGAAGTTGTAAAGTTCGTCAGTCTCTCTCTCTCTCTCTCTCTCACACACACACACACACACACACACACACACACACACACACACACACACACATACCGCGCATGCGTACCAATTCTCGTTTCCTCATGGTATTTCACGTGATATATGAAGAAGATTTAAAATAATAATAGCAAGAACAGGCAGTGGTGCACCAGGATTACACCTCCGTGGCCCCGTGTTCAGGGTCTCCAGGCCTGTTTCATCTGAGACTGTAATGTGTCGGTGAAACAGTGTAAAAGAGCTCTGCAGCTGCGAAGCAGGAAAACTCAAACACGAAATAATATTTGCAGCGATATGAATGCTTTTTTCAGCCCTTCAAAACATTAAACATTATTCAACCATTATTTTCATACTTACAAAACATTTTTATTAGATTTCATCCTTTCAAAGCATTTCTTTCCATTTGGAAATGGGGCATGAAATTGACCCATACTGGAGTGGGATCGTTTCAGGGCCGGAAGAATGCACACTGAAGCTTGAAATTAACAAAATAAGTAAGAGCCACTTGACATCAGCATAGTAAAGGTATCTGTCCAGTGATAGGAGCTTTACCGGTTTAAAAGCACCACAAACTGCAGCTGTCAGGTCGGGAGACGCGTGGGGACAGAAACACAAACGCGTGGGGACAGGAACACAATCGCGTGGGGACAGGAACACAATCGCGTGGGGACAGGAACACAACACGGGACTTGTACAGAAGCACTAATAAGGCAAACATTCAGCAGTGCAGCACCTGGTGTCTTCTCTGGAATGCACACGTTTATGCAGACAAGCAAAGGCTAATTACAGTAATAAAGGCATTTCCTTACCACTTGGGCGACTTTTAATAATCCAGGAAAAGAGCGACAATAACCGATGTATAAAAATCCTCCATCCGACGAACTCGCAGTCGTGGTCGTAACAACCCTGTTCGACATTTTGTTTCTTGATTTAAAAAAAACACTGAAGGTCTTATATGGGTTTCGGTGCGTGTGTGTGTGTGTGTGTGGGTGTGGGTGTGGGTGTGGGTGTGGGCGTGTGCGTGTGCGTGTACGTGATTGTACTGCAAGTGCTTAGTGTATAAATGTGTACGTTTCGCTCTAAACCAGGGTTCTGCTGCAATTTTTTGGGGCGTGACACCGGCTAAAGGCTAAACCGCTTCATTCGTTCACTAGCCTACACTCGGAATACAATTCAACGCTTCTAATACCCTACCAAGTGCACTTCATTTCCCATATGGAGACGTTTTGGGACGCAGCCATGAGAATGAGGACGGGGTTTAAAGACACATAGCAAACACTGGAAGCTCTCAGGGCGATTTCAGTGGAAACTTTACTAGTTTTTTGGTTTAAAGCTACACGAAGGCTTAAAACATGACCTTTCTGAGGAAAGAACAGTCACGGTGTTCAATCACGCAGAATTTCACATGTTATAAGATGTGTATAGAATAAAATAGAATGTAGCTTGGGTATTTTATAGTCTAATATATGGTCAGGAAAGGCTGGCGTTAAAGGCTAATCTGCTTTTTTTGTTGTTTTACTCCTACGCATGCGCAGTTGGCTCTCAAACTGCTAAAGCTGTGGTGAAATAAAACCCGCTGTGTAAAGTGTCTCTGACTGATTTATTATCAGATTATACTTAGGATTATTTATGATATTACTTCCTAATACTCTTCGTCTTGAAAAGGTTTGTTTAAGCAACTCCTGAACAGGTGGAAGGTTCTGGAAAGAATATGAGATTTAAAGATTAAAAGCTACTCATTTCCAGACTTGGAAATTATGAATATTCAGAAAATGGTTTGGAAATAGAATGGATATTCATATTGCAAACACACCAGGGTTGCAAATATGTAAATATCCCCTCTCTACAATAACTCATTCTCCCTAATACACATAGGCTTTCACAGATATGATATAGATATATAGTTGCCTGTCAGTAGTAGTCATGTGTAAATGCAAGCATAAAATTGTTTGTAGTCTATAAAAATCCATAATCAGATTCATAAATCTGCAGCTGTGATTGTAAGTTTCATTAGTTTAACCCTTATAGCAGCCAACGTCCCTAATTCCTGGTCAGAATTTCTGCACCTTCATGCATTTATGAATTCCAGACACCATTTCTTACAGAAAAAGCGACTTACAGAAGTGCTTTGAAGTTTCTAATCGTAAACTTTTCTGTCCTGAAGAAGTTGAAAAAGCTACAGCTTTACCTCTGACTGTAAAGCGCTGACACTGGAGACTCCTTCCATAAGACATACTTTGTCGTTTACTTCGAAAACATATCAGAACAAGTGGATTCATATAAACCTCTAGCTGCACTTTGTGTCAGAGCTGCTATTACAGAAAGTTAATCAACAGCTTCTGACCAATCAGAATCCAGAATTCAACACTCAATTCAATTCACGAAACAACAGGAGTGCACTAAACATGTAGTCATGTAGCCATTTGTTGTGTTCAGTCACTCTGCAGCATCAGTCATGGTCCTCGTTAAACAGGACCTTAAATAACAAGCAGAATTCCACTCAGAATAAAATCAGACAGCTGGAGCTCCGAGTTCCTCCAGTAACTGTGTGAATGCTACACGTCTCCTGGTTAGAAATGTACATGTAGTGTACTACTGCGGTAGCCTTTATCTCTGAAGCACGTGTACAGGATGTAGGAAGCAGAATGTGAAATAGCTCTATATTGGACATACAGTGCACTATAGACACACATAGACAAGTCAAGACCAATACAAAGTGAAAGCATGAGATAAGTAGGATACTATACATAGAGTATAGAGGCTATAATATGAATATTTTTAGTACACCAGAATAGGGAGATAGGGTTATTAGGGAATATAGGGAATAGGAGATCTGAATCCCAAATGTCTCCAGTTACATTAATCCATCCATCCATCCATTCATTATCTATACCGCTGTATCCGTCTGGGTCGCGGGGAAGCTGGAGCCAATCCCAGCATCTTCGGGCGAGAGATGCGGTACAACCTGGGCAAGTCGCCAGTCCACCACAGGGCCGTTACATTAATCCAAGCCATTAATCCATGAGTCATATAGGGCACAATGTGTAGGCATCAGGAAGGCAGTTGGGATTTACCCTTAAGATCAACTCACATGGTTTATCCAGGGGAACATAGCAGCACAAATGTGATCATTCCACAAATACTTTGCAAAATTCATAAAGTGAAATTAATCAAAGATTTAAAATCTTACAGATTAAACAAAGATTAAAATATTCTGCATGGAGGACTGGACCAAGATCCACTACAAGTGTGTCCGACCTTCCGTCCAGGGCAGGCACCGAAACATGCTAACTGGGAACGTGCTGCTAATTTCAAAACCTGGATTTTTGTAAAAACAATTCACTACTTAAAAGGCATTTGTTTGAAAGGGAAAAACCATGATTTAGTAAAGGTAAAGAATGTGTATAAAAATACAAACCCTGTGTGTTTGAGCTCAGAGTATCACTTATTGCATGTGTTCTGTTATTGTTTCATATAATCAATGAAAGGTGCCAAAAATTCTGGAGGGCACTGTACTTTCAAAAATTATGAACATTACTGAAAGATTTTAAATTTATAGAAAATTTGAGACACTGGCTCATGGACACTTTCCATATTTTTAATGTATCATATTAACATGTTAACATATTATATTTTAATATAATATTTGTAAGTAAATATTGTAATAATTATATACTGTATGTACATTTTTTTTTTTGCATTAATGTAGGAGCAATGACTGCATTTTCTATTTGTCTTGTCAATAAAAAAAAATTAAAAAGGGAAGCAACAGAAACGTTTCCTTCCTGTGGGCAGGGCGTGGTGTTTGTTGTCATGGTGACTGAGTAGGAGCTGAAGGACAGCTGTGAGTGTGACTCTTATAAACAGGAAGAAGCAAATTTGTTCTTCAAAAAACAGATGTGAGCATAAAAATAGCTGAGACACAGAGGGGGAGAAGCATCTCTCATGAAGCATGTATTATCTTACTGTCTGTCTTTCTGTCTGTCTGTCTGATCACAACTGATTTACCTCATACTTTTATTATATTAAATAATGGATCAGCAAATTTCTGCTCTGGTTTGAAACATCAACAGTTGACGCAGAGGTGTAAAATATTTCTCCCTTGTTTGAAAAGGTTGCTGTTAACAAATATACGACAGTGCTGTTCAGTTATGGATTCTGATTCATCAGAAGTTGTTGATTAATTATAGAATAAGACTGATGGGTGGTGTGATGAAGCGGAGTTGCTGTTACCACCTTGATGTTATTATTTTCCTTTAACAGCACAACTCCAAGTGATTTATTCCTCTTAAACCACAGCATTATTGCACATATTGCCAATATTTTAAAGATTTTTTAAAGATTTCTTTATCCATTTATAGTTATATTAATTGCGTGGTACGTCCATAAGACATAAGTCACGCAACCTTTATCAGATTTTCTAAAACTGTGAATCCATAACATTTATAGCTTTATATAAACTGGGTGTTTTTAGCTCAGTATGGCGTCTGGATGTGTGTCGTGTGACCGTGAGTCAGAGGTGTTGACCATCTGTGTTTAAAAACTCAACCTTTCTTTCCAGCCGATAGAGGAACCGTGCGACTTGGACATGGACATCCTGCGCTTCATCACCACGCTGCTCCCGATCGGCTTCTCAGGTAAGAGTGCTTTTAATTCAGCTGTTGACTGCTGATCATGTGGATCAGGTGTGCATGATCAAGTGATTAGTGTTTTCTTCTGTAATCTGTTGAAAAAAAACTCATTCTCTTCCTCATGGGAAAGGGCCTAATGGTTTTCATTAAACTCATTTTCCCATAAACAACAAATCCAGATCCAGGATGAAATATTTTAAAGTTTTGTCTAGAAATACTTTCATGCTAGTTATATACAGTATATGTTTTTTTGTTTGTTTTCCTTTACAGATCTGAATATCACAAAAGTCCATGATTTCCATTAAACCAAACCATAAACCAATTTTAGCACACGTTCACCATCAGGGATCATTGAACCTCAGTAGAACACATGCTAAACCATTAGGATGTACCATTACTAACCATTGCAAACCATTACTAACCACCATGAACCATTACTAACCCATACGAACCGTTTTTAACCCATACTAACCAATACTAACCATTACTAACCATCACTAACCATTGCAAATCATTATTAACCTATACCAAGCATTACAAACCATTACTAACCATTACTAATTGTTATTAAACGTTACAAACCATTACTAACCAGAACCTAACTATAAATCCACCAGGAACCCATAGACACCTGTAATGATTTATGTTTTTGAATGTTTTGTTTTTGTTTTATTATGACGTCAGAGTTCTGTGTGCCCCGTACATTTGTCTAATAAATCTAAAACTAACTCTGATTAATAACATTAACAAGTGCCTAAGTCAAGTTTGTGTTAGATTTTGCCAACATCTCGACATCGGATTTGTTATTAGCATTGTTACTAATGTTTTTGTGCAACTTTCATTAATAAACTTTGTGACAAATGAAAAGAATTATTAGCAATGTTAGCATTTTTGCACCAAGAGAACAATTCCATGAGAAGTCAAATTCCTGTAGCAGTTAGACAGAAAAATGTGTAATTCTGGCTTATTATTATTATTATTATTATTATTATGAACATTAGCATAGTTTATTGCTTATCAGAATGCGTATCTTTGATTAGCATTTCCTACATTTCCAGCTCAGGCAAATCTAAAAGATTAAGAGTTATTCATTTTCATTTCAGCTGTAAATTCTGTGTGCTCTGTAGAGTTGTCAAATGTCTGTTCATCAGAGCAAATGAAACGGTGTCTGATTCATAATTAGCAATGTTAGCAGTTTTTACATCAAGTGTTGTTTTGCAGTTTGATCCTCCTGATTAGGATTTAGCATGTTTTGTTAGCATGGGTAGACATTTGTGTTTTTCCACAACTGTCCTTTTCCTTCATCACTAGCTTTATCAGCCTATGATGACACCTGGTCCATTCAGGTTTCCCCAGAGGTGCGAACCATCGAGGGTTACCCTGCGGTGCTGCCCTGCTCCTTCACACACCCTGCACACACCATACACTCCTCCATGAATGTGGTGTGGCGTCTGGGCCACGCCCGCGCCAGCACCGTGCTCTTCCGCTGCTCCAGCCTCAATGGCAGCCAGCAGTGTGAGACCGGACCAGACCAGGACCAGCGATACCGGCTGGAGGGAAACCACAGAGAGCACGATCTGACTCTGCGCATCAGTAGCACCGGCCTGCAGGACAACGGGCGCTACTACTGCAGCGTCGAGCTGCCCGACCAACCGCGCGCCAACTACGAGAACAAAATGGGCACACGGCTCCGAGTGGAAGGTAACAAGAACTCATGACAGGTTCTCATAGAGTCTCCTTTACTCATATATTCTGCATAGTATTAAAATTAGCAAGTTGTTTAGAAAATTGTTGGCTGTAGTTATGCTGAAGTTCTGCTTCACTATACATTTTTATTGGCTATCTAGTTATCTAGCTAAGCTAATAATAATGTAGCCAGCCTGAGTAAAGTTGAATCATGAATAATATTGTTATAACAAAGCAGTGTATTATACCTTTTATATAATGGATAGAAAGTAAAGAAATTAATTTGATTGTCAGGCACACTGCTACGAGTTCACCAAAACGTGGGCTCAGCTTTATTCATTTAGGAGCTCAAACTTCAGAGCATGATTAAAATGAATAAATTAAATCATGGACACAGTATGATTTCATGTCCTTAATTTTTTTTCATGTTAAACCAAATTATGCACACAATAAACAAAGGTTTATAAGCTGGACACGTGTCGATTGTGTGTTAAAGTCTGGTTTTTGTTTGCTCTGTGTTGATGTGTATTTGTTTACGTCCAGCTCCACCACGGATCTTAAGCTTGTCCATAGGGGGCAGCGTAGACACAAGTCTCAAAGCTCTGTGTCAGGTTCAGGGGTCTCCGCTACCTGATGTCCAGTGGACGGGTTTAGATGAAGTTCTCGATGCAGATAACGAAGCAGCCCCGCTCCCACAGGAAGCACCGGATCGCCACAGAACCACCAGCCAGCTCCTGGACATCCAGCCGGGGGGGCAGTACACCTGCACAGCATCCAACCCTCTCGGCAACGACCAGGCTACGGTCTACATTCTGCCCCCGAGTCAAGAAGAGTCCAAGAACATCAGCCACAGTGTTGATGCTCTAACCGTACCGCTGCTGCTTGGCTTAGCGTTAGCGGTTAAATTGCTCGTCTTCCTGGGAGGTCTGGTGGGTTTGTTCATTAAGTGGCATGTTGGGTCCAAAAGTCTGAGTCAATCAACCAAATGATGTTTCTCATTCTCAGTACATATTTCTCCAAAACGTGTTGCTAACCAAAAAACAATCTTGAATAAACTAAGCTCCGCCTCTCTAGGATTGATTGGCATGTGGATGTCATATTACTTTTTGATTGTTATTATTGTTGTGTAGCATTTTATGTACTTTAATTTGCTTCTTTTTTTTTTTTACTTCAGTAAAGGACTGGATATTAGGCTGTGTCATAATTATAAAAAATAATAATACTTTTACTCTTACTTGTACTAGTTACATTTCCATGAATAAACTTCCCTGAAACCCCAGAAGCGTGGCTTCTCTGAAGCGTCCATTTAAACGCCGTCTGTGTTTTTATTGTTCTGTGTTTAAACTGGGTTGATGTTTGGTTTCGATGGGAAATGATAGAAAAGCACGAGCACTTCCTAGAGTGTTTATATGCAAGAAATAGTGTTAAAACTCTTTTCCCACAGGATATAACAACTTTACAGGCGTGTCGATTCACATGTGATATATTACCTACTGCTTATTTTATACTCCAGAAGCATACACACTGATATTATGGATTCAGACTCCGACTTCCAGAGATACGTCAATAATATTTATGTTACACACCTCCACGTGGAATACTAATCCAGTCTGAATAAGGCTTACACCTGCTTGTTCCTGCCTTTTCCTGTTCCCTGATTCGACATTTTGCGCGATCACATGATAGCTTCATGGTTTTGATCCTTCTCTTTGCTATAAGATTTTTTTTTGTCTATTGTTTTTTATTTGTAATTATTATTTTTTTAATTCTGTGAATTTTGGATGAGATGGATTTCCTGTTTGCTACATTCAAACATTAACCCTGGCATTTGTTCCTGTTTATTTCTTAAACCATATGATTAATATCCTGTTTAAAAATACTTTTTCTCTTTAAAGTGGGTGTGGTGTGTGGGTGTGTGGGTGTGTGTGGGTGTGGGTGTGGGTGTGTGGGTGTGTGTGGGTGTGGTGTGTGGGTGTGGTGTGTGGGTGGGTGTGTGTGGGTGTGTGTGTGTGTGTGATTGCAAGTCAAAAGTAACTCATGCTTTCATAACTAATCAAATATTTACCTGAATTTAATGGTCACATTTTTGGGCATCATGTTTTAGGTGAGTGTGCAAAAAATTGCTAATACATTTTTTACTTTTATATTATATATTTATTCATCTTTATTGCAGCATACATATTCTTTAAGACATAGTGAGGACAGATAAAGACATTTTTAGTATAAGTTACAGTTACAGAAGCAAGCCAGCTGGGATTATAATAATCTGAAGTGTTAATTTAACATGCTATAGAAGTGCATTACACCTACATGTGCATACACTAACATATGTTTGGGATATATATGTACAGGATACAGGTAAGGCTAAGTTTCTGTTCTAGTATAATGTACTTAGAATAATTGCAATGAAAATTAATTTAGTTGAATAAATATTATGATTGCGATATTTATTTGCATGCAGCTACAGGCACTGGGAAATGTAGCTATTACTACTGGAAGAGATATTATAGCACATTGATTGCACAGTGCCATCTGATTTCATCCACTTTGTCCAAACGGAAATGTCCACTGGTCAGATATTAACAGTTTAATCCAATATTTGAATGAGAACACGGCTAACCATGCACACACTGTACCTGTCTATATTGGAAATGGCTAATGCTACGTTTTAGCATCAGCTGCTTCAGTAGCTATTAAGTTACCAAACAGCAATTCTTAAATATCTGTTACAGTAGAAGTTAAAATATCTCACTAGCAATGCGCTATAGTAATAAGATGATTAGCAGCCATCTAAAAGACTGCTGTGTCGTCGTCGTTAGCATTCATGCTGCTCAGGTTAATTGATTCATAACTCAAAGTTTGATGCAAATGAAAGCAGGTGTTGAGGTTATGTGATTAACAGTTTTAGCCAAATAACTTTTTCTACTACTAAACAGGTAGGTTGCATTTAACAATGATTAAGTAAACATGAAATGAAGTGGTGGTGATTTAGCTGCTGTTGATGACAGGCTGGTGGTTGGGCCTGAGCTGGTGGTGGTGCTCAGCTAAATCTGTGGACTGTTGTCAGAAACGATGCTGACTATGGTCATCTCTTGGGCGCACAGGGGCAGCATGGAGGAGCAGCAGCGCACGCTGCTCCAGGTGTAATTCCCGCCCGGGTCCATCCTAATGGATACACACAGGCTGCTCGTAGGTTGGTTGTAGCCCCAGTTGGCATAGCTGAAACTGACTTCACTATTCCAGTTCCATTCAGAGTCGACAAGACTGCGTCGCAGGCCAAGCCACGCAAAACCTTCCGCATACATGCTGTTAAGTGAAGCTTCCATTTTATTTTGTGTAAAGTCGATGTTGGGAGTCGCCAGCACCAAGTTATTTCTGGCGCAGTAAGCCCGAGCCGACTGCCAACTCATTGTGATGTTAGAAAGTATATATTCTGGGGGAACCACAACACAACCGTTGGGGTCTGTGGAGCAAACAAACAGATTAATTGCACAGTTATGACATTATCATATCAGATACCATCGCTGTTAGTAGTTTTTATATTCTGCAGGACTTCAATCGGGACTTTACCTGCCTCGTCGTTTATAGAAATTGCCGGACCTCCAAAAGTTACCCCCGACCCTGAAGTCTCAAGGACATACACCGCAATTTCGGAGGTAGGATGCCAAATAACACATGACTTACAACTGCTCAGGTCTATAAAAGCCCATGAGTACCCTACAGTATCCATATCATTCCAGTTTGCACCGCTGACAGGTGTAGTACCCATTTGGAGATCATTTTTTTCTGCCGTTTCAACTATGACTAAAGCCTTGGCATGGTTCTGCACGTTGGTGTGTACCAAGTAGCAGCCAGAAAACATGTTCTTTGGGAGGAGATCCATTATGAGGCCAGGAGCGATTACTCTGACCGACGCTGGCTTCGATGTTGTGAGGATTGGGCTTCCTGTGGGTAGACCTGGTAAAAAAGGAAGTAAGTCTATAGAAGCAGGCTGAACAGTCCTGATCTCAGAGTTCGACTGGAGGTCAACGCTGTCGGTTGAGGTTACGAAAAGGCGTTTGTCAGTGGTGTTGAAGGGAGGGAAGATGAAATCAGTTCCCAGAAAGTCGGTGGGTCGGAGTTGGTGCGCAACCAAGTTACACCTGCAGTTCTGTGTGTCGATACACGGGTTGGTAAGGATCACAGCCACTTTTGCCGTAGATGAGACTGTAAACCAGAAATCGTTGCTCGGGAGTTGGGTCAGCGTAAAAGGGTCTAGTGTGATACTTTGAACATTACTGTCACCAGTAGGTGATTTTTGGGTCACCGTGATTGTGTTCGCAACCGCTTCTGCATTAATAATGATGAGTCTGTAATCGAAATCCATCGGCTCAATGGTGGAGTCGGTGAACTGGGAGGCATTATAGGTGTTCAGCTGGATCGCAAATTGAGTGTAATTAGGGGAAGGGACCAGATAGTTCAGTCCCAGATTTGTTGTAGGGGGAACAACGTTGGACTGTGTGCTGTCTCCTCGCCGGCTGAAAGAAAGCACAGTGATATTCTTGTCGCTGGTGATTCTGATCGCTGTCCCGGAGACACCAAACTGATTTGTCTCTGCGTTAGAAACATCCACAGCAGTCACTACCGGGTTGGCGATGGTCTGATTGTAAATCATTGCACCATTCATGAATACCTGAACAAATGTGTTAGGGAGGAGGGTAGTGATTTTCAGTTTGAGGAAGAGTTGTGACGGAAAGTAGTAAGCAAGGTTCTCTGGAAACGCCGTGACGAAGTCGGTACCGTAGTCAACAGCGTGACCTGTTAAGATCAAACACACTTGCTTATTAGTGTAGATTAGAGTTGGAGTTTCTCAATCTCTAAATTTCAGCATAAGAAAATGTA
Source organism: Notoglanidium maculatum (assembly GCA_030068355.1). Lineage (NCBI taxonomy): Eukaryota > Metazoa > Chordata > Actinopteri > Siluriformes > Auchenoglanididae > Notoglanidium > Notoglanidium maculatum. The sequence continues at coordinate 642,537 of JAQQZX010000024.1, read as the reverse complement.
GTGTCTTTAGGGAATGTTGAAACATGACTGGAACATGCAGAACTTGTGAGGAAGAACCACATTATGCAATAGGCACTCAGTAAAAAGTCAAAGTGATGACTTACCTTGACTTAAAATCGACATAACGAGTATGATGGCCAACATGATTAAACAGGAGAACCTGGCGGTTCTAATGGGCCAGATTGGTTAAACTCAGGACTCTTCTTGATATCTTCGTGATATCGTCTGAGCTGCAGAATGAGACAGAAACACACATTTCTTTTGTTCTTTGTTTAACTGACATTTAAAATTTTCATTTTCCTATTATTTCCTATTATTCTAAACTATTGCAGTAGTATTGAATTTGATTACTAAACTGTAAAAAATTTAGAACCTTGGCATGTTTTTTAGTTGTTCCTTTGGAAGGAACCCTAAAAGGTTCCATGCACAGTCCCACTCAAAGCATCTCTCTATCAGAAAGATAGCTAAGAACCTTTAGCTATACAAAGAATCTTTACATAGCTTTTTCTTAATAAAAAAAAAAAGAAAGAAAGAAAAAGAAAAGAAAAAAGCTCTATGTTTGTTTTAAAAAATTTAGAACCCTTAAGTGTTCTTTGGGTGCACCCCCTGGGGAAACCCTTAAAGGTTTTAAGTAAGACCCTATGACAAATAACCGTTGAGAAGAACCCTTGGAGAGCTCCTTTCCTGAGAGTGTAGATTTCTAAACTGACACTACTTAAACATCGTAAAAAAAAAAAATTAAAAAGGAGAATGCTTAAGTGAGGGTTCTAAATCCCAAATGGTTCCATGCACTGTAGAACCCAAAAACAAAGTTTTTCTCTATCAGATGAGGTTCCAATTAGAACCTTCAGTTCTTTAGTTGTAATGGTGCTGAGTAGAATAATGTTTCTCCATCAGAACAGGTTCCAGTTAGAACCCTTTTAGGACTTGTTGCTTCCTAAAGGGGCTCTGCATTTTTTTTAAATATTTAGAACCCTCAAGTGTTCTTTAATTATTCCTCTTGGGGAACCATTAAAGGTTCTATAAACCAAAAAGGGTTCAAAGTAGAAGCTTTTTAGAAGCTAACAACCCTTAATTATCTAATGAAGCCTTACAGAACACTTTTTTTGTTTCACTTTAATGTCAGTCATTCTTTTCAGTAATGTTTGTACAATTATATTCTTCTTAGTGCCTAGAACCTGTGTGATCTTTAACATTCAGCTATCTTGGTATTTTGTATAATCGTAAAATAGGGTTCTTCAAAGGTTTGTTGAATAATTAAGGGTTCTTAGCCTCAAAAAATGGTTCCACTTGAAACCTTTTCTCATGAGGAAACCCTCTGTTGTAGAGTTCTATGTATAAGTTTTAAGATTTCCCCCTTAGAATGAATGCTAATTGTTAGCCTAATGTTAGCTCATTCGTTAGCCTAATGTTAGCTCCCTCATTGCTGATAGTGGCTACAGGTTGTAATTACACAATACAGCAGCCTAATGTTGGTTAGCTAATGTTGTGTAAATAAAGTTAGTGTTGTTATGCTAATCAGAGTCACATGACTGAAACTGGTTAGTGGTGAAGTCATGTATCAGATTTGCATGTCACTGACATAATCAGGGTGTGTGTGTGTGTGTGTGTGTGTGTGTGTGTGTGTGTGTAGCAAATTTGCAATTGGCCAAGATAGTTTGCATTTTCTACACGCATCAGCTGCTCTGTTTTTCCACCTGGAATAAACCTTTCTGTGGTTTGGGTTTTAACGCTGATTTTTCTTTTACTTGAAACTTATTCCTGAAAAAAAAATAAAAAAATAAAATAAACTGAAAAACCTGTAATGTTCCTAGGATATAAAATAACTTGTAAAATTAGCAAATCAATATAAAATTTGTTAATTTACATCTTGACATTAATTTTTAAGTATTTATCAAGTGAATAAACCTAATCTTATAAATTATTATAATCTTAAATTGCCTAAATCTTTACAATAAATTATTATTGTATATTATTACACATAATGTTGTTTATATTAAAGATTCTTTTACTTCTACATGATCCATATGTCTGCGTATGAACTCTGAACTGGTTTATTTTTAATTATCAAGGACAACAAATAAAACACATTATTGCTAATAAATGGTCATCCAGTGCATTTAGTGCATTTTGCCTATATTTAAAATGTTTTTACAAACTAAAAAAAAAAAAAAAAAGTTAAATTTAAATGGAATTTTATTTAATTATTTAATTTTTGGTCATGTCTGAAGTGGTTTATTTTTAATTATGAAACGCGCGCTCTGGGCGTCTGTGATAATAAACTTGTGCGTATTGAAAACTGTAGTATAAAAAACCAATCAGCACATGCCTACATTAATGAGCAAATAAAATAATGTACATGATTATGATACAGTATGAATCGGAAAAGAACTGCAAACTAGGGAGAGCTGAACGCAGGTTCATTATTCATGATATTTTTATTTTGTTGTTTGTTTGTTTTGATTTATTTTTCAGATGTTCTACAAAATAACTGTTTAACGATTACACAGATCTGCCTAAACCACTACATTGTGAGATAAGCCACAAAATGTACACTCTAGGCTGGGTCTTTAAATCTGAAATAACATAACGTGAGTAAACTTTTACTGCACCTTTAAACCACTTAGCTGTCTATTTATAGTTGCATTTTCAACTCTGATTCAATCGCTTACGACATTCTCGGATTAAAACATGCTGCAGAGTAGCACACAAGTAACCAATAATACAACAGTATTCCTAAAAGTCCATTTAGGTAACTTAAATACGTTTTTAAAATACATTTTTTAAAATTAAACAGGACCAAACGCATACCCTTGAGGGACACACCCCAGTGCCGAGCATCTGAAACGCACTAAAATAGTTTTTAAGCGTATAATAGTTACACGACGCGGTGTTAATCCTCACATCAAATAAACAGAACTGAATAAACAGAATCAAATCGAAGTTACAAACACATTAAATAATAATAACATTGATAATAAGTAAAGCGTTTACCTGCCGGCGCAGCTGCAACACACCCCGCTCCTCCAGACTGAATGCGTAGGTCGTGTGTGTCCATCCTCCAGCTCACGTCTACAATTGTACAAATTTGACTTTCAAACTTTAGAATTTTCACCCAGTTTTGCATAAAATCCAGAGAGACACGCACAAGGAGATTGTGTACTTTCTCTGAAGAACAAAAGCCTTTTTTATAACGTGTCACACCACAGAAATAATCCAGGTTACAGTGTGCTGAAGTAAAAACAGCCCCAGATCTTAATCCGAAATAAGTCGACTCGGACGTCTCAGAGCGGAAACGCCGCATTAACGTGGTCATATCATCTCCGTTTTCACCGTGAAGGAATTCATTCTACGCAGGATTGAATTCAGTGTTTGATACGTAAGCGAGCGATGCCTCGTCCTTTCTTTAGCCCAGATTAGATCATGTTTTGTTGGGAAAATATTCAGCCGTTTTGAAGGAGTCATAAAATTTAAACGTGCCCAAGCCAAAGCACTGCATTTCTGTCCCCACACACCATCATTACCAAACCCAGACTTCTGCACGTCCTTGTTTACAGCTTCTTTTTCACACATCTAGGCCTTGTGTTGTGAGTGAACAGCGATTCGTATTTGCAACAGTCTGTACTGAGCCGAGTTGAAATCAGTTGAATCAGTGAATCATTGACCGAATCACATGACTGAGATTTGTTCCTCTTTCATTAAATTAATCAGTTCAATCAATGAATCCTTTCTGTCATGACCATTCATGGAGTCAGTTGATTCAATGAATCCTTTTGGTCAGGATCTAGAGTTGCTGCTTTCTCATTAAGTGAATCATTTAAATCAGTGAATCGTTTTGGTCAGGACCAAGACTCACTCCTCTCTCCTTCAGCGAATCAGTCAGTCCATTTGGTTATGATTTTCACTCCTCTCTCATCAACTGAATTAGATAATCAGCAAATCTCTTCCTGCATAACTGAGAATCGATCCATTTTCATTAAGTGAATCATTTGGATCAGTGAATCGTTTTGGTCAGGACCAAGTTTCACGCTCATTCAGCGGATCAGTTGAATCACTCGCTCCCTTCATTCGTGACTGATCTCGTTCAGTGAATCAGCTGACTCAGTGAGTCATTACTGTTATGACTGACATTCAGTTCTCTTTTGTTCAGAGAATCAGATGAATCAGTCAATCCTATTGGACATCACAGAGACTTACACTTCTCTTGTTTTCCGGCTCATTTGAGCGCACCGTGTCCGAGCTGGAGATCTCCCATGTTTCGGTGCATGAGAGTGACGGCGAGGAGCTGTTTTACATGACTTTACGTTACTTGTTGTCTTTCTCAGAAGGCTCCATGATCAGGCGTTTGTGCAAACTGAACAAATCTGAATCAATCCTAACTGAACGGACTGAGATGATTCGGTGATGTTCAGTCTTTGTATATTTAGGACGTTAAAGTCGCACTTAATTCTCCCTTAAAAAGTTACATGAATAGAACATTCACTGAAATACGTTTTTGGATGTGGATTACATCACGTGAACCTCGAAGCAAGTGGAAAAAAGACCAAAGAGAAAAGAAATTCTGCAATAGTCTCTTTTATTCCAGTTAAAAATAAGAATATTTTACATACAAGGCGATTTATTTATACATTCACATTTATTGACACCTTTAATAGCTGAAATAAAGATCAAAATAAACAAGAAGCTCAACTTTAGTCCGAGTTCAATCTGTTAAATCTTCACACTTTTCATACATCACCACGTTCAGGAAAAGAAATACTTAAACTACTACTTTCTGTAAGCATTTTTCACTTTTTCTGTCCTTACAGATTTTCAAATGCTCGATTTTTATTGAATTATTTGTTGGCAAAAGATGTTTGTCGTGTCAGTTAAACACCTTGACATCTAAAACGCAAAGAAATTGCCTCTTCTCTTTAATAAACGAATAAACCTCGCCATCGTCCTCACTTAAATATGCTGATGTTGCTGCAGGGTGGAGGCGGAGCTTAAATGAAGTTAAATCACAAACCCCATCATGACATCACCACTCATTCATCTTTCTTTCATTCCTTTAGCGCGCGTGAGGCTCATGGTTATATTCTGTCTAACAGTTTAGAGACGTCACTTCTCCAGCACGAGCTGATGATCTGACGAATTCTCTACCAAGCGAGATGATGAACTATGACTGCGATCTCGTTTCTGATTGGCTGGTGCTGCTTAACCTGAGCTCCGCCCGTTTGGGTAAAACCCAGCGGTGGTAGCCTCAGTGCGCTCCTGATGCTTGTGCCGAAGTTTTCCGTTCGTCTCTGTGGCGCGTCGTCTGTCTGCGTGGTCCTTTTCCTCTTCCTCCTCCTCTTCCTCCGCTCTTCCTCCTCTGATTCTCTCGCTCCTCTTTAGCGGCGGCCCGCACCCACAGCGCGTCGAAGCTCCCGGGCGCCTGGTATCCGTCCGCCGTCGAGTCCAGCGGGTCCCTGGAGAGCAGCACCCAGATGGCGGGGATGTTCCGGGTCACGGTGATGCTGTCGAGGCCGGCGCTCGGCTCCAGCGGCTCCCACGTCTCCTGCAGCGAGCTGTAGACCAGCCGCGTGACCTGGTGCAGCCCCCCGACGCGCCGCTTCAGGATCTCCACGCACGTGATAGCCTTGGAGACGCTCGGGCCGACGCCCGTGAACACGATCTGACGGCACGCCTGCGATTCTGCGCCCGGTTCCGCTTCCTCCCGACCCCCGCCGCTCTCCGGCGGTTTCTCCGCCCGGCCCTCCATCCGGCTCTGAGCGAAACGCATCAGGTTGCGGATTTTGCTGCCGTCTCGAACCCGGACCACAGGAGTGCCATCATGGAGGAGGCCAGTAAACGGGCAGAGACACGGCTGCTCGGCCACGCCCGCTTTCCTGTAGTTCTCCATCTCGCCTGCAAAACAGAAACAAAACAGCTGCTGTATTCGAGCTACATCTTACTCTTTTCTGCCTCATCATCATCTAAACATACTATTTAGCACAGAATTAATTAAAAAGTCGCTGAGTGACTGTTTGTATCATTATATACAGGTTAAAGGGTGTTCAAAAGTCTAATTAATTCGATCTAGATTATTTTTTTCTGAATGACATGTTTGCACTTTGAAATTTTCTCCCTTAACATCTGTTTTTCCTGTAAACCTTCCTCAGTAAGCAGCACGTCGCAGTGGATAACAGTTCATATTTATACATCTTTAGCATTTTCTGTAAAATCTAAAAACTTTTCCTCATTACACATGTGAGATGGAGACATTCTGATTATAATTTTAGCATCATATATAGTTTACACAATTAAAAGAATTCCACTTTTTATTAAAAGACATATGTGAAGCGTATTTATCTCATTCTTGATATTTTTTCTTCAACATTAATGATGTTGGTTAAATAATATTTCTTTTCCACGGTGTCAAAGACTTTAAGCTGCATTTTTACAGCCATGAAGATGTTACATAAAGCTTCAGCTATTGTCCTCATTTCTGTTATTATTAAAATTAAAATTAAATTGTACCTTTCACAGGAACGCACTGAGGAACTTCGGCTAAGCTAGTTAGCACGTCAGCTAATCAGCTCAGCTCAGGACTCATTCTGAACTAAACTACACTCAGAAATCTCGCCTCCTTCTCTTAAACACTGCTTTACTCCACGACCTGCTGCACACACTCGGTGCTAAAAGTTTGCATTTAAACTAACACCGCTAACTTAAATGCTAACTCATTAGCATAGCAGAGACAAGCGCATCAGCGTGGTGCGTATCAGCACGAGCCGCGTTCCAACGCTCCTGCAGTTTGTCCTGGTTCTACTTCCGGGTTATCCGCTTCAACTTCTTGTAAGTCCTCTCAATTTTTTTCTTAACTATTTTTTTATTCATTGATATTTGCAGTAAGATGTATACCGGGTAAATAATTAAATGATCTGCGTAGATCGCGCTGTTTTAAGAACTTTTAAGAACTTTGGAAGATAAACATTGTTTTTTTTTTTTTTTTCATATCAATCAAATCTTCAAATAGCAGAAGATTTAACAAAAACACTGTTATGCTGTAATGGTTAGTTTAAATAGTGTTGAACTTATATATATATCTATAGTCAAGATAATCTAAAGTGTAGATTTTATTTGTTCATTTATTTATTACAGCATTAGATCCAGCCATATATTTGTTCAGTATTACCCTAAAATATATGAATGCACAACCAATGCTAGCCGTTAATAAATAAAAAAAAAATAATTGTGTGCCTTTTACGCTTGCAACTTCTAATGTGAAAAAATAGTTTCAGTGTTACTCCTCGAGGGGGCGCCACGAACACACTAATACTATAGAATAGTCATAAAAATGCCAATTTATAACAAAATAAGCCAATAAACAGTAGTTATTGTATTTGTAAAATAATTGACCCAAACCTCATAGCTACAATAATAAAGAAATGTTTCTTTTTAAATGATGTTTTAATGTAAAATACTCTAAACATCAAATATCTCTGGGAATGTAATAATACATTAACATGTGTTGTTTGTTGATGGCTGTATTATTCTGATTCTTTTTGTATTGAAATTTATTTGTGACTGTACAATGATTTGCTTTGAGCTTTGGCATCAAAAGTAGGATTAAAGATTCATTATGTATGAGGGGGGGAATTTTATAAACACAAGAAAATCCTCTTTGTTATCAGGTCTTCTGTTTATTAGTAGTAATAGCAGATAGAGAGACAGACAGACAGACAGACAGACGCAATGATTCCTGAGCGAAATTGTTTTGTCACAACAGAAAGAGGCTACTCAGTAAATAAGTAAGTAAAGTAAGCCAAGTAGGAAGTAATGAACAAGTAAACTGATAATCGTGCAACTGACCGTCAGTAAATAAACTGTTAATGCACACTATAAACAACACAGGGTGGATGACACTCTTCTTCTTCTCCTTCTTGTTGTTATTATTATTATTATTATTATTATTATTATTATTATTATAGAACAAAAAAGATTTACACCCTAAATTTCTGTCATTTTAAACAGGACTTTAATGTCACTCTTGATCGGTGAGCACGTGAGCTTTAGCAGGAATAAAAAACTAAATCAAATAAAAAACTCAATCAAAATATCTCATCTAATACTAAAACAACAGTTACTCAGCCTACTCGATTCTGTGACAAGAACACAATACATGAATAATCATGTCCATAACATAACCCGTGCACGAGAGCGATACAGTTTATTAATATGGTTTGTTTTGCTGCTTATGAATTAGGTTTCGTTTTCCATCTCAGTACTGCGGTTTCCCGTCAGTCAGCTGCTCGGGGTGTGTGTGTGTGTGTGTGTGTGTGCAGACCTCAAGTCATAATCTCACTGTCTTCCGTATCACTATTCCACATACAGAGTGGACCTGCATCCCTGCGTGAGATCTGCTGAGACACGCATGCGGTTTGGGACACAGCCAGAGATCCTGAAGAAAAGCAGAACCGGACCTTCTTCACACTTAATTTTGCTTACTGACGGCATTTCCTTTAAGCAAGGTTAGCAGGTGAGTTTGTCTACTACTCTTCCAATCTTAATACCATACATGATTGCAGTAATCTGGCTGTACATGTATGCACACACATTCTGCATGCTTTCACTGCTCTATATTTCCAGGACCAAACTCTGCTCACTATGGGAGTTCATGGACTGCAAAGCTACAT
>JAQQZX010000024.1:618432-633777 GCA_030068355.1 Notoglanidium maculatum | reverse complement strand
ACAGATCCTCCAGAAACTCGGAATTCCCTTTATTCAGTGTCTGGCAGAGGCGGATTGGGAAACGGCCGCTTTGGCCAACGAGTGGAACTGTCCTGTTCTGTCCAGTGACAGTGATTTCTACATCTACAGCAACCAGGGCGGATTTTTGCCCATCGCTCATTTCCAGTGGAGGAACATGAGTCATAAACCCGCTGCCAAAAAATTCATCCTTGCTAAATGGTTTGATTTTAATAACCTCTGTAATGCTTTTAACCACATGAATAAACAACTTCTTCCACTTTTTGCCATCATCCTGGGCAACGACTACACCCAAATAGACAAGCATTCATTTCCAAATTTCTCAAAGTTCTCAACCAGACCTGGAGGAACCGCCCAGATCGATGGACTACTCGTGTGGTTATCACGTTTCTCCAGCCCAAGAGAAGCCATCGCTGCTCTCCTCAGCCCCCTGGGGAAGAGTAAGAAATCAGCCAGTGTTCAAAAAGCAATATATCAGGGAACCGCAGAGTACAGACTCAATCCCAGCTCCATTGCCCAGTTCTTCATAAGTGGAGAACCTCAGAGAAGGCCTCTAGGCCCTTTACAGAACCTGCCGGACTGGACTCTGAAACCTCTGGCAGAAGGCAAGCTGGCTTCCGAAGTCATTGACGTCCTGACACTGCAGAGGGTGATGTTGAGCTTCCAGGTGGAGGATTTTGGGCTGAGCAGCAGCAGCAACACGTCTCGGCTGATCCGACAGGTGACGTACGGCGTACTGCTGTGTACCAGGTGGCAGAAAGCCGGTAAACGCAGCACGTCTTCCGGAGAGAATCAGCAATACAACGTGGAGGAATACGACAGGGAGGGACTGACGCTGACCAGCTCCATGGTTCCAGCTGTTCTACCCAGCTGTGCAGCAACACACCTTCACCTGGACTCACTGTGGGAGGTAGAGCTGAGGATTTAGCACTGCTTTACTGTTAATCCAATACTTTAGTCAGTCTCTCACCACTGAGATAAGCATTTCTGTTCTGTTCAAAATAAGCCATTCAGTTTTTTTACTAAATGTGGAGCAGTAAATGTTACATTATTAGCTTACAGAAGCACACTGCTGCCAAGCAAGAAAATACACATCAGCATCTTGTTATTATCGGAAAATCGTTCTGTTACTAGTAGATAATAATCTTGTTATTATGAGAAAAACATCATCTTATTATAAGACAATGTGCTGTTACATGAAAAGCACCTTGTTAGTACATGAAAGCATGTGTGACGATTTTGTGTTTTAGGCGCCGCAGCACTTGTGTCTGCAGGTCATGTTGGAGGCTCTTGGTGTGTCTCCAACTGCTGATTCACTCCACATCCCTGATGGCCTGCAGCTAGCTGTGTATGTCACATGTTTCTGGCTAAAACACGCAACGCCTGAACCAAGAGCGGAAATGTTTTGGGCTTTACTGACCGGCCTGGTCTACGGACACCTGTGCAGAGAACAACAGACTGAGCAAGGTAAGAAAACAAATGTGACAAAACAGACAAAAAGCAATATGTAACATGTTAGCATTAATGTTACCATAACGATCTCCACACTGTGGGTCTAACTACGACTCAGGGCTATAAAATCTCAACTGAACCGAGTCAGAGCTCTGAAGCCTGGACCTAATGAAGAGTTACGATCAGTGTTCGATACTGTGAGTCATTGTTTATTTCCTGCTTTGCAGAGATTCAACCAGTGATTTCGAGGTTTAGAAAGCTGCAGAGTCGTAAGGGTAAGAAGACGGTGGACCTGGAGTTGGCTCACACTTACAGTCAGTGGCAGTCCTGTTTGAGGGACAGCTTCTATCTGAACCAGCTCCTGAATCATCCAGTACCAGAGCCGGAGTTAGCATGGTACGTTCACTTCTTAACTTATTCTCAGTTACCTTGTGTGCATATACCCGCTTTTACAGGAACAAAGGGGAAAGCAGGGCTCCGCTCCCACACTGAGCTCACGAGTTCGAATCCAGACGATGCTAACAATGAAAGGTGGCCGTGCTCTCTGGGTGGGCGGGGCTTACTCTGTATCTATCGTCAGTCACAGCGTGTGTTAGCCTTCACGCTCGCCGGTTGTAGCTGTCGCATGACGCGGAGGGCTGACTGGTGGGAGGGAACATGGTGGGGAAAATGGAGAAAATTATTATTTTTTTAAATTATAAATTTAAGAACAGACAGAGTATTAAAAACTGGGAGTTAATCATAACCAAGAGTTTTAAAACTAGGGTCAAAGAATCAGACTAGAACAAACCGGTACTTAGAGTTCTAGAGACTGCAACTTTAAAACTGGGACTAACCAAAGAGTAGAACCCCAAATACTGGGGCTGCTAAGTGCTTTACACCCCATATAAGAACCTTAATTACTAACCAGCTTGAGCTTTAAAGCTATAACACTCGTAAACAAGCTGCGTTCCCACGCCCCACCTCTCAGACCAGCTACATAACAATCCTTAAAATATGCAAACATAAAGCTTCTTCATAACAGTGGGCATGCATGTTACAGCATGTTATTTTGTATGGCAAAAAAAAAATCTGAATATCACTGGATTAAATGTTGGAAAGTGTGACGTCATTCAACAGCCTCGTGACTCTGAATCACCGAATCACTTGAACGGGACACGACTTGCCCTTATTCTCTGCGAAAGCTTATAGGGTGGAGGTCATGAAGTCTTACTGACGTACATCATTCACAAACAGCAACAACAAAACAGCCCAGAGTCACATGCAAACACACTGAATCAGAGTTGCAGTACAAGTTATACCAGTGAAAGCAGCACGTTTACTTATTGATCCTGTATGCTGACCTAGTCGTGTGTGTTATTGTCGGACACTGCTGTACTGTTTGCTGTAGTCGTGTGTGTTATTGTCGGACACTGCTGTACTGTTTGCTGTAGTCGTGTGTGTTATTGTCGGACACTGCTGTACTGTTTGCTGTAGTTGTGCTGTACTGGTTTGTTTAATCAGGTTGTACTGCGGCTCTTTGGTGCACGGTGCAGCCCACGAGCTGAAAAGAGGCATTGAACCCGAGTCTTTTCTCGCTGGAGCTCCTGTCGCTATCAGGCTTTACCGAAATCTTCAGGCGGCAGTGGAGCGCGAGCTGGACGACGACTTCGTCACGAGGATGAGGACCAGGACGTGGCCGAGGGAGCCCAAGGAGCGCCAGGAGCCGGTGGACAAACTGAGCACAGCGTTTGAACATCTGATGGACGAGGATGAGGAGGATGAAGATCAGTGCATGAAGGATGACAAGGTGCTGAAGGAAACCTGCAGCGTTCGCAGCAGACACAAGACCAAACGCAGAACTCCGAAATCCAAATCTAAGAAGCAGGAGCACGGGAGCTGGCAGTAAATCTGTTTTTTTTAAACAACACACTTCTGTTACTCAGTATTTCATAAACACGCATCAAAAATGTCCAGTCATTATTATAATAATCATTGTTTTGATCATTTCAGAGTTTTGCTGAAAATCAGAAGGCAGAGATTACGCAATCAGTCTGTAATACATCACGATCTTCAACCTGCACGATAAACCAGAATTATGTTCCATAAGTTCAGTGCGTCACATTCTGAAATGTGTAATGTATTCTACCAGCACTCATTTAAAAAAAAAAAAAAAAAAAAGGAAGAAAGAATAAATTTTAAATCTCTGTATTAGTGCTTTAGTCACGGAGACGCTGCGAGCTTTGAATAAAAGTGTGCATTGAGTAATAAATCCTGTCTGTTCACGCTCACTTTACTTTTTAGCACAGTATTGTGAAACTCTGAATATATTTAGCAGCTTGTGGCACATTTTCAAACTCAGTATTTTATGGAATAAAGGATGTTTCGCAATAATAAAATCCAAGTTGAATATATAAACTGTGGTGGTGGACATTTTTAAGTGATGGTCGCATTCTTAAATCTAAACTAATGAGAAGGATCAGCATTACAATTTATGTTCAGTCATCACATCACACTTTTTAATCTACTTCGTTACATTGAATGTAACTTCAGACTGAGATTTCTGGATGTTTTTCCATATTAACGTGAACGCACTCATTAGGAGAGTTTAGATCGAGCAACAGGGCATCAAGGTCATTAATGAAATGATAAAGAAACAGAGAAGTAAGTTGATTTTTTTAAAAACTATCCCAGTGGAACAAACGCGGCTCAAGAACACACCAGCGCGCATCTTCTGTTAAAGATTTGTAGAAATTTTAATGTACAATCATGGTCTGAAACCTCCATTACAGATCATGAACTTCAATTGTGCATAACTGAAAATAAATTAGATACAATATTTAAAAAAGAAAAAAGAATAATACCCCCAGATTTCCATTTTAGCTTGTGACCAGTTCACGGTCTGGGAAAAGAAAAGGAAATATATATAATACACAGACACAACAAAACCATAAAAAACCAATTTCTTCTTCAGTGATTGGCGCATAAGGATAAAGCTACCGTTTAAACATCCGCTGCTGTAAGGAGGAAAGAAATAACGACATAATAACGGACTGCAAAAATTCAGTGTATCGTTCCTCAATATGAAGAAAGGCGTGTGGAGCTGGGCGGAGCTGGGCGGAGCTGGGAGGAGCTGGGCGGAGCTGGGCGGAGCTGGGGTCATCTAGGCATCGCCAATAAGCCCTTACGCCTTACTGAGAGGGTCACTGGGTAAAAATGATCATTACTGCTAACGTGGTCCTCAGTAAGCACTCACACATCATTTGCGAGTTTGACAATAATTGTATTTAATTTACTTCTGATTTTGAGCTTTGTGGTATTGTTCGGTTAAAAAAAACAACAACAAAAAAAAACAGTAATGCAATCATTATTAAATACATTACTGATGATATTTTGTTGTCAACTGTGATAAAAAGCGTGGCGAAAGCTGCGCATCGTCCTCACCCACACACAAACACTACAGTACTCTGGCGTGTCATCCGGTGTGAACACGGGTCCAAAAATAGAAGTGAAACTGTAACTAGACCTCCGCTTACAGGAAACCATCACCAAAAACATCAGGTACGCAGCGCTGCTCTGCTTCACTCCAAACGCAGACACAGGCTCGGTGGCCGCCGTTTCCTTATGCAGTGCAACTGAACAAAAAACTCTCTCCGTTTCATTTCACTTCATTAAAACATTTAAACCCATGGAGATCTTATTGAACAAATGATTTAGGAAAGTAGCAGCGAGACTCTTCACACATTAAAGGTCACACCGTGCTACTTCCACTACAACTGCACTTCAATTTCAAGAGGCGGGGCTAATTGGAAGGGGGCGGAGTCAGAACAATAAAGGACTCCAAGCTCATTCCCCTATAATGATCCCAACTAATGAAATATTAAACAATATGACATTATCTTAAAGTATGTTTCCTAACGAGGAAGATTTTGGTTGAGACTGACGTTTATTACCCTTTTCCAATAAAGTGCCTACTAGCACGCGGATACGCGGTCTCTGCTTCAGGTACAGGAGACGTTGCGTGCATGTGGATTACATTTTTGGCTAATGATGTCAGAGTACTGTAAGTGTTGTGCTTTTCCTGAAAGCTGCACAGGTTTTTAAAAAAAATCACTAAAAGATTATTTTCATCTCAGTGCTTTCCTGCCTTCACCTCCGTCGCAGTGACACGAGTGCCTAAATAACGCTTATAAAATGGTCTGATCGCCTGGTTTGTGTGTAAAGTATAATCTCAACCATCTTAAATAATAATATAGTGGTGGTCAGCTGTCAGATCCTAGATAAGAATAACATGAAACACCCTGTCCTGTGGCTTTTAGTTGGCATGGTGGGGATTTGCTTCTCCATGACACCAGGATTCCTGTCACACCATCACAAACGTGTAACTTCTCACAGTTTACAATATTAATGCGTTTATGTACCGGTTCTGTGGTGGACATGATGCCTGCATGGACGACATTTTGAAGAAAAAAACACAAAATCCTATATGCAGTTATTACCACATGGCTAGCGGACACGATTATTCGAGCTCGAGTTGCCAGTATGCGAAGAGGCGTAAGCCATATTGTTCCACAAAACTACAACCAGCAACAGTTCAAGGAGCTGAGAGAGAGAGAGAGAGAGAGAGAGAGAGAGAGAGAGAGAGGAATAATAAAAAAAATTTTGAGGCGCATATAATCAGGAGACGTTGACAGTTTGATCGATACACTTCATCCAGGCGTTGTGGAGTCATAGTGGAGTCTTAAAGCAGCACACCAGGGGTCGGGACGGGGCTCGGCTCTCCCGCAGGGCTCACATCCACTCAGAACCCAAAAAAGGATGACCTTCGACCTCTCCTTCTGCTCCATGATGAAGTCCGATTCATGGAGGAGCCAGTGCAAATCCCCACCCATACCCCACCCCTGTACGCCCCTAAACCCCTCCCTCGGCCACAAGACCACAGCGTACACTCCTCAGAGATGCAACGTTCGTCATACTTCATGGAAAGAGTCACACTCCTCTTTTTCTGCTTTATCTCCTCCTCTCCACCTCTCCATCATCTTTATGAGTTCGGACACGAAGCACACGGAGGACGTCAGGCAGACCAGGATGAGCAGATCTGTTTGAGAGGTTACAGAAACAATGTGGCAAAAAAGACACATGATATAAATATAGCAGCGTGTATAAAAACTCCAACAGAAAGTGACGACAAAATAAAATATTTTATCGGAATCATAAATTGAAAAATATGCAGTTCAAAGGCTGCAGTGAGTAAAGCGCTGTGGATTGGGACGAGGCCGGCGCGTGGTTCGTTACCCAGAATGCTGAGGCTCTCGGTCTGAAAGACTGTCTGCAGCGGAGGGAAGTAGATGACGAGCAGCTGCCCCATGATGGAGGCGAGTACAGCAAAGCAGAACGTCCTGTTACTGCACAACCCCATCTCATGCACCATACGGGTCTGGGGGGGTATTTAAAGAATAATTTTTAAAAAAGTATTTCTAACTTTAATGTAAAAATGTAACTCACTTCTATAGTTATTTGAATTCAATGTAACTAAGTTTAACTGTAACATTATTGTAACAATGTAACTGCAACATAATTACGCAACCTTCATTAAGCAATGTAACTGACGTAACTGTGATTATTTATTTAGTGTAGTGTATTTAGACTCTGTGTGTGTGTGTGTGTGTGTGTGTGTGTAAAGGAGTTACACACCTGTGAGCGAGAGCTGAGGGCGTTGAACATGTCAAAGAAGACGAAGCAGGTGAAGGTCATGGTGGTGTCGCGTGGCGTGATCTCGTTATCCCGCAGCTGCACACACACAACACAGAAACTTGAGCAGTGCGCACACACGCACACACACACACACACAACACAGAAACTTGAGCAGTGCACACACACGCACACACACACACACACAGACTGCCTGAGTTTGTGCAGCTTTTTGGGGTTATTCTTTTGCTTTTGGTTTATTTTTGCGGTGAAAAAAAAAAGATTTGGAGTCCCACCTCTCTCCAGAAGACGAAGAGCGTGCCGCAGACGATGATGAAGGACGAGACGAGCACCTTGACGATCAGGCTGCGTGTGAGGATGCTGTCCCGCACATTTCGTGGAGGTTTACGGATCACGTCGCTGTCCACGGGCTCGACGCCCAAACTGCACGAAATAAACACAAAATAATAAATCACTGATTATTAAATACAGAGCAGCAGAAACAATGGTGCATTAGATGAAAAATAAATTCCTGGGAGTGTGTGCGCGCGCGTGCGAGCGTGTGTGACCTCTGAGCAGGAGGTCCGTCCATGATGATGTTGATCCAGAGGATCTGCATGGCGTTCAGAGGCGTCGGGAAATTCATCAGCGTGGCCAGAGAGATGAGTGTGAGAGCCGCAATACTCCTGAGAACCAGCACACACACACGCACACACACGCACACACACGCACACACACGCACACACACGCACACACACGCACACGCACGCACACGCACGCACACGCACGCACACGCACACACACGCACACACACGCACACACACGCACACACACGCACACACACGCACACACACGCACACACACGCACACACACAGTGGGGAAGCACTGAGGTAGAAAATAAAATATCGCTCATGTAATGCTGTTCGACAATAAACCATCACACTGTTTACACACTTTTATCATGAAAAGAAGTGAAGGAAAAGGGAGCAATGCCTTCTGGGTAAGTCGTGTTCCCGAACTGGTGCTTATAAAGTAGCGGAGCTGCCGTGAAAATGAACAAGGGAAAGTAAACAAGGTCGTATCGGAACGCAGGTTCAGTGCAACTAATGATTACGACACCGAGTTCCATCCGAAGTGCAGAACCTAATGAGGAAACAGAAATCTGCCGATCAGGAATGTGGCAAAGTGCAAGAGGGCGCTACGTTTGTGAGTGAAAGAAAATGCAACAAAAAGAACTAAATCCTAACATTTTGGTCACACGGTCTTACAATTAAAGCGAGCAAACCCCCCCCCCCTTTTTTTTTTTTAAATCTGCTGCTCCGATGCAAAACTGACACTCAGAAATGATCCAAATTAAGATTCCAAACACACAAAAACGTGATCATTGTCTCACAGCGAAGCAGATCATCGCGCTGGCTCTTCATTGGTCTTTGTGACGAAACAAATCTTGAGAAATTAAGGCAGAAACTGAAGCAGGCCGAAAAAGCGACGCGTCGTATATCTAAAGCAAACACGTACGACGACACGAACAATACACGTGACCTCGGGAGCACGCGTTCCTTCCTGTACATTATATAACACAGTTATTATACACACCTCTACATACACGGCACTTCCTCGCCCCGCCCCTTCACTTACACGCGAGAAAAAGGGGACAGATATCAAATATTCAGATCTGCCATCTACGCAGAGGAACAATCTGCAGCATTACGCAGGACGCATTTGAAACAGATCCTTCACAAATCTCTCGTCTGAGGTACACTTACAATCAAAACGACTATCTGCCAATCACTCAGGATTCATAAACTGATTGGTTTATTTATATTATTTTAATCAGGGAGGAAAAAGAAGACCCTTTCTATTTCCCTTTAACACGAAAACCTTATTCACGCACATGACGCCGTTCTGAACAGCCGTCGAAGCCGACACAGGCGCTAACGCCGGGGGCGGGGCTAATCACTCGCAGGAAGCGATGCTGGATATAAACGTAGCTGGACAACAGTGACATCGGCAGGAATTGAACTCGATCACTTGACATTTAAGCAAGTTTAAGTTAAGTTTGTGAGTTTGCTTAAAACCCTTCAACGCTTGCTTAAACTGAGAATTTTCAGCTTCTTAAAACGACAATAGCTTCAGATCCCCACGACAAGCTTGACGCGTCACATACACAACACAATGTGAAACCCGTAATGGTGGAATGTTATTTATAGCTCATTGTTCATCAGCGCCCCCCGGTGAACCGGGGGACTTTCGCGCAGGCGATTATCGCGATCACGGACTGCTTCAATCCAGGCCTGCAAAACTCATGATGCTCTCGCTGTGGCTTCAATTTCATTCCCAGAAACCAAAATGTCAACAAATAAATATACAAAGAAGCGTTAATACACAATGAAAATGTCAGTACATTATCCCGTCTCTTCGTTCATCAGCGCCCCCAAGCGGCCTGGAGGACCTTTTCCAGCATTACATTACGCCATTACTTTCAACACGCAATCAGAATCGAAGACGCCGACCTCGGTTTCCTCTGTGAAGATGAAAGCTGGAACAAAAGATGTTAAAAGGTATTCACAAAATCACAGCAGCTCATCACCACCACCTGGTGGCCCAGAGGACGCTCCTCCTTCAGCTTGGACCCAAAACACAGCTGAACATTGTTTATTCCTTCAGCATTCGATCTGGGACTGCAGCTGCCTGCGCAGGGTGAGCGTGCGGCGATGAAGCTGCTGCATCTGCTGCATCCGGTCTCGCTGTCGCGCTAAATTCTGCGGCATCGGATACCTCTGGCACCCATACAGGAAGCGGTAGGGGATTCGGACGTGGCACGCGGTCGCCCGGCAACGAGGCTGCGGCATCGGAGGAAGCAGCATCCACCGTTTCCTCTCAGCGCAGTACCGGTATGCCTCTTTCCGGTACTGCTTGTCGACATCATCGCTGTTTTTCCAGCCACCGATGACAAACACGTCATCTCCGAGGAAGCACACGGCAGCTCCTTCGACGCTGGTGACCTCCGGAGGCAGACTTTCGAGGATCTCGTCCGAGATCCGGGCGCTGATTTTCTGCCGTGCGGCATCATCTCGCACGTTAGTGTAGCTTCTCGGACAGCAGGACGCGGTGTGATAGAAATTTGTGGATGCCACAGCCATCTGGAAGAGGCAGTAATTGTCAATAAGGGGCAAAGAATCGACTTCCTGCCACTGGCGGCTCTCGGTATCGTAGCGCGTCGTCACCGTCTTGAGCCCATCATCGTTGTCTGTGTCCACAGGTGTCCTCGCTGTTACATAAACATAGCGATCTTCGACGCTAATCGCCTTCACGTCTCGCAAGATTTTTGGTGCCGATTCCAAATTGTGCCATTTGTCCTGCTCCGGTTCATAAACGCTTACATCCTTGAATCCCGGGCTGAAATTCCCGTGCCCTCCGATGCTGTACAGGATGTTTTTGACACACGTCAGTCCGAATGAGTGCTTACGCGTCGTGAGATTGCTCACTTGCTCCCAAGTGTTGCGATTCGGATTGTATCTTTCCACCGTTTTGGCGAATCCGGGCTCCATCGATCCTGCGACGTAGACGTACGAGTCCGTAGCCGCGATTGCGTGGCCGTCAAGGTGATTATGGATGTGTGGAAGGTTGACCCAACGATCTTCGTACACGAAGTACCCGACACACTCGCTCAAGTAGTCTCCTCCTTCCGAAACGCCGCCGACCACCATGATGACGTCCATGTTTTGTCCGAATCGAGGCTGAAAAGCGGCCCAGAACTCCGAATCAGAGGCCGACTTTTTATGGTTCTCGAAACGGATGGCGTGACTCTCCACAGCATCCGAGACGAGTTTGAGACACGCCTCGTTCCGCGCCACGAGCGGCTCGTTCTTCACCACCCTCGTCAAGTAAGTGGGCTTGATCTGCGGCAGCCTGAGGAGGCGGAAAAGCTCCTCAAAGTGTCTCTCGCGGTCCTCGGTGCCCCGACGCACCCACTTGACAACAGCATCGAACAGAACCTCCTCCGAGTCGACGGTGATCTCGGCGTCGCTCAGCCAGTCGCGCACCAGGTGGAACGGCAGTGTATAAAACTCGTCGTCTTGGATCACCCTGTGGAAGTTGCGGCGTATCATCTCAGCGGCGCGCAACGCCAGCTGGTCCAGCGTGTACATGTGTGCCAGGCTGTGTACGGCCACGCAGTTCGCCAGGCTCAGCTTCCGCTTCAGGAAATCGCCACAGAACTCCTTCAGCTGGACCAGCAGGAACCTGACAGACAAAAAGAAAAAGAGAAGAATTTAAAAACCAAGAGAATAACGTGGGATCGTCACCATCCTCTGGTGCAGGGGTTCATGTGGGTTAATAGTTTGACTCTGTGACTAAATCAAGAGAGCAACAGACGCCCTGGCGGAGCTGCCCCCAGACCCCACGTCGAGAACCACTGCTCTAGTGGACAATTAACCATTACTACGGAAGATTTTCTGCTGGTAATTAAGAGCTGTAACATGTAGCTGTAACTTGGCACCATCACAGTTTGAACTGCATGTTGTTTCTATAGTAACAGCTCATTCACAGGGACCCATAGTGCAGACGCTCCATATAAACAGCGGGTAACCGTTAACGTGGCCACGTGTTCTCTAAGGAGTGAGGAGTTTAACCTTTATGGAAGGAGTCTCCAGTGTCAAGGGCTGTCCCAAACCATTCTTTTTCAAACGATTAATCTAGCGATTATTTTTTCGATAAGTCTACTAATTTTCCGATCAATCCAACGATTCATTTTTCAGTTGCCGATTATTTTCAATGAAAGTATCCATTTGCACAATATGAATATCAAAACATTTACTGATACCATTTCAATGATTAACATTTCTTTGACACTGCTCCACAAAAATATCTCCAAAGTGAAATAATCCTCCACATTGCTTTGCCTGGTCCTAAAAAGGAGACAAACACAGAGCACATGAATAAATACAATCAGACCAGAAATATAGCCATGTCTAATAACGTCCACATGATTAGGCTACATATGTGATTTGCGTACTATAAGCCGTTTAACTCATAACCAGAAAATACTGGACCTCAGTTTTAGAAGGAGTTATGTATCAGACTACAAGAAGAATCGTTTGTATCACAGTATGTCAATGTATGTTGACATGGAACTTAAAATTGAGCATTGAATTTCATAACCGAAGTCACCTGACAGGCTACATGACATGTTAAGACTATTTCTTTCAGGGACTTTAGGATAAGCAGTTGGTAATACAGCATCGTCTGGGTCACAACAGAAACGAACGCTGTAAGCCAGTATCAGAGGGAAAACTCTTACTTTAGGTCTTCTGACATCTTCAGGACAGGAGTTTACGCTTTGGGGTTTCTCTGCAAGTTTTTTATTAACATGCAGAGAGAGAATAAAGACAGGCTGCTGAGGGAATGACTGTTTATAGCTGCTATAACGTAAGGGAGAACAGGAACTAACTTGTTTCACAACATTAAAACAAGTTAACTATAAACAGATGCAAATTACGTCATTAATACGTTTAAGTTTGTACATGTTCGCAATTCACTGTGGTTTAAGAGAAATGCTGATAAAGTTCCTATATCAGTGGAACACGGAGGGTTTTATTCCTTACATAATACAATGGAAATAGGCCTAATGTAATAATAATAATAATGATTATACATTTAATTTATTAGCCACTTTTTGACCTTTTATAAGTAGCTTTTGTTCATTAACTCGATCAGGTTTTTGCATCTAAAGCTCCACTCACTGACCACTTTATTAGTTCCTGTTGATTCATGCAATTATTCAATCAGCCAATCAGGATGCAGCAGATTAACACATTAATATTACACAGGTACAGGTGAAGGGCTGGAGTAAAGAAACATCAGGAAAAGCAGCAGGGCTACGGTGACTCAAATAAGCTTTGACTTAATGAGCATGGCGAGCAGAAAAGCAGCTCAGAACGCACCACATGCCGTACCACGAGACAGAGGAGCTACGCGAGCTGGAGACCACACCGGGCTCCATTCCTGTCCGTCAGACCCCGTTTACACTTGGTATTAAAATGCATCTTGGGCGATCTGATCACAACTGGATAACGCTAAATACAAGTGTAAACGAGCCCCAAGGCGCATTCAGGACGCATTTGCTTGCCGAGGTGGTCTGAGACGCGTTTAACCAAAACTCCGAAGTGTAAACAGTGATGCGTCCCGATGCGTCCGCAACATGGACGTAACAGGAAAATAATGCTGGACGCGGAGGTTGTTTTGGTAACGAAAAAAATGGAGAGGAGCAGCGATGTACATGGTTGCAGTGCAAGAAAATAATGAAGGTGTGCTGCAGGTTTTACGTTTTAGGTTATGCCTTCTAGAGGAAGTGACGTAGGCAGAGATTTGAACAAAGCGTTCATTCGGACCCCTTGGAGACGCCCGACAGACATGTGTCTCGGCAGTCCATTTGTGACCCGAACGCTGAAGACGCATTTTAAAAGCACGTGTACAGCGGGCCTCAGGGACCCGAGAGCTGATCTGTGAGACGAGCGTGCGTACAGGAACACCCACGCTGTGGGATTAAACACACGTCGGGGAGTTCCAGCGAGCCGGGGAGAAGTGCAGCATCCGGCGCAGATTTAAATCACAAAGTTCCTCATCCTGGAAAGATGATGGCGCAGCACAGGGACCAGCAGGGTTCTGAGAGAGAGCACAGCGCACCTGTAATGCAGGTAAACAGTAGATTATACAGAATGCAGGTTCAGGGCTCACCTGTCCGCGAGCTCCAGCACCTCGTGCACGTTGCTCGTGCTGACGCGGATCTCTCCGGTGTACATGAACTGCACGACGCTCTCGACAGTCTCGCGCTCGGGCCCCGCCTCGCTGCTCCACTCCTTCATCTCCACGCGCCGCGACACGGACTCCGCGAACTGGCCCCCGAGCAGAGGGGTGAAGTAATCGGTGGCGGCTGCGAGCACAGACCGGTGCGCGCCGAGCTCGAACCCAGCGCCCGCTGCCTCTGCTACCGCCGCCGCCGCCGCTGCTCCTCCTCCTGCCGCAGCCGCCGCCGCCGCTGCTGCTGCTCCTCCGCCGCTGAACGCCAGCGTGACGTCACAGAAGAGCCCGAGCTTCCGCTGCTCGTTCTGCCGCCGCGCGAGCTCCGAGCAGTGCAGCGCTGAGGAGAACTGCTCGGCCTCCTCCGGTTCACCGTCACTCGCCAGAGCCGCCGCCGCGGGCCGGTGCGCCTCCTCCGGGCTCGCGCTTGAACTCGAACCTGAGCTCCGGCCTGCATTCGAGTTCGAGTTCGAGTTCGGGCTGGAGTTTGGGGCCGCCGCCGCCGCCATGTCGCGCACCTCAGCGGGTCGCAACCGCAACAAACGCGCTAATCCGGTTCGGTAAAGCAGACTCAGGCACACGCACACAAACATAAACGCCGAAGACAGGCGAAGGAGCGCACGCGCATACGCAACACGAATGACGTTGCCATAGAGCTGAAGCTGGCAGCTTCCGGAAGTGAAAGTGACGGGTCACGAACATTTAATTATTTTTTCAGACATACAGTATTAACTATCACTACCTATCATCATTGCGAAATTTAATTGTGACGCGCTTCTCTTGGACCAAATAATTAAAAATAATTATACACGTTATTTACAAATTCACGAGCCGGTCAAGGACCACACTACCCACAATGCTCCAGTGCGTCTCACCCAATCGGAAACGCCGCGGTTTCCATGGAAATGTCACAGCGCGGGCAACTGCTGTGAGTGTTCTATTTAGCAAACAAAAGCAGCGACCTGACTAGCAGACACAAAAACGACTCATTTTAAAGTGTAAACAGGGTTGAGATGAAGTCGGACCGTGTGACGTTGCAATAAATACGCCAACAATCACTGTTTAATTTCCGAAATAAAACATACCTATCTGTTCAGCTTTATACACAATCTCTGCGAGTTTATATCGAGTGAAAAAGGGAACTTTCATCCTTTGCAAAAGCTATTGCTAACGAAGTAGTTTGCTAGCTTACAAATTCCACTTCCGGTATCCGTGTGACGTACTCATAATTGTGTATAATATTTAAAAAAAATAAAACCAATTGAATAACCAAGGGAAGATTATTATTATATCACCCTACAATTACACTGCACAACAATTGTTTTTAAAAGTCTTGCTTCCTGAACAGTTGTTGCTGATTGTGACAGGTACCTACTGGATGCACAAATATAGTTTTGGTTTTA
>JAQQZX010000024.1:581225-593008 GCA_030068355.1 Notoglanidium maculatum | reverse complement strand
GTGTGTGTGTGTGTGTGTGTGTGTGTGTGTGTGTGTGTGTGTGTGTGTGTGTGTTCTCACCGCTGATCCCCAGCAGCAGGGACAGGTTGGGGTCTCGGCCGTGTGCGGTGTGTGTGAGGACGCTGCAGAGGGAGCGCAGGTCAGTGAGGCACGATGCCATTTCACTGAGCAGCTGCTGAGTGACTCGCACATCACACACACTCGACTCGACCTGCAGACGCTCACGCAGACACACACTCTGCTCCATCAGCTCCTGGCTCTGTGCAGACAGCTGAAACACACACACACACACACACACACACACACACACTTTCTCAAGATCTGTCAGGCCAAAATATTTTATTCTAGAATCATTAAAACATTAATTATAATCTAAATGACTTATATCTGCCCCTGTGGGCGGCACATGACATGGAGTTCAGGTTCTCGGATGTCCAGGACACTTCGAGATGCAATAAGTGTTTGCGTTACAAATGCAATGTGCCCATATGTGGAACACATTTGCACAAGGTGTGTGTGTGTGTGTGTGTGTGTGTGTGTGTGTGTGTGTGTGTGTGAGAAAAGATCATAGTGTGTCTGAAATCTCCTGACCCCGTGTACAGTCCAAACAATACAGTAATGTAATAAATAAAACCAGTAATAAATGCTGGAATAATTCTTGAGAAATGGGACGCTTCTCCCATTACAGCATAGTAGAGAATATAAACTTAACTCTACTGCCCCCTCAAGGCAGTCTGCAGTAATTACGCAAACTGAAACGAGACAAAACAGTCGATTGAAAGCTCACCTCCTTCACAGCCGAGCGTAACTGCAGCAGCTCCTGATCTTTCGAGTTCAGCTCGTCTCTCAGAGCCTGACCGCTGCTCTCCTCCTCCGCTAGCTGCTGCTGTACACTCTGAGGAAACACACACACACACACGCGCTTTAAACTCCGGAGCATTTTTGCAAGATTCACCTGCACTCAAGGGTTCACCAATAGAACTTCTCTTTAATGCTAAATAAGGCTGTAAAATCTACAATAAAGCTATAATCACATTAAAATAATCTTTAACATGTCAGCTGACCCCATGACCTTTCACCATTGGCAATGCTAGCATGTTTGGATGAAGTACTGGATTAAGCACACACCCTGATCTGTGAGCTGAGCTGCTCCATCATCCTCAGCTGCTTCTCTATAACCTGAAACGACAAATTCCATTCAAGCATCACTGCTAACGCTCTCTAACGTCTCAAGCGCACTCAGGCATGTTCTACAACTTCCATCACGTTTGGTTCTGACCTTGCTCGGTGTTCAGTGCGGTATATCCACTCATAGTTGTGAGAATAAAGTGACAAATGTCATTATTTATGTACAAATGTTACCTTTTTTAATTTCTGCTGCTCTTCTTTCAAAGTCACGTTTTCCTCTTGGAGCTTCTCGACGTCCAGAGATGGCAACCGAGCTCCATCGTCCAGCCCCTCCTGAACCCGGGCCTGCAGACTGGACAGCAAAATCACACACCTTTCATCTCTCTGTATGGTGCACTGGAATAAACAACGCACGTGTCTTTATTGAGGACAAACGTGTCCTCAGAGACCATAAAAGAGCAGACATGCTAGGACTTCATGAATATTTGGTTAGGAAACACCCACAAACCTACACCCCATACATGGCCCCGCCCCCTTTTCTCTGAATAATTCATTAGTGTGGTCTGGATTTGTAAATGAATAACAATAAAATTAAAAGTGCTACATAAATAAAGATCCAGTGCAAATCTTAAAACTACAAAAATGAATAACAATATTCTGTAATCTGATTGGCTCATTGCTGACGCTGGAACACTTTAAGAAACATTGGTCAGATGATGGACGCTTTATTTTCCACACAGATTGATTTGGAATAAATAATGTTCTTGGTACACCAATGCACTTAGAAGTGTGTGTGTGTGTGTGTGTGTGTGTGTGTGTGTGTGTGTGTGTGTACCTCGTAACTGTAGCGAGCAGCTCCCTCTCTCTGTGCTTTTGTTCCTCCAGTTGTCCGTCTTTAGTGCGATTGGCTGCTCGCACCTCCATCAGCTGAGCCTCCAGTTCCTCCACCAATCCCTGAAGCTCATCCACCTTCTGTTCTGCTGCCTCCAGCTACCCCGCGCACACACGCGCACACACGCGCACACACAAGACCCAGTCAGCCTAGCGTTCAGCGGAATGAATGTAATGGGGTCACATTGCAGACGGTTGATGCAGGAACTGTATTTAAAGTTACAATAGAGGTTTTTTTACTTCCTCATAGAAATAATCTGGGACATATACAGAACCTTATTAGAAATAATCTGGGTAAGAGCTGTAAAATAGGAACTTGCCCCAGAATGCAGTGTACATTTACTCTCGTACGGAAAACTTCATCGAGGTTTTACAGCATGCGATTTTTGATAAAATTGGGAAGAATATTGTAGATAAGAATTCAGCTGAAAGTTAAGAGAGCGATGGTGTTGAAGTATTGCGTGTGTGTGCATGTGTGTGGGGTGAGATCCGCTCGTACCTGTTTCCTCTGGGCCTGGTAGTCCTCCATGGTGGGGAGGTCAGCCAGGTAACGCTCCAGCGTCTCGATGCGCTGCTGCTTCTCTCTGTTCTGCTCCGCCTCCTTCTGGCATTTCTTCTTCAGGCTGTTGATGTGCTTGTCTCGGTTGCGGATCTACAACAAACACGCAGATTTGTACCGTATACCACATTTAACGCTCCGTAGTATCTGTGCTTTGCGGTGCTCACCCTCTCCTCCTGCTTTCTCAGCTCATCGGCGTGTTTCTCCACACTCTCCTTCAGACTGTCGCTCAGACGCTGAGTCTCCGCCTCCATGGCTCCCAGACGCCGGTCTGCCTCCAGCTTCTCCTGAGCGAACGAGTCGCTGCGCTCGGCAAACTGGGCACGCAGGAAAGCGTTCTCGCGCTGCGCCTCCTGACACACATCAAATCATTCTGTGTCGTTTATCAGGCTCGAGACGTACAGATTCATTCGCAAAATCACCTGTACAAGCATTTACACAGGAAATTTAGTTTTCTGCGTCAGGAACACCTCGCGATTAAGCGTTTCTGAAACTTTTGTAAACCTGGCAGTAATATGTTATTGGGTTTGACACAAACAAACCTTTACACACAACTTTACTAAAAGACTGATAAATGAGGCCTGGTGTTTGACTCCACCGTGTTCGGTGCATCATGATCATGTGACTAATGTCTTGAAGATAAAATATAATAGACTACAAAGAGAAAAGCTTCAACATTCTGGCACTGGAGAGAGGGCTATATGAGAGACCTGCAGTCTGAGCAGGCAGATGTCAGCAAACGGAGCGCCTCGCCCCATCAGAGCTCCATGGACCTGCAGCTCGCTCTCGCGGAGACGCTGCTCGAGCTGATACAGCTGCTGCTTCTGCCTACAACAACAACAGATTACAAAGGCAAACAAAAGGTAACAGAGCCAGAGCATCCAATGAACACACCTATCACTACTGTAGAAACATTACTCACATGAACATCAATTAGACGGTCACTTGATTCAGATAAACAGATAAAAAAGCGATTCGACTCGGAATCGACTCAGGAAGTGAATCGAACATACTGTGTGTTTTCTGTAGAATATTTCCAGGTACTAAATCGTGATAATTCTTCGAGACGCGATATACGTCACAGGATATACAAGTTTCCAAACAAGCTGTCAGCAGGAGCGCAGAACTGCACTTAAAAATAAACCTTTGATAATTTTATTGAAAAAGATATTCATTTTTAAACATTAAAAAGTATAAAAAGATAACTATGGTATCTCAAAAAGTGTATCAGTACATAAATCACGATTCTATATTGTTATATTGATTATGAAGTTACACTGTCCAGTCCAGCAAGCAAATGAATTAAAAGAATCAATTTCACTTTGATTCAGATTCTGCAAATGGACTGATAGGTGTGAAAGCTCTTTTAAAACGGTGTGATTGACGTGCAGTTTGATCACATCAACACGACATGGTGTGTGTGTGTGTGTGTGTGTGTGTGTGTGTGTGTGTGTGTGTGTGTAAATACCTGTCGATGAGGAGCTCCTTCTCCTTCAGCAGACTCTCGTTGGCCTTCATCACTGCCTCCCATTTACTGCTCTCAGACTGCAGAGGAGACGGATACGGAGACGAGTACGGCCCACTCCCTAATAACTGGGGGGGGGGGTGTTTAATAACCTTATTCAATATCCAGCAAGCCCTGATTTTAATATTAGATATTTTCCATTTTGAGTTCAGTTAGGCTCTACACTGTGTGTGTTGTGCTGTTACGGGAAAATCATCAACTACAGGCTGGTGTGATGGAGCAGAGTTACTGTTACTGTTATCACTCCAAAGTTCATTATTTTCTATAACAGCATGTCTTAATTCCACTTATATTACAGGAGTTATACCAACAATAACACATTTTCATTATTAAAGAACAAACGGTCGTACTTTTCATCTGTTTACAGTTCCATTTGTAAAATGTCCATTAAACAAGTTCTCACTTCTTGCACATTATAGCAGCTACAAACAGCCTTTCTTCCCTCCTACCCCAGCGCCCTCGTCACACCCCACACTCCGATCCTCCAGCACTGCTCGACTGGTTCCACCACCTCTCAGGGTACAAGGAAGACCTGCATCTAAACTCCTCTCTGTTTTGGCACCGAGGTGGTGGAATGAACTCCCCCCTTGATGTCCGAACAGCCGAGTCACTGGGTGTCTTCAAACGACGACTAAAGACCCGCCTCTTTCAGAAGTACTTGGACTCGCACTTATTAACCCAAAAACCCCTTCTGTATGACTTGCCAACAGTTTTTAGTGTGATGGTGTTCTCAGCCCAGGTCCTATTGAGTTAGTACCTAAATATATTTACTGATAGAGACTTCAAAGCACTTCTGTAAGTTGCTCTGGATAAGGGCGTCTGCCAAACACTGTAAATGTGTTGCATTCTCTCACCTGCATTTGCTCCACCTGCATTCGAAGGCTCTCGAATTTCTGCTGCCAGTCGGCCACGTTCTCACCCGAACGCGCCTTCGTTTTGCCGTACGACTCCGAGGAGGATGGAATTCCCATTCTAGCTTCAGGTAACACCTTGTAGGTCTGATCCAAGGCGTTATGGAAGGCGTTGGCGCGATGTTCGGCGCCGTCTCCGAGCCCGGTCATGTGGAGCTTCATCCTGACGTCGGGTCCGAATCCTGCGAGCAGCCCAGACTGGTTCAGCGTGGGCTCCACGGGGGGCGTCTCGAAGCCCTGACCCTCGTCCAGCCGGGTGTGGTTGTGGTCCGCCCCGGGGAACAGCGAGTGGTCTAACCCGTTGACGAGGCTGCGGTAGCGACTCAGGCAGTCCGGTTTGACTCCGCCTCCGTCCTGCGCCTCCAGGTTCGGGGACGATGCGGATTTACAGAGGGACGATTTGGAGCTGAAGGAGCTGGAGTGGGATTCTGTGGGTCGCTGCAAAGGATTGTGGGCTGTGGAGGGCATGATATGGGCGGTGGGGATGGGAATCTGACTCCGGATTGGCTGGAAGGACGGACTGCTGCTGGAGCTGCACGATTCTGCCAGAGAGAGAGAGAGAGAGAGAGAGCGCAAGAGAGAGACAGAGAGAGAGACAGACAGAGAGAGAGAGAGCGCGAGAGAGAGACAGAGAGACAGAGACAGAGAGAGAGACAGACAGAGAGAGAGAGAGAGAGGTGTAAGGAAAGCAATGTTTATTTCTTTTCCCCCTCACCACACCCCCGAGGCTAATGTTGCTAAGTAACAGAAGCGTACAGCCTCCCGTTCAGCGTGGGGAGTGTAACTCCGCCCACAGTGGGGCATGATGGAGTTGTTCAGTGTCTCAAACAGGTCTACAGGATGAGTGATGCTAAACTGGAGGCCACAGGCTTCAATAACCTGTTAGCGACATTAGCGTCATAGCTCCAGGTGAGATCTAAAGAAGCAGAGACGCCGAGTGAGTCTCAGCGGGGAGTGAAAGCGTGCGCTACATTTTCTTTCTGAATGATTCCTAACGACAGAGTAAACAAACAAATATACACAGAGTTGTGCGTGTGCAAGCTACACAAATGTCACACACTGTTTTCCAAACAAGCAGAGTCACAAATCCAAGGCATTAAATAGCTCAAGTAAACAAAAGATCATAAAAAAAAATTATAAAAACACATACATGAGTGAATATTAAATAATAAAAAAACAACATAAACTAATATAAACAATCAAATAGAAAGATAAACAGATAAATACATGGTGCCAATTAATTAATAATTAACAAATAAACAAACAAATACACAAATCAGAAATTAACACTAAATAAATAAATATATAAATCATTTTATAAACATTACCAAAGAATAAAAAAAACAAACATAGATGTATTAATTAACTAAAACAGACCAAACAGGGAAATAACCAATGATGGATATTATCATCATCATCATCATCATCACCTTCTCTCACCTCGACTTCAGACCCAAAAACACAAACAGCAGTAAAAATCACTTTCTGCATTTCTGACTTCACTTCATCATGCTGGTGTTAAATCCACTCTGTCCTTCAGCGTGCACACACACACACACACACACACACACACACACACACACACACACACACACACCCCCCCCCGACCACCCCGAGTTCGCTGCCGCTCCTGATGTTTCTCTGAGAGCGCACAAAGGTTAGGTTTATTTATAAAGCGGTTTCATGTTACAGCCTGCACGTCTCACTGCTCTGCACGCGCACACACACACACACACACTCATTACACTCGGTGGGTGTAAGAGAGAGGGAGCCTGATGTTTGCTCTCAGGGTTTGTTTCCCACTCTGAACAAGTTTAAACACGGTTCACACTTACACAGAATCCTCTTTATTACATGCACCATTCATTTTTTTTCACTTCGGTGCATTTGAGGTCAGATTTCTGTCTCACCCTCCGTGCTGTCTGTGGTCGTCGCTCCTGAACCCGTCTCGCTCTCGGCTCTGTGGGGCCTCCATCCGAATCGGCTCTGAAACTTCTCGGACACGGCCGGAGTCTGGAATTCCACGTCCGTCTTCCCGACTGCGACACACAGGAAACAGGAATAAGGTCCTTGGGGCTGTGTCCCAAACAGCTTTTAAAGGGGAAAGGTGTTAAAACTCCAAACAGACAGTTATTAAACACTAGATAGGATGCAGGGGTCAATTCAGTCCCTCTGAATCCAAGATGGCTGCCTACTACACATACAGGTCATTTTAAAGACTCTTTCATGCCCTACATAGTGGATTTAAATAGACCGCATGAAAATGAATCTGAATTGGTGAACCAAGTGCACTAGATAGTGCATAGAAAAACAATATTTAGTGTCCATTAGATGGTTACTCCTTTATTTCAACTCTGTCTTAACTTTACAAGTGCACTAATTTTTTTACTTTCCCCTTGTAGCACACTTCTTTCTACTGGAACGACAGTGACCTATACCCTCAGAAGTGCACGAATATGCACAGATGGAGTGTGTATATAGAATGGTCCCTACACACTATTTAATGGGCTATAGTCTGCTCTAAAATTATTGGTACCCTTCAGGATACACACAAACGCTCACTTTATAGCGGCAAGCACACACTGAAAGACGGCCAAGGGTGCCAAAACTTTCACTTTTAGTAAAAATACTTTAGTGAGGATGTTCAGCAGGGTTTAAGAGGTGATGGAGGAAGGAAAGCTGTGATGGTCCTGGTGACTAACGGTGGTGACTGAGCCGAGTGCAGCGAAGCGGCCGTGATGCTCATCTGCTTCAGCAGCAAAGACACGCAGACACGTCACTTTTACATACAAGTCGTCTCACTCAGGGTCAGGGATTCACCTGTCGGCCTGGAGCGCTGAGATCTCGGCGATGTCGTCATTGCAGATTCAGCTGCAGGAGGAAAAGGCGACCACACCAGGGCAGGAAGACCAGGGGTCACGTTTATTCCTGTGATAAAGACAAATGAAGATATTTTCAGAGGTCACACATATTAGCATAACATCATCCTGGCTGTGATGGATGGATAGAAAACATCTACTGATAGAGGGAAAGAACAGAACATGATGGATGGATGGAAAATGCCAAGCTATTAAATTATCTTGAAATCACAAGAACAAAAACTACTTTATTAACTTTATATACAAAGCTGTAAATTGTAGGTTTGTACATTAAATCAGCTTTTTTCCAGGTCAAATGCAGTGTGTGTGTGTGTGTGTGTGTGTGTGCAAATCTCCCAAAAACACACAAGTCGCTAGCTAGTAAATTAATGAAAATAGCACGTAAATCAGCTGCACCTCAGCTAGCTAACTAGGTTTAAATACAGATGATTAGCATCAAGGGTCATTTACAAACCAGGCACGCGAGCAACAACGATCGGTTACTAGCGCGGTGTAAATAATAACAATATTAATAATAACAAACTATTTTACATGTTTGGAAGAAACACGACGTACCTGGACTTCAGAAGATTAACGAAATGTTCCTATAAACGACAACAGACCAACACACTCGGTTTGCCCCTCTCTCTCAGCCTAAAGTGACGCCGTGAAGCCGCCGTTTGTTTGTTTGTTCAAACCGGAAGAGAAGAAAATGAGACTTTTCCAACGCTCGCGCCGTTCCACGTTTGGAGGCGTGTGTCCCAAATCGACCCACTGTCTCTTGCTAACGGAACAAAGTGTTATGGCTGTTATTAATCCGGAACCTGAGTCCAAATCGGAGTGAAATTAATCCTTTTTATTAGTTTGTTTATTTGTTTTGTTTTATTTTCTCTTGCTGCAAATAATCAGACAGAACAAAAAGCAAAAAACAAAAATGTAGGGTTGCAAACCACATACATAAAATTACTTATTTTATTGAGTCAGAAAGACAACTCTACAGGATACTAGGACATTTTATACAATTGTGCGCTTCAAACTTTATAGGGAAAAACTACATAGGTCACGGTCAGGGGTGCACTTAATTTCAGTGTAAAAACAAAGTGGTTGATTTGAGACTCACCCTTGGATTTGTCAACGCAATGGGGCGCTTTAACGTTTCTGTGGGGTTTTCCTTTTAATGAGCAATCAACAAAATAACAATTTTATCATAGCTTTATATAATTTCTAGTGGTTGAGCTGAATAGAAATACTCGGAGAACATTCATAATTTATAGTAAAAAAAAAAAAAAAGCGAGCACTGCTATTTTTTAAAGTTGTAAGCAGGCAGTTATGAGATGATCCAGCAGGGGCGCTGTTGCTTAGTGCGCGTTTCCGCTAAGCGAAGCCCAGTGACGTAAAATAACGGCGAAGAAGCCTCGGAAGCCTCGGAGCAGTTCCGCGGAGCAGCACTCGGCAGGCCGGTTCGGAGAAAATTAAAAGTTATTATTATTATTATCGTCATTATTCATTTCATTATGTTTTAACTCTAGTCTCTGAGCGTGTGAAATGGCGCTGGAGTGGCGAGAGGCGGCGGAGCGGATGGATGTGTACCTCAGAGAGCTGCTGTCCTCCGGCCTGCTGCTGCTGCACGCGGAGCTCGGGCTGGATCTGGGGCTGAAAGCGGAGCTGCTTCCGCCGGGGCTCCTCGCCTGTGTGGCGGCGGGACTCGGCCTCCTGCTCGCCGTGCTACTCTGGTTCTTCGTCTGCCGGTGCTTCTCCAAAAAACCTGCCGAGAAAGTCGCACCTGAGGTGGGGAAGACCTCCAGACCCAAATCCGAGGAGGTGAAGAAGAGGAGCAGAAAGAGAGGAGGAGATAAGGTCTTCATCCTCCTCCTCCTCCTCCTATTATCTCGGATGACTCATTATTAGATATTTAGTGCTTAGCAGCTGCCATTATATTATATATTGAGTAAATGTTTCCTGTTGAGCATGCAATACCCTGCATAGTAGTGCACAAACAGCTCCCTTAAGTCATTCTGCATCTATAGTTCCCTGTCCTCCTGTAGTGCACCGGGCGGAGTGCTGAACCTGATGAGTGTGAGTGTGTTGCAGAAAGTGCAGAGGAACGGCCTGGCTGTGGACCTGGAGGAGGAACTGACGCCAGCAGAGGCACAGAACCAGAACCAGAGCGAGAGTCCAGATCCAGCTGGGGGTAAAAGCGATAAGGTACGCTGTCCGGGCGCAAAATCCCAAAACGACCCAGTCCGAGCCTCAGTGTGTGATGTCAGAATGACGTTACGAAGTTCTGTTCTAAAGCGCAGCCTAACGCGCTGCATGGGACGTTATACACCGCCAAAGGTATGGACGCTAGTGTTGTTGCGCTGCAGGTACCACAGTACCAGAGTAGCAGTGTGAGACGTGGCACACTCTTCCTTCCCACTGGGAAACTGGGAAGGGGCGGAGCCAACACGTGCTGCTTTGGTTGATATTTCTCTAACCCTACATTCACTCGAACAGCTGGAGTGTCATTTGTGGGCGTGGCCTGAGAAATAGTGCTAGCTATTCTGTGGGTGTGTTTTAAAAGCTAACTGTTAAAAAATGATTTAAATTACACACTTATTGGTGTGAAAATCGAATCAGTTGTGATATTACAGCTTCATTCTCAGATTAGATTAGCTGCTTAGCGCGCTGTACACTCTCTGAACACTCCTTCTCTCATTTATTTATTCTTAATGTCCCTATACACATTTAATGATGGGCCGTATATAACAGGAGAAGAAGAAACCTTGCTCATCTTCCATTTTTGCGAGTTTGAGACCTGATCGGAATGTCGCACCGCACGCTGTAGGACTCCGTCTGAGGATTCATAAATAAATCCGGTTTATTGCATCGTGACTAAGATACAATCCGCCTAATATCTAATTTAGATAGAAATCGACCTCCAGACCGTATTCGGTGCACTGTGTGATCACTAGGTAGCGTGAAGGTAAGTGTGTGTGAACGTTTTCAGGAACAACAGAAAGGTCTGGGATGCCGGTCTGAAAGTAGCAGCGGCCAGTTTCAGGTTTCGCCGTCATGTGCAGACGCAGCAGATCTGCAGGAGTCGTGTGATGGCGTCTGAGAAACACGACTGGTGTCAGGTTAAAGCGCAGGGCTTCCTGGATCCCGGGGGGCGGCGCTTAAGATACAATTGCATCACAGTTCAACATATGACACAAATTTTTTTCCCCTTGGACTGATGTGGTGTTCAGCATGAAGCACGTATTAAATTTCATAATGAGCACTTAGGAAACGTTATGCAAACGTTATTAAAACTAGTCGTCATGTAAATATTAAAATTAAGCTGTTATTGCGTAATTGAAATCATGTTTATTCGGTTGTAGATCCACGTCTGTAATCTTAGATAAGCTGAAACAAAAGTGATCCTACATGAATTTCTTTGTCTGGCCCTGAAAGTAACCCCTCCCCTTAGCTGATGCTGGGTAGATTAACTGTTAATAAGCCCCACCCCTTTGTGATTTCTGAAACGCCTCGGGAGATGAACACTGAGGAGGAGGATCATTAAAGGATTTGTTGACGTGCTCGTCTCGTTTTCAGGGAAAGAAGAACAAGAAGAAGGCTAAAGTTCCGGTGAAGGAAACGAAGTCCCTGTCGACGTCTGAGCGCAAAGAGCCGGAGGAAGGTAACGCTGCCCGCTCAGGGTTCCGCGTCGTCACGGCCTGTGCGCTTGCTTGCAGTTCCTCGCTAGCTTAGTGAAAACTGAACTCACTAACATCAAGTAACCTCAAGCCAGTTCCACTCGCTGTCTTTCAGTTCCGGCCGTGTTCGCTAGCTATATGTAACTGTGACAACGACTAGCATAGTGGTGTGTGTGTGTGTGTGTGTGTGTGTGTGTGTGTGTGTGTGTGTGTGTGTGTGTGTGTGTGTGTGTG
>JAQQZX010000024.1:545392-557059 GCA_030068355.1 Notoglanidium maculatum | reverse complement strand
CACGCATGCACGCACACACACACACACAGCAGTACAGGTTTGTATAGGAACACGCTCATTATAGGTTATAGTTACTATGGAAACAGCTCATTAACAGGGCTGTGCACTGCAGATTCTCCACTAATAATAAACAGATTAAAAACGTGTTTCACTGTTGATATGGTGAAGTTTTCCTTAAGTTATTTAACATTGAGGTCAGGAGTCTCCAGTGTCAGAGGTAAAGCTGTAACTAAGGTCTCTGGCATCTTCAGGACAGTTACACTCCTCTGCAGGTTCCCTGTAAGATGACATTTAATTCTTACTAACTTAAGACAGAATAAAGAGAGGCTGGCGAGGGAACGACTGCTTATAGCTGCTATAACGTCATATGGACAATCTACATCATATGTAGCAGTAAACAGACTGATAAGGAATGTGTCGTCATGAGTAACTGGTGTAGTCCTGGGGGAATAGAGCACTGCAGGGGGCGACGCACTGCGCGTCATCACAACGCAACGCTCGCGCATCTGTTATCACTTACAAAATGAGACAAGCTAAATGAGCTACAAGTTACACATCAGTATACAACGGTATATGGCGTGTGAAACATCTGTAGAGATAATACATTTTCTTATAAAACTTGAAAAGACTTCCATTTTGTCGTTAAGTTAACGTTAGACAACCGGCTAACAAATGGCTGAATCCCAAATGGACACTTGCTCCCTACAGAGGAGCCCTAAACGGAGCACAGCAGCAGCGCGTCTCAGTAGTGTTCCACATCAAACACAGACCCATTTGGTATCGAGCCTAAAATGAAGCCGTTTACACAGATTAAAATGCCTTTTTTTAAACACATAAATTAGATAATACAAATAATGAAAAAATAAAGAAATGCAAAGATTGATTTCTATGACGCTCAGCTACACTTAAGACACAATACAGCGTCAACTCTAAACAACTAGCTTTAGCTCCGTGGCTAAGCTAACCGGCTAGCTAAGCTAATGTGAATGGGATGACAGAGCATTTGGAGAGCTTTGAATGAATCAGAGCCTCGATTCTGTTCATTACATCGTCTGCAGTCCATAAAGTAGCCAAAACATATTAATCCGCGCCGATACGAGATAAAACGAACACAAAAAAAACCAGACACCATCTTTAAAAGCAGGGAAAAGCGGGTGAGACGTTACCTGAACCCGCTCCACCAGCACTCCGCCGTCCTCCATGTTGGATATACAGAAGCCTACGTCAAGTGACGTCACACGCAGACTCGCGCTCGTGAGGGTGAACAGTCAGGATTAGCTCATTCTATAATTTGCAAAGTTTTATATTCATTAATCTAAATTTACTAAAAGTAAAACATCACTTTCAGGTTTATATGAAAGGAACGCAGCAATATGTATACATACATACAGCAAACAAACAAACAAACAACTCTTTAAGCTGTGAGACAGCGCTCCCATTTGAATGTTTCCACTTTCTGTTCGTTTATGCTGACCTCGGCGTGTTTTATTTTTCTATCAATTTATTTAGAAGACGTTTAGAAGAAGAAGAAGAAACACAAATATGAAATAAATAAATTAAATGCAAATTAAGATAAACCACACTGCAGTGTCCTGCATTAATAAGGTGTGCATTCATTCAAATCATTTTTTCACCTTTAAAATGTCACTGAGAAACAATCTCAGTGTTTCACAGCTTTTTGCACCTCTCCCTTACTCTCATGGACACACTGTTTTTCAGATCATCTGTCCTGGTTAAAGTAAACAACTGTGTGGTGAGAAATCCTCCACGGCTGAAAAATAATGTTTCTGGTTACACTGTTTGCTAGTTGTGAACTTGATTAGGTCGGGTGTGGGTGTGGCAGGGTGCATCTCAAACGCTACTGGTTGTTGGATTTTCAGGAATCAAACTATAACAGTACACGCTAGTCTAGAATAAAAAGTAAGCATTGTGGCCGCAATGCGCATGCGTGAAACAGGACCGTTGCTGAGCATAGCGGTAAGTGGATACCGTGAGAATGTCTCCCCCTGCTGGTGAAAACTGAATTACATCATAATGTAAATCAGTCCCGCTGTTGTTATTATTATTATTATTATTATTATTATTATTATTATTATTATACATCCATACTTAGCTATTTTTTTATTATATGTTTACTTTGTTGCTGCTTGATATAAGTTGAGATATGGCGGATTTCCGCTTTGCTGTGACGTGCTATTTGGCTGAGAGCAGTGCTAAAATACAGACTGGGAAATAGACGAACATATTGCATATTTATTTATTTATTTATTTATTTATTTATTTTTTACATCTGCTCATATGTTTTCCAGCCCTCTGCTGCAATGCATCACTCCTCCCCCACTCTCTCTCTCTCTCTCTCTCTCAGTCAGTGCTGTATCCTTCCTTCCCCTCGCATCATGCCATCCCTCCTCCGTCCGGATCATTTGGAAACGCGCACACTGGTCTCATTCAAGGAGGAAATAAGCGATTTAGAAAAAAAGAAATTACTCCTCCATTATTAAAGCAAGGGATTTTAAAGGGAGAAAAAGAGGAGCTACGATACAAATTCGAGAGGGATCCTGCGGCTCTGTCCCAAATCCACATGCACACTGTTCAAGGTAGGCAGCATGGAGCACTGAAGAACTGGAGCACGCTCTGCATTATTACTTTTATTATTTTTGCAACACATGCAGTTTTGACTCATTGAGGGAATGTACTGAACTGAATGTATAATTTATGTGTACTTTTTTCGACTTAATGAATGATTTCTGATACCACCATATGACCATCTGGCATGAAGGATAACTGAAGCTGCGGAGGTGGACCACTGAAGAAGAAGAAGAAGAAGAAGAAGAAGAAGAAGAAGAAGAAAAGTAAGAGTAGACCTTACTTAATCTGTGTGGCCTGAACACACTATCTACATTCATTAAAAAAAGATAAGAACAGATTAATTATTTAAGTCGTCACTCGTGCATGTAGATTTCCACGAGGTCTTTGCTGTCTGGATGTTTCAGTAAGAATCTGTTTTAAAATGTAACAATCCTCACACATCTAGGTCTTCATTGTAGGGCTCATGCACTCATTGTCCATTTCCATAGAGCAATAACAATAATAAAAACAGTAAGCACTTCACTGGAATGTATCGGCAACGTGAAACCAAAGACGCGTAAAAAAGTTGTGCGATCCAACTTCCAATCTTCCATTCTCACTCGGTCGCTGTGCGACATCTCCATCTACATCAACTTCATTTTCATTTTCTTCTCAGGTCAGTCGGATTTTCCTGTCTCACGCCCGTCATTCCCGATCGTTCGTCTTCCACGCTATTAACTCATCACAGAGTTTCTCTTTCTCTTAAACATCACAAACCTCAAAAAGTTCAAGTCTTCCATGACAAATAAGGAAAGCTGAAAAGTGCAAAGTGTAAAAAGTGATTTTTGATCAGAGAATTTTTCTTTTAAAAAACAGCTATGTTGTAGATAGGCAGGCAGCACAACGCTAACAAAAGAAAGAGTCACATCATCGCAAAAAAAAAACCCCATTCTGGATTCAGGAGCTGACTGAAGAGCATCGCTGACGTGAACACTCCTTTCCTAAGCTCTCGTGAACACTTCACTAAACTGAAGGTACCATTGCTAACAGAAGTAAACAACTGGGGAGGAACGTGAACGCTGCATTACTAAACACTCAAGTGACTTCCTCTGTGGTGGATTTCGACTCCTTCTGAAGTCACTGCTGCATCGTGGGACACACACGGAGCCCCTCTGATCTACAGCAGCGTGTGTGTGAGTGTGTGAGTGTGTATATGTGTGTGTCCCTCTCCTGGCTGAAGATGACTGCAGTCCAGGTGATGTGGCTTCCGCTGCTGCTGCTGTGTGTCACACAAGGTGAGTGACTGTACGCTGGATCAATAGCATTAATAATCATTAATCATTAATCCTGATCTATGCAGGGCAAAGTGAGACAAAATTCATACAGATCCTCTAATTATATATTGGCACCTCGAGTCACTGTGATTCCTAGAAACAAGTTCTCTCTATTCTGTATTTGGTCTCTCAGAGGACGCTTTCAGGAGGTGTGACACAAAAATGCCACGCCCATTCGCTTTTTCTGACAAACATGAAAGTGCATTCTGGGTGGTGTTACAGGAAAATAATCAACAACTCTTTTCACACCAAAAGTTCATGAATGTTAAAATCTTACCTTTTTCCCATGATCCCTTATCTTATCTTATCAGAAAGGGTTTCAACTGGAACCTTTTTTTTGGGAAGAATCATTGAAGAACCTTATTTCCTAAGTGTGTGTATTAAGTGAGTAATTATTTTCTACTTAATATCTAGAACGTGCCAGGAGTTTATAGTTTAACATTTAGCTCTGTGTACTTGGAGAAAAAAAGGGCTCTTGAGTAGATCATTAAGGTTTTTAAGAGTTCTTTGGATAAATAAGGGTTTTTATCTTCCTGAAAAGGT
The DNA here is from genome assembly GCA_030068355.1 of Notoglanidium maculatum. NCBI lineage: Eukaryota > Metazoa > Chordata > Actinopteri > Siluriformes > Auchenoglanididae > Notoglanidium > Notoglanidium maculatum. The sequence continues at coordinate 552,614 of JAQQZX010000024.1, read as the reverse complement.
TCTACTTGGAACCCTTCAGTGTTACAGATACACTATACTGAGCCTTTAAGGTTCCTACAAAAGGGAAATCGAAGAACCCTTACATTTTCACACTAGCAGAAAATAGGTTGCTCTCGTTGCTTGTAGCCCCACGTGGCTGTGCAGAGACACCGCTATGGTTGTCGCTTGTGGGTGTGGCCTGCCCAGTCTGTTTAGTTCTGATGATAACAGTAGTAGCTATAGTAGCTGTGAATGGGGAACTGAAGGAATCGCTCAAGACAGTCATCTGGATTTGTAAGCTTCATCAAAGTCGCCGAAATTGCGGCTCCGTGCCGTGCACGTACATAGAAACGGAACATTTACCTGTTATTCTGTCAGTCGCTGCTGTGAACGTTGGGCAATAGTGTACATGTCACGTGTTAAAGTATTATAATATGACATTTTAGTTATGTTGTTGCTGCTACAATAAATATAGTGCAAATTATCACTCATTCCCTGCCTGACAGACACCCACACACACACACACACACACACACACACACAGACCCACAGAAAGTAAATGAATGAATTCTTAATAATTTATTAAAATAAATTAATTCATGTATGCATGTAATTCAGAGTGAAAATTGTTGATCCCTACAGGGTGCCAATACATAATTACACACTTCGTATGACTTATTTCTCACCAAATAACCTGTCACCTGTCTGTCTGTCTGTCTGTCTGTCTGTCTAACTGTCTCACCGTGTCTGAGTTTCTTCACTAATAAGCAAAAAGAGTGATTTAATAATTAATTGTTAATTCCTATTAAGAGGCTGGAACACGATCAGTTATCTGCTTTGATTTTTAAACTCTTTATGTCTGTTCTGATCTGTTTTTACTCGTCATGCGCAGTTCAGGATATATATGTGTGTGTTTATATATATATATATATTATATAAAAGTGCCACACCCTGTATCACTGAATCACTAGCTGCAGTTGTGTTACAGAGAGAGAGAGAGAGAGAGATTTGCTCTGTCCATCTTTAATCCCTCCATCATGTCTACTGGCCGCATTTAGAACCGCATTGACGGGGTTTCCCGCTCGGCCAGACGTGCGCAATCGCTGTGTTGTTCTGTTTCACAGTAAGTGATAAAGAGGCTCTCTGTCACACTGAGGGTTTTACTGCGTCCTGGACAACACGCCTCTCGTCACACTCACACTTCCCCTGACCACTCAGAAGTGTGCCTGATCTCACAGTAATAATACTGCGTGTGTTCATCATCGTGATGTAATTCTTTACGCTTCATCACTCCGGACAGCCCGTTGTCTCCATTCTTTCCTCGGAGAATTAAACACCTTCCTCTACACAATAAAACCTTGTTAATTTTTATGCTTCGCAGTGTTGTTAGTGTTGTTAGTGTTTTCTGTACCTACTAGATATTATTGTCCTATTTGGTAGCAGCTAGATGGCTGTAGCACTATACGCTCTCTGGGAAAAGGGTACTAAACTGGACCCTTCCTTGTTGCTTTTATCTATTTAGTACCTTTATGTATCTTTCAGCTGGAAATGTGGATTAGAGTGTACAGATAAAGTTTTAATATACTTACACGGACTGTAATTAGTTTAGAGTAAAGGGTTAAATGTTCACAACACTCTCCTTTCTATACAGTATGTGCTAGAGGGTAGCATGGAAAGGTCCAGTTCCTGTACCTTTAGTACCCTTTCTGAGTGCTAGTCTCTTTACTCTTTTAGGTTATAAATCATTGCAGAGTCCGTATAGGCTTTGTTTCATTTTTTTATAGCGCTGTGTAACACACTCAGAGGAAATCGCTATCCGCCCTCTTCCACATACATGAGCTCACAGACACCCGCGACTGGCTAGGAGAGAGAGAGAGAGAGCTGTGATTGACAGGAGAGAGAGAGAGAGAGAGAGGTGTGGTAGAGTGTATGCTTTTGAAAAGCAGATTTTAACAGGTTTAGGACACGTTTTGAATAAAAAAGCGCTTTGCACAGATGATATTTCAGTGGCTGTGGATTTCTTTTTGGCACGTCAGGAGAACATTTACAATTACGAACACATTATATAACCTGATCCAAAGATACACACCTGTACCGAGTGGCTTTTAGCGGATTTTTAGAGGATCTGGCTGTTAAACAGAATACGAGCTGAAGCACATCATGTCCCTTCCTCATCCCATGGAATCAGAACAAGAAGACATTTATCTGGTGATAAAAGCATCAGAAATATAAATTGCCCATATACATGTTGTGTAACTGTAGCATCCTTTTGCTGAATGTTTATAACATTTCCTGTTTAACAGATTACCATGCAGTTTGATTTCTGCACATTTCTACTGTGTACATCCTCTTATCTCACGCATGCATGTGGAGCACCATTTAGAGAGAAATAAAACAGGAAATGCACACATTATCCATCACTAAGCAGATCTTTTCTGTCAAATGTTGGAAACGTTAACATTCATTCTCTGGGAATAACAGCACAGAAATGTCTGCTGTGATTTTTCAAATTATTCGACTGAAGTTAATAAATAATTCATTAATGAACAGTTAAGAGACGAACAGTTTTACTGCACATTTGGAAATAAAAAAATGAAGAAACAGAAGATTAGAAAATGGTCACTTTAATCTGAATAACAGTGATATGACAGTGAAACGCAGCGGAAGTGAGGGACGGACTCTGGCCTGAACTGAAATGCACTCAAAACTAAAAAAGAATGGTGCTTTTGGTACATTTCTCACTCTAGTCCTCCTTCTCTCTCTCTCTCTCTCTCTCTTTCTCTCTCTCCCTCTCCCTCCCACCTCCTCTCTCTCTCTCTCTCTCTCTCTCTTATAGAAGTAAATAGATATATAGAAGAATATAGAAGTATATAAGGATATACTCACTTTATATATCCAACATTATATTTTAGAATTTTGTACTTAATATGTTCATTTTTTATGATTCTGAATACGCACGCTACGTTTGGGATTTAGGATACGAGTGAAAATGGCAACAATTAAATAGCACTGTTCTGCTCGGATGAAAATGATCCATGGTAAACCTTTATTGTAAGAGGAACAATAGAGAAACCATGCTAAAGTGGATTTTTTTCAACATGGAGCTTTATGTGGCTCAGAACATTTTACTGTCTCATGAATTATCCTTTTTATAAATCATATTTATCTTACCATAATGTCATGGTCATTGACCTGGAGAAATAAAAGAGTAAATATAAAATGCCTGATATTAGACATAATTCACTCCTTCTCTTATTTACACACACACACACACACACACACACACACACACACACACACACCTGCTGTCAGGCTTTTGTGTGTCTGCTTCGGTAAATGTTTTCATGCAGCTATTGTACTGAGAGAGTATAAGCTAAACGATCTGTCTGTTAAAGCTAGCGTTAGGATGCACATCTCCATCCCTGAGGCCGACACGATACACGTCTCCATTTATTGCCAACGATCCGATACGTTAAACATACATATGAAGCAACTACTAATGCAATACGATACAAGTCACCCCTATTGCGATCCAGTGATTCAACATGATTTGGTTCAACACTATGCGATTCAATGTGATACGATGCCAAATAATATGATCCCATTCAATTCAATTCATATGATTCAATTCCTATGATAGCTCCTCCCCTCCATCATAATGATTAACACAAAAATTAATAATAATAAGGTTAGTAAATACAATGAAATAGTTCCATAGGAGAGTCAAAAGATATAATAAGATGCCCTCGAGGACAGAAAAGAATAAAATGAGCAACAGAGCGTGAAAGACGAAAGACTTGGATTTTTGCTAGCTAGCTGTTAATAATATGCTAGCTGCTACGATTGTCACATTTTACATAAAAAAAACTTTACTAGTTTTTAAATGTTATTGTTTAAAAACATGACAATGAACAATGAACATTTAAGACCTATGTAGCCTAGATAGAATAGGGTTTAGGCATCAGATACTAACGAAGTATACATCTTACAGCATTCACACACTGTAGTCTATGGAGCGATTACATTCAAAACGGAGTATTTAGCTCTGCTAGAGAAGAATTTAACAAACGTGAGCTGACGTGAGACACTGATTTCTGTTGATACACTGTATAACAGCCTGAGTGGTGACTGCACTGATTTTAAAGTTGTTAAATGTCAAACTTGTAGGAGTTTTTTCACAGAATGACGAACCTGGACTTCATTAGCTCGCTAATATTTTGGCCAGCAATGCTAGTGGGTCCCTTAGTAACTGGTACAGTAAGTAGCACGGCGAACAGAGGATCCGGTGTCAGCTTTTCACTTTATCAGCTCTTTTCTTCACAGCCAGCTGAAAGCTCGTACCACTCAGGCTGTAACGTTTTAAATGGAACCAGCCGGCTATTAGCGGTTCAGTCGATACGAACCATTAAAGCTTTTAAATCCTGAACAGAGAGAGAGGAGCTCAGGATTCCCCAGTCGTCAAACACAGAAATATGCTAAAAGCTAAAAGCCTGACTCAACTGCAAAGCTTTATAATGACATTATTACTGATTATAATTTCTCAGAGTGACACTCCATCTTACGACGTGCACTGTAAAGAAAGCTGACAATGAACCACAGCACTGCACTTACTGAATAATTCTGAATCATTTTGTAATTTCACACTTTAATAAAACAATAATGTAAAAAGAAAGTACAGAAATATTTTATTTTTCAGTAACATCAATTCAGTTATTACTGTAAAGGTACAGTGTATTTGACAGCATCATACAGGCAACTAGAAGGAAATTACTTTTTTTTTTTATTGCATATAAACAATAAATCTTCTTGATGATAGATGTACAAAACTTTCATATGTAAAAGGGTGTATGGAAAATGTCCCTTTTATTATTCATTAAATAAAAGAAATAACAAGAAGATTATTAATAATATTAAAAGAATATAAAGTAAGGAATTCATCAATGCAACAACACGATCATGCTGTGGTCGAAAAATAATCAATGATGGCGTGATGTGATGACGTTACTGTCACCACCCCAAAATTGATCATTTTTCCTATAACAGCATGTCCCCACGTTCTGTGTTCCTCTTATACCACAGCAACTTGACAGCCATTACAAATGTTCATTTTCACATTCTTTATCTGTTTAATGTTCTGAAACATCAGTGAAAGAAGTTAGTTCCCACTGTCACTTACGTTATACAGCTGTAAACAGTCATCTCCTCACCTGCCTCTATTTATTCTCTGTCTAGAAGTTAAAAAGAGAAACATCACAGCTTGTCATGTTACTGAGGAACCAGAAAGAGGTGTAAACTTCTCTGTCCTGAAGATGTGGAAAAACTTAAAGTTACAGCTCCCTCCATAAATGTTACATAAACTACATTTCTCCTTACAGAAAACTTCAACAGATCAATGACTACACATGTTTTTAATCTGTCTACGGGAAGCGTCCACCGCACACATCCCTGTGAATCAGCTGTTGCTATAGAAACAATAATGATAAAGTTACTAAGTTCATAAAAATAGTTCTGGAGTCCTGAAATTGTTCCTTCAGTGGAAATGACAGTTTTTCAGGCTGTATATGTAGCCTTTATTTGAAAAAGCAACATGAAGACATCATTATTTATTTACAGTTATACAGGCTTCCTGAATCGGTGTATAAGTATAGCGCATAGTGTGTGAATGGAGACATTAAGGTAAGCTAATGAGACCTAGAGAGACTAATTACAAGGAGCAGCTGTGAATAAGCCAGACCCAATTAATACACAATGGCGAGGGGGCGTGGCCAAATGCAGCGCAGGTTTCCTGGAGAAAACAAAGTGTTTATGACAGAAGGGTTATTATTTCATGAATGATAGAATTACATTATATTATTTTAACAAATTCTACAATTTTACACTAATAAATCATTTTAAAATATCTAGTGACTATAAACAGTATAAAAATGCAATCAGAATCCACAATTTGCTTTTACTATGAAATTTACAGTTATGATGTTTTGCTCTAAACTATCTTTTTAAAAAAAGGAGAAAACAAGCTGCAGAATCTGAGACATGAGAGAAAAGAAAGGAAGAGATGGCAGAATAAAGACAGGAAAAAGAAAGAGAAGCCATCGTGACCACGGCTGACTTTCCATCACTGCTGTGTTCAGAGAGCAGTGACGCAGGTTCATCCACACTCTGCTCCTTCTGCGAAACGCCACTGTGTATGTGTGTGTGTGTGTGAATGAGGATGGGGAGGGAATGTGTGTGTGCGGGTGCGTGTGTGTGAGTGTTAAATCTGTCGAAGGGCAGACAAGGACAAATGAAGGCTCATTTTCTCTCACTGGTAAAATATTAAATACTCAGTGCCGTTTTAGGTAACATGACCTCCCTCTTTATCTTTCACAAACACAAACACACACACACACACACACACACACACACACACACACACACACACACACACACACCACACACACACACACACACACACACACACTTTGCATAGTTACATTAGTCTTTTCTCTATGTTATATAGACACTGTCCTTCATCCTTTTGCTGTTCCTCGTTAGCATAACATAGGTCATTAAGGATGTCTCAAATCCTAGAATATCTTTTGGCTAAAGAGAAAGTTTGAAAATATAATATTTTATTATTGTTATATTTAATATTCATACTGTTACATCATGTAAATAATACATTGTACATTGTAATAAAACAAAGAGTAAAATTAGATATGTTATCTGGAACTCCTGGACAGGAAATCCAATCAGTTTAGCTCATGTTAACCAATCCGCTAACCTTAGCACTAAATATTATTTAAATTCTGTCAGAAATCCTGTCAGGTTTGCGCATGATAACCAGTTGGATAGCATTAGCAAAGAATTTAGTAAGCATTTACGAATGTGATCTAAACATCCTGTCAGAAAATACTGTCAGGTTAACCGTCTAGCTAGCATTAGCAGTGAATTTATTAAGCATTTATGCAAATGATTTATCCTGACAGAATCCTGACATGTTAGCTTAGGTTAGAGTTGAATATGATGAAAATCCTGTCATAAATCCTGTCAGGTTTTCTTAAATTAACTAGTTATCCATTGGAGTAAAAATTATGAAATTCCTGTGAGAAGCTCTGTCAGGTTAGCTAAAGGTAACCAGCTAGCTAACATTAGCAGTGATGTGTGTGAACATTTGTGAATAAATGTTACAGCATTTGGCAGACGCCCTTATCCAGAGCGACTTACATAAGTGCTTTGAAGTCTCCATCATTAAATATATATT
>JAQQZX010000024.1:498685-511640 GCA_030068355.1 Notoglanidium maculatum | reverse complement strand
AAATGTACAATCCTTTACCTAAAACTCTGCACATTTTGCACCTCATATTATATTTGAATTAGCGCTGCTCTGTCTTGTTTTGTCTTGTCTTATGTCTGCACTGTTTGCATATTTGCACACATGCACTTTATGTTGTTTTTGCCATGTCTGCACATGTTTGCACACGTGCACTTTATGTTGTCTTCTGTCGTCTACTGTTGCACACATACACCTTTTTGTACTTTTGTGTTGTCTTGTATGTAGCACTTGGTCCTGGAGAAACACTGTCTCGTTTCACTGTACACTGTATTACATGTATATGGTTGAAATGACACTTGAACTTGAACTTGAACTTGAACTTGATGTTACAACAGGAAATAAAAAGACTGCAGCTGAGGTGTCCCACATTACCCCATGTCCCAGATTACCTGAATTCACCCTAAGCGGTATAAGCAGTTACTTAGGGCCTCCAAACCACCAGGGGGCACCATGATATCTTAAATGTAAATGCAAAAAAAAAAATCTAACTTTACTATCATTTGCTGAAAAGGTTTATGTATCAGGAAGTTACAGTGTGCACTCTTACGGTGTAAAAAGAATATAAACTTTATGTAACATCAGACGATCATGAAGAAGCAGTGATTAAAAAGCAGAAAACTGAAGAAAAAAACAGAAGAGGAGAAGAAGACCTATGAATGCTAATTAATTGGATTTCAATTTGTTTACTTTTTCATGCTTGTTGGTGTGAATAGAAATGAAAAGTTAGTAGCTAGCTAGTATCTAGAGTAAGATGTGTTCGGCTAACTCACAGTAAGTTGCTAGTTCGCTATGACAACAGTGGACTGTTGACTCATTCAAGATAGACCATTTAAAATAATATGCTGTGCTTGTGGTCCCTGAGTAAGCTGTCACTTTGGGCCCCCAAATGTTAGCAACAGCTTTGATTACAGCGGTATCAAACATAAGGGATAAAGGTCAGGTTCCATTGTTAGCTCCTAAAACAAAACTACTTTTCTTACTCGCGTTTAATTCTTTTTTGTGATGTTCAACATCTTATTAATCCAGTAGTGAAGAGATCGTTTGGTGCAAACGAGGGACTCAGAGTCACAGAATGCAATGCAACTAAACTCGCTAAATCTCGTGTCATGCTAAGTGACATGAGAAACAAGGTGTCATTTTTTTGGAACATTTTTATTTATTGTTGATAAATATGCAAATATTATATGCTAATGCAATTTTTTCTTTTCTTTTTTTTTTTTGCAACTTAACCCTTACACACACCTTTTTCCGTTTATGGATTTACAAATTTTTAAAACTTTTTCAAAATGTCAAAGGTTGAGACTTAAATGAATAAATAAACAAAAAATGATTTTATATAACAATTTATTTACATTAATTCACAATCTGATGGTGACACAAACTAATCACTCAAATCATTTAAAATACATTATTTGTTGTTGTTTTGATGTTTAAAAGAGGTAGCTAAACACATTAAAACACACACACACACACACACACACACACACGCATATATATATATATATATGTTTTGAAAGATGAGAAATTGCATTGATTACTTAAGGACGCAGGACGCAGAACATCCCCATTGATGTCCTTTATAGAGTCTGGGTAAAAAGAGCAAATATAAAGTTCATAACGTTTATTTCTTCACTTTATAGTAGAAACAGAAGTCTTCGTATCAACCTACCAACCACAGATTACAGTTCATTCAGAAGAGAGAAAATGGTGCTGAATCTCACACCTGACTGCAGAAGCCGGGAAATGAGTCCTTGAATAAGATCGTGTTTCAATCCTGTTTTGTCTCCCCCTTGTCCACTTCCCCTTGGTTGTGTCCACTTGCCCATCTTTAAGATTTGTCTTGTTACTTTAGAATGATCCTGAGGCAATGCTGCAGTCTACTTACCAAATCGATGGACAAAGGTGTGTGTACGTGTGAGAAGTAAGTCTAGTCAGCAATATAGCAAGTTAGCATCAAAACTTCATCCACTCGTGCTGCAAGTGCTGTGATGTAGTTCACTTCAGAAGAAGTGGGTGAGGATGTGTAAAAATGTGGACCTATTTTGGAACGCCTCCTTTCACTAGCAAAGTCCACTAACGCTGCCAGACGTCTGCCAGCTCCTCGGCCTTTGTTGGTGTCTGCGATCCCGCGTTCACCGGGGAGATGTTCATACTGGCCAGAACTTCCTGAGCGCTTTTCCCGAGCATGCTCTGCACATCACAGACAAATCGGTAGACATAGCGCTTGCCGGCCGTTTTGTGGATGATGTTCTTGTGGTAGTAGTAGCGCAGGCCGCGGCTCAGCTTCTCGTAGTTCATTTTTGGTTTGTTCTTGCACTGACCCCAGCGTTTAGCCACCTGTGTTCGAGACAAACAAATGCTGTTCTGTTTTTGCTGGAGTGGTACACTCATTTTATACACTGACAATAAAAAGAACATAGCCATGAGTGTACTACATAAGCAAGAAGGAAAGGTACTGTTTACTAAACCAGACTAAAAGAAGAGAAGAATAAAGCACATGAAGGCAGGCTGTTGTAATAATTTTTATCCTTTATAGTTCCTGTTCTAACTTACATTATAGCAGCGATTAACAGTCCTGTCCTCACCAGCGCAGCAGTGTAAACTCCTCTGTGCTGGAGATGTGGAACCCTTACAGTTCCTGCTTTACCTCTGACTGTTACACAGCGCTCACACTGGACACTCCTTCATACACCATGCACACACATGTCTCTTTATTCTATGAAAACTTCACCACATCAAAAATTTATCAGTGGAGCGTGCGCTGTACACACCTCTGTGAATGAGCCGTTACTACAGAAACGATGACCTAGCAGAGCGAGCATGTTAATATAAAGCTGCGCTGCTGTCAGAGCCGCTGTTATAGAGAATTAATCACCACCTTCTGACCAATCAGAGTGCAGAACCTGGTGTAACCGGTGTAAAATAGACGACTGGTCCATTTTTTTTCTCTCGTACCTCTGCAGGGTCGGACATTTTGAATTCCCAGCCGTCACCGGTCCAGCTGATGAAGGTGTGACACGCCGAGTCTAAGAGAAGCTCCAGGAGGAACTGCCACAGCTGAATCGGTCCTGAACCTATAAACAGAACAAATAATGATCATTTTCCTCTTTATTCTGACCTGATTGTGTACCACGATAAGGAACTCTCTCTGAGCATGAAACATTGAATTGTATGCTTCTACAAGGAACCTTCTCGAGTTCTTCTAGGGTTTCAGGATTTGATCTGTTTTTCATCTTCTTTTTTTCTCAAGGAGCACTGTGATTCCAGGTTGGATGATTATAGATCAATGCAGGTGAAGTGACTATAAAAATATCTTACCTGGATAAGCGGACATCCCCGGAGACACCTCACTGTCTCTGTCTAATCTCTGAGACGTCGAGGTGCGTCTCTTCACCACACGAGGGGAAAACGTCTCGGAAGTGAGAGGAGCCGGAGACGAGGATGACGGAGGATGAGCAAGCAGCTGGCTGCAGTAACCGGATGAGGAATAATCTGTCCAGTATGGTACAGGTTTGCTTTGTGTTTCCGTCTCGTATAAGCCGTAGGTCCTCTCTGCGTCACCTGCACAATGAAGACGAACGCTGGAGTTAGCTAGGAGTTATGCAGAAAAGGTCAAATGGATGCTAATATGGATGTTTAACTACAACTCGAAACCTGTCTCACTGCATGTCGTACCTGCGTGCTCTAAACCAGACCCCACTCTGTGATTGAGCTCTTTGGCGGGTCGGTAAAGTCCGCTGGCGTCCACAGCTGAGCAGAACGGAGTGCTCTGGGACGATGGACACAGTGGAAACAGACTCTGATACGTCTGAGTGGATGAATCCTGAAAACCTCCTGTCTGTCTGTCCATCACCATACTGTCCGGAACTGAAGAAGGGAAAACAGATGTGTTATGATGAATACTCACAATCTATCAACAGCCTAATCTACAACCTAATCAGGGGCAGCTCTTATTCTGGAATGATTTAATGCTTGACATAATGCAGTAAATGTTAACTAGACTGCTATTTTGGACATAAGATACCATATATGTACTTCCTTTACTTTACTTGCTCAAGCAGGACATGTGGGAAGGAAGTTTATACAGATATAATAACTGAAGTGGTGAAGATTTTTTTTTTTGCTCTCAGATAGAGACACCTACCGTTAGAGTATGAAGTCCAGCTGCTAAACTCTGGGAAAGTGTCCAGATTAAATAATCCAGAATCAGTGGAGTGAACTAGAAGGAGAGGACATTGATTTAATTAATGCGGTGTGATGGAAAACATGGAAAACTGCAGTAATCTCTGCAGCATGTGCAGTTAAACAAGGACACGTGCTGAGCACGCTACACGCTATACACATACTGCATGCTAAAGAATCAGTCATTACGGTGTAAGAGCAGGATGTAGGCACAGCACAGAACAAAGAGTTCACCACCTGCGAGCTCACCTTTGACCTTTTGAGTCATAGCTCAAGGTTTCTTAACCTGCATAGGCTTCAGCTAAAATAAAACTCGCTAAGTGTTTTACAGTTGAGTCACGAAAAACACATCTCTAGATGACTTAAGGGATTTGGTCTTTAACACAATTGACTCACAATTGTGTGAAAAATAAAATGCTGGAAGAGTGGTCTTTTTGAATATTTACTTTCCATTTTCATTAACTTTAAAGGCCACCAAAATTGAGCTGATATTAGGAGTACTACAATCCCCCCAAAACACTACAAAACCCCATAGGGCTGTACCATTAGGACTCTCAGAAACGTCACTCTGTTTAAGAATTTTTGAAGCAGTTTAGTTGTGGTTTTGTCTCAGGTGATTTTAACTCTGGATGTTCACTCTTAAGACCTTCAGGACTGCAGCGTGTTAATCCTGACTGAAGGAGCTCTGCAGCAGACGAAGTGAAGCTTATCTGTGTGATTTGGACTTACCTTTGGATGCGTTCATGTGCTCCTTGTGCGGTTCTGCGTATGGGTCCGTGTACTGCGACTGGCCCGGTCCTTTGCTGTCTAACAAAAAGGACAGGTCTTCACCATTGTAGTCTGTGGGTACATTATTAGAAATATGACAATGAATGAATCCCGCCATCATGAACCACCTCTGATCTTAAAACCTGCTTTTAAAAAAGGTCCTGATGTCCCTTCTGTTGTTTTTGTGAACAAATTTATGAACAAAACAGAACCCTGGTCATTTCGCCCAAGTGGTCGACTGACCCCACCCTGCAGCGCGAGCTTTAGTCTAACTGCAAAAAAAGGGAGGAAGCAGGCCGAGGACGGCGGGATGATGAAAAGGGGAGGAGAGGGGCTGCTAAATCTGTTCGAGAAGGAAGTCTGGAGGAAAGGATTAGGAAAACAGGGAGGGAGCTGCGAGAAAAGAAAAAAAGCGGGTGTATCTTTAACCTGCCACCTCTCCACTCTGCATTTCTGCACCCTGTGTCCTCACTGCGTCCTAAAAAGACCCCGTTTCTTTCCTGACGAGTCATGAATTAGTGCCGTGTCAAGGCCCAGTTCAGTGTTTGTGACAGAGCTGCTGAGATTAGGGCTTTACTGTTGAAGGACAGAGGAAATGTTTTGCACGAAAACTCAGGAAATGTGAGCAGAGAAATATCGAAACGACAAAGATGACGGCTCAGCCTGACATCAGAGGGAGGGACGTGTACACATTACAGGATAAAAATTCAACCAGAAGTTTACTCAAACCATCTGTTTCTACAGTAATAAACAATGTTTAAGATCTTTTTAATTCTCTGGTTCATTTGTACAGAGTTAGTGCCGCTTTCAGAATTTAAATAACATAAAGGGTGAAAACTTCTGATCATTTAATTACCATATGAGCTGAAATCAAATCCCACAGGAACCTCCTGAGTCCTGAAGTCCTCAGTGTAATAACCGGCCTGATACATCTCCATCTGAGGGGAAAGAGTAGGAGTTAACATCTTAGAAAAGCCCAAGAGGAAGAACAAATAAATAAGTGAATAAAAAACTGAATGGATGGATGGACGGATAAATAAATAAGCAAATAAACAGCAATTTGATGATCTGCATTTAGAAATTCTCATTTTAGAAAAAGTGAAATTATCCAATTATTTATTTTATTTTAAATCATTAATATGATTATTACTAATTATTACTAATTATTACATTTTTACTAATATTTAAAAGCTATTTTTATTGATCGTTTTCCCAATACATCATGCGAGTAAATGAATAAATAAATACACAACATGGTTAAGATTTTGTTTTGCACTTGTATCACTTGTCCATTTCACTCTGCTCAGTTTTACCTCGTAATAAACAAACAATCAAACAAACAAATAAATAAATGCATAAATTCTGAAAAACTCAGTTATCCCTAATTTGTAAAAGCAATTTTTTTAATCTGTTCTGATATTTAGTTTTCTAAGTTCTTGTTAAAAAACAGACAAACAAACAAACAAATAAATCCAGAGCAGAGTTAGGATTTTGTGTTACTCTGTACTACATGAACAGTTTGACTCAAAACAAACAAATGAATAAACAAATTTAGAAAAATTCACTTATCTCATTATTTGAAATAAAATAAGTTTAAGTTTAGAGTTTGTAGTAAACTGAAAAATCCGAACATCCTCCTGAACCCTGAAAACTGAAATAAAATCAGGTTGAATAGTTTTCACTCTTCACTTCATTAAGGCTTTAAATTCCCTTAAACACACTGGCGCTCAGTGCAAACGATACCTTCAGATCCCTCGCGAGCGTTCCGTTATCCTCTGGGCTCGAGCGCTGCAGGTTCAGATTGTGTTCGTCTCGCGCTCACTCCCGTCCCGTTATAAAGAGGCGGCGCGTGCGGGTATGGGGAGGACACGAGGGGCGAGGGCGTGGCTCCGGACCGGCGCTCGGGTGTGACCCGCGCGCTGCTTCGTGACTTCACACGCCGTGACGTCAGACGGGAGTCACGAGCGCAGATTTGCTACGGTGTCATTCAAAGAAAGAAAAACAATCAGCGTTAATGAAGCGAATTTCCGCGAGGCGAAGTGTTTTAAAAAGAGCTTAATGAGTTTAATGAGTTCTCCTGTTCTCCTGATTCAACCCAACATTACACTTTATTATCAATCATCTAGTTTACTGCTAATGAACTTTCAAATAAAGTCAGTGTTTAAACATGCTTTATTTTTATATAATAATAATAGTAATAATAATAATAATAATAATAATAATAAGAAGAAGAAGAAGAAGAAGAAGAAGTAAAGAAATAATTAACGGGCTTTTTGTGGATTCAGCTTGATATTTTATTGTTAAGGAATGCAACAACTGAAGAGTTAACATCTTGGGAAACTGTTTAAATGTTCGAAAAGAAACTTTAACTGCAATTTGTAGTTTTTAATTACAGTATGTGCAAAAATGACGAATTATTCAATCTTATTCGATATTCAAACTTAATGTTAAATTAAAAAACTTAAAAAAACTAAAAATGTTAAAATGTATACATAATATATATAAAATATATATTTTAAAATATACAGGTTTTTAAAATTAAATATCTAAAAGTCTTAAAGTCCTAAATTTATTCACATTGTATTTCTCCTAGAACTCGAAAAAAAAATTAATGTCTGGCTATTATTATTATTATTATTATTATTATTATTATTATTATTAAGATATTTAATATCAATAGATGTATTTTGCACTTATTATTCCATGCTGTATTGTATTTAGGCCCTACAGGAAGAGGGCCTATATAAGACATAAAGTATATAATAGAATGAAAACCCAGTGGAGATTACAGTATACATTTATGATATTTATAGTGAGTTTCTCACTGATAAGGGAGTTGAACTTTATGAATGTTTATATTGCCCTGCATTTACATTCTCATTATCCTGTGTTTATTTCTAAACACTATTTGTTTACAGTAAATATTTCGTTGTAATTCTATCCACCATAATGAGTCATAATGAGACAAACAGATCATATGTTAATACAGAAATATTTATTCTGTCCTAAAGTTGAACAAAAAAGGTTAATAAAATGAGTGAGTGAGTGAAGGAATGTGAGAAGGAATTAAAATCTGAGTCTTGTGCAATGTAAAATGCACTCCAGGCTGATTTTTGTGCTTTAATCAGGATTTGCTGCTGGTTTTTAGTTTATCTTGAGAAGCCATTCTGCAGAACAATGGGCCGTAAAGTGACGAGGAGAAGGAGCTGAAATCTCGGCGCGAGTGCAGTGAGGAGATAAGAGGAACCCGGGGGACCTTAAACAAACAAACTGAGGGAGAAAAAACTCCATCTGGAGAAGTGAGTTAGTGCGGAGTCGTGATGGCTTCGAGTCTGAAACAGTCGGGGTCGGGTTACTGCTGACAGCGGGGGGTCGTGTCCCAAATCACACACACACGCACACACACGCACACCACCGCGGCGCAACCGGAGCGGTAATACAGCCTGCTGTTTAATCAAACTGTATAACGTCACCATGTAAAATACTCATATCTGATTGGCTGGTGTCTGTCCTCTAATGATCAATAATAAATGGATTTATGATAGCGCTTTCGTCTTTGTCTATAGGCTATTTACTCTAAACAACAATCCCTGAAATTCATGTAGCAGTTTAGCTAATGAGCAAGTCAATTAAATCACCAGACAGTAATTTTTACAGGATTTAATAGTATTTTAAGCAAAGCAAATATCAAAACACACCTTCTAACAGGTAACCATAACAACAGGTGCACAACACTAGTTTGATTAGGTATACCTCTATAACCTGGAGAGACTATATCTACAGATATGTACATACTATATCCAGTTATGCAAGGAATAAAAGAGTTGAGGACATGCTGTTATAGGAAAATAAAATCAACCAGCAGCACATTCCCAGTGCTTTATTCCTCTTATACCACAGCAATTTACCAACAATTACATTATTTTTTCTTATTAATGGATGATACTTGCTGTTCAGGCTATCCATTAATAGTTAGGCCTACATTCAATGTTTTGGAACATCCACAAAACGAGCTAGTTCCTGTTCCCACTAATATTATAGTCACTCCCTCAGCAGACTCGCTTTGTTCTCTCTCTTGAAGTTAATAAGATAAAAAAAATCACAGCTTTTCATGTTACTGAGAAATCTGAGTGCAGTGTAACTCCTCTGTGCTGGAGATGTGGAACCCTTACAGTTCCAGCTTTACCTCTGACTGTTCACAGCGCTCACACTGGACACTCCTTCACAAACATGGATACACAAACATGTTTCTACTTACAGAAAACCTCGGTGAATGAGCCGTTAAAATAGAAACAATAACGTATCAGAACGAGTGCATTAATATAAAGCAGTGATGTGCAGCTGCACTACTGCCAGAGCTGCTGTTATAGAACATTAATCAACACCTGACCAATCAGAGTGCAGAACTCAGCAGTGTGAAGTTTCAGTAATGTCTGTTATTTTCTGTTTACTTCAGCAACAGATTAATGTCTTAAAAAAATGACTAAAATCCTGATGAACCACAGCCACAAGTGAAATATGCTATTTTTTAACGTTTTTCAAACTCTAATCAATGTGGTTTCTGATACTGAGGAAGAAACCTTCAAACAGGTGTGCATTTAAATTGGAAATCACCTCCACTGAAAAAAGGAATTCCAGCACAGAGAGTTTATTCCTCTATAACATTAAACTTGGCGGAAGCTCTACACTTGTAAATATTACTTTGTTGTTTACATGTGGCAGAAGTGTAGACCTTCTTTTATTCTTTTAAGTATTTGTTGTTACTTTATTAGCAGAATGATTAGTAGAACTGGGGTCTGTGGTAGCTCAGTGGTTAAGCTGTTGGACTAGTGATTGGAAGGTCATGAGTTCAAATCCCAGCACCACCAAGCTGCCACTGCTGTGCCCTCGAGCGAGGCCCTTAACCTTCACTGCACACTTGTATAAAAAAAAAATAATAAATAAATAAGATGTATGTAAGTCGCCTTGGATAAGGGCGTCTGCCAAATGACATAAATGTAAACTGTGCAAGAAATGTTTTTTTTGTATGCTATCATTTGACACTTCTCAACAAGAAATCATTCCCGTGTAGATTACTCCACATTAGTTTCCGGTTTTAGGAGCCATAATGATGCTTGTTTGGATAACTATCCAAACTCGCCAAAATCTAAAAGCTCACAAAACTTTTAGAGATAAAACTATACTTCACAAGAGATAGCTGCTAGCTAACGAAGCCAGTTAACTAGCTAGAGAGTGCTGCTTCCTGATTAAAGCAGGTACAAATTATTGAAAAAATGAGGCTGTGCTACATCTTGCTATCATTTGACACCTTTGAGTTGCTGTAATAAATTATGGATCTTTTCTCTCTTTCTTCAAAGGACCAATGTGTTTTCAATATTATGGTAGGCTCATGTACATATTTTTAACCGTTTCTGTACTTCTGTTTTTCAGTAATAGAGCTGACCTCGGCCAGTGGAAAACAACACCTGCGAGAGAATACGCAAAAACACCCGAACAAAAGAAACACCCAGTGTTTAGTACAGGAGGCTAGCTCCTGTGTGGTTTGGGACAGAACCAGAAAGACAACGCACCACAAACTGATGTATGATGCACTGTCAGAGAATAAGCTATTAAAGGGGTACGAGTTTGTTGTACAGTTGTACAAAGAAAGTAGAACTTAATGTCCAATAATATATTTTAAACGTAATTGTAATGTACTTAAACATACTCTACATCAGCTCAGTCCTCTAACCAAAGATACCAAAGAGGTACCTTTAAGAAAACCACCAGAAAAAAACAGGGTGATTAAAAATGTGCACACATGCAACACTCCTTACAGCCATTTTTTTTCTTTATAGCCGCTTGTTGTTGGTAACAAACACACTTATCCAGAGCGATGTACATATATTTCATTTTTTTATCCAGTCCAGCATCTTAACCACTGAGCTACCACTGAGCTACCACTGCCCTGCCCCACTGCTGCTGGAGGTGTTTTGTTTTGTTTTTTCTCTCTCTCAGTGAAATTGCTAGCCGATTGAGTCTGGAGCTAAAAAGAAAGGTCGCGGCCCAGATGGAGGTATTGAAGTCCCTCACTACTGTCTTGTTTTTTTCTTTTTTTTTGTTCACTCTGGATAGTTTACACAGGGTTGTTCTTTGGTCACGTGATTTGGTCACGCGGGTATTAACTGTATTAATAAAAAATCAAAGACATTTGTCATTAATTAGCCTCCCATTCATAGCAGATATACGGTATTCCCCCAAAACAGTGAGTATACTTCTCACAAATTCAGTTTATTACTGGATACTAATCTGCATGACGTCACTGTTGGTCATTAACGGCAGGAGGAAATGCCTTTAATGACTTAAAACAGCGGAATGAACCCAAACAAATGCTCTGATTGCAGACGAGATCTCCTGAACTCACTCCGCTGCTCTGACCTCAGCTGGAGGCATGTGAAGTGTCAAACTTCCGGTCTGAAATTAAACGCAAAAACGAATGTTCACCTGCGTAGAGTTGTGGATGAGGTTCAGAACATGGGCGTGGTTAGCGCTCGAGGGTTTTTGTCATCTTCATCTTCCGTTAGGACTGAAAATATCAGAATGGTGTGCGGTGTGAAAACAGAACTAAACACTTTATTTCATATTTACACGATTGTATATCGCTTTTACAAAAAAAAAACCCAACAACAACAAACTTACACTTTGTCAGACTGACAGATCATTTCCAGTTAATTATTTACAGTTAGGTTTAGATTCGGCACGTGGCGCACTTTCCTCTCTATCTGTTTCAATTTTGTAATGATTTTATTTACGTTCTAGTTGCACTTTAGTCGTTTCTCTGTAGATCGGAACATTCGGATTACTTGTGATTCAGTTAAAAAGAATTCTCCACCGCAGTATGATGTAATCTAACGGAATAACTGAAGTCAAATCTTCCAGTTAATAATACAATTAAAGAAGCTAATTAATTAGGTCTATGACTAGCCTATACAGCGTCAGAGGAGAAAAATGGGCAAAAAACTTTTCATTTACACACATTCCTGCGTGTGTGTAGAACCAGTTGGATTCGTTCTTCCTGGTTTAGACACATAATCATCTGTAAGGAAATAAAAATATACTCTACAAGTCCCATGATACCCTTATGCCCTCAAGGCCCTTATGGTACAATATATATATATAAAGGAGGATATATATGCAATAATACAGTCATGAGTCTTTAAAAGAATTTAAGGATAACTGAATAACTGATGAATCTGTCATCAAAAGGTCACCTTCTCAGGTACGCACGTGCTCTTGGTACCGTACCAGCTAAAGGTTCAGCTTTGTAACTTTTCCCCCGAGATTGTAACTGAGATGTTTTACGTAAATAAGATCTTGTTGTACAAACATACAGATTTTGTTGAACTTATTTCCGCGTTATATTATTATTATACAAGCTATTATTAATTTTAAAATGTTTTAAAAATAATTTTAAAATATCTTTTACCTACATACCACAATCTTTTCATTTGAGTCCAAAACACATAAAATGTACCTAAAATATTAAAGCTGTTGTTCATAAGATAACCTACGGTCAAACTTTAAAAGAAAACTAGTACAAATTATGAAAATGTAGCTTAAAATTTGTACAAATTATGAAAGAGAAGCTATAAAGCAACTTAAACATGCAACAAATCAGTTATTAGATTGAGGTATTTGAATAATATTCACGAGGTTTTTATTATTATTTAATCATTTTGTGGCGAACGAAATGAAGTGGAAATGACCACACACACACACACACACACACACACACACACACACACACACACACACACAACGCGTTCTATTTTTAATCAGTTAATCAGAGTTCTCTGTTAAGCTCTGTTAATCAGAGTTGTGTTTAGTTTTGAGGAAACACTTGAGCACTTCACTAATAAGAACTCAGAGCTCTGTGCTTATTTCTTTGTCTTGTGTGTGTGTGTGTGTGTGTGTGTGTGTGTGTGTGTGTGTGTGTGTGTGTGTGTGT
>JAQQZX010000024.1:480764-493793 GCA_030068355.1 Notoglanidium maculatum | reverse complement strand
GTGGGTGGTGGCATCTGTGTCTTATAGAGCTCTAATTTCATCACACAGTAAGAGAGAGAGAGAGTCTGTGTGTGTGTGTGTGTGTGTGTGTGTGTGTGTGTGTGTGTGTGTGGATGGTTCAACGTGGTATTCAGAATTAAGGTGTGGTACACTGCTGTGGTCATATTGACCGGAATTAATAAACCTACCTAAAGAATAGTGTCCAGAGGCTAATGGAAAAAAAAAGATGCACACACACACACACACACACTGAGAATGTTAACAGACTCATCTACATAAGAAAACTGAAACAGTCGTAAACAAAGCAATACAGAAAAAAACCCAAAAAGACAGGCAAGAAGTGAGGGAGGAAGAAAAACAGTAGAGAGAAAAGTGACAGAGAAACTGGAGGAGTAAGAGAGCAAAAGAAAAGAAAGGAGGAACACAGAAAACGTAACAGTGGGAGGCAAGAAGAGCAGACAGAGGGAGAGTAAAAAGGAAATAAAGAAAAATGGAGGGAAAAAAGAATGAAGCACTGAGCGAGTGATGCGGCCTGGTGTGTGTGTGTGTGTGTGTGTGTGTGTGTGTGTGTGGGTGTGGGTGTGGGTGTGGGTGTGTGTGTGGGTGTGGGTGTGATCTTGTCGTGGTCAGTGTGGGGGAGTCCGCTGTGTTCACTGGAGCCTGAACGGAACTCCACGTGCCTCAGGGTTCCAGGGGTCGAGATGCTTTTCTGCTCAGTGCGCCTGTACCGAGCGCTTAGCATGTGCTCGAGTTAGCATGGCCTTCTTAGCAGCTCCGGCTGGATGTTTTTTGTTTTTCGCACCATTCTGTGTAAACTCTAGAGACTGATGTGTGTGAAAATCCCAGCAGGAGATCAGCTGTTCTGAAAACTCCTGGCACCAACTAGCACGTCACGCTCAGAGTCACTGGGAGCACCGAGATGTTCTCCTCCTTCTGGTGTTTGATGTGAACGTTAACTGAAGCTCTGGACCTGCTTCTGCGAGATTTTATTTATACGCTGACCTGCTGACACCCGATTGGCTGATAAAAATAATCAGCATCAGGATGGTAACAGTAACGCCGCTTCATCACCACCCTGTCGTTGATCGTTTTTACTGTAACAGCATGACCGTGCATGTGGGCAGGTGTTCCTAATAATGTGGCTACCTGCAGAAAATGTATCTTAGCAAGTAAATGTATCTTTTTGAAAAACAGGCAAATTCAAGTAATATTTTTCTTTGTTAGTATATTTTAAGATTATTAAACCAAAATATCTGCTTACATAAAAAAAGGTTGAAATGATAAAATTTGTCTAGAAATAGGCTTAATGATCTTATGTGTTATATAATAATCTCATCATGAGAAATATGAATTCAATTTTCATTCTTTTTTTTTGTTTATTTTAAAGTCCCTTGTAGATATTGACAGTTCAGAATGTTGTCGACGAAAAGCTTTTAGAGGCAGGAGTCACTTTCCTGAGGCTCTTTCGTCTCTCAGTAACCTTTCAGAGTGTGTTTTTTTGGGTGGTTTTTTTT
Source organism: Notoglanidium maculatum (assembly GCA_030068355.1). Taxonomy (NCBI): domain Eukaryota; kingdom Metazoa; phylum Chordata; class Actinopteri; order Siluriformes; family Auchenoglanididae; genus Notoglanidium; species Notoglanidium maculatum. The sequence goes on along the minus strand of JAQQZX010000024.1, from coordinate 492,279 downwards.
GGACGTGCTTTCACTTCTCCACTGGCCTGATTTCATGTTTGCGTGCTCTACATGTCAACCTGACGCTCTGGAGCTTCTCACACACAAATCCGCTGCATGTTTTTGGTTGTTTATTAAAGGAAATGATTGCACAGATGGAGATGGAGATAAGGAAATGAAGTGAGGACGTCTTCATATTTGGTGTGTGACGGGGTGTGTGCCTATTTAGTTGAGTGTGTGAATTACATAGAACACTGACCACAAACACTAACAGCTAATTAGCCTGTGAGCTAGCAAGCTATTAGTTTCCTTCATGACGCATGACACAATTTGTGTTGCTTCTTTTTATACCCACTTTACACCATGCATTAAAAGTAACAGGTCAGGCAAAAATGAATCGCTGATCATTGGAGACATACTCAGTGTACGAGGCTAATGTAGCTAGTGAAGCTTATAGCCTCCAGTTTAGCATTAAAGTGTAAATCATCACACTGTTCTTTGTCTCGGTGACACCTCTGACATGTAAACAGCAAGAATCATAAGAAATTAAATATAAACTCGAAGGTGAATTTTATTATGATCTGAATCACTTCTGACCTACAAGCTCCACCCTAATGATTTAGGCCACGCCCACCTGCATGAAACTGATTCTGGTGTGGTGTGACACCAAACCATTGAAGTTCTTTTATCCACGTTTACTCTCTAAGAAGTAAAGAACAATCCTCTCTGTGATGTACAGAGTACAGCGGCGTAGCTGTCACCATCCTGATGCTTGTTATTTTTATATAACAGCAAGTCTGAGTGTTTTACTCCTGTAAAATATGTTTTATTTAGTAAAGAAGCACATATCATCCATTTTATCCATAGTTACACATTACCCATAAATTCCTCCTGTCAGAAAATAAAGTTCCAGCTTTACGTCTGACTGTTAAAGCGCTGACACTGGAGACTCCTTCATACATGATACCCAAAATTTCCCAATATCAGAGTTTACACCTGATTTCTAATCCATTTATTCTTTAATGTTCAGTATTAGAACAAGTTAATATAAAGCTGTGATTTGCAGCTGCTATAGAGAATTAATCACCACCTTCAGACCAATGGGATAAATGCTCATGTGTTAACAGCATTCTATAAAGCCTGCTATCCTCAAGTGTACAGAACAGGCTTTGCTGAGAGTCGCAGTGCAGCACAACAGGAAGTGATATTTAGCAACGGATTGTCCTGTTGCACATTATAAGTACGTAAGCAGACTGCAGAGAATTTTGGAGTTTGGTGTGAGTCAGTGTAAACCTCCACCCGAACTCATCACATCTGAGTAACCGGACAGAATTTAATTCATTATATTCCTTCCATGGATGTTTTTATTCAACATGACTGAAACAGAATCCAGTAAATGAATTAAAGATATTAGCAGAGGTGAAAGGTTCTGCACTTTCCACAAGGTGACCAAAAACGAGTGCAAGATCATTTATAATTTTATCTTAAGCTTTATCCTGTCATCTTTATGCCAGCTGAACTAAATAATTTGCCTTGAAGACTTCTGCCTGTAGAACGTTGAGGGCTTTAGAACCGCTCCCGTACTGACGAGGCTTTAAGTGGAACTTAAACTATTTGAACTATTTTTCAATTTGTGAAATATATTACTATATATCCTTGCTTTTTGTCTCTGTATCATTACAATTTAAACTTTAAACATACAAATTTCTTTTTTTAATATAAAATTGTATAAAATGTTGTATAAACTTTTATTCGATGAGTATTTAAATTCAGTATTTACCCAAAAATGTTAAAAACTGTTAGAGCAAACAGAAGCAACTTATACATTTAAAAATCAACAAAACTCACTCTTTCTATTTTACATTCAGTCAATTTCACCGAAAAAGCACCGTTCGTTTAGTGAAGGTGTTTAATGTGATGCCCTCTCTGCCGTTTAACACTCATCGTTCTGCTGCAATTCTGCTGCTTTTAGGAAACTGTTTCCATGACAACCATCAAAATCATCATTTATCATCATTACAGTGTTGTGCACTTTGTTAAATCCATCATTAGCTTGAGTAACCAGCTCCACTTCCTCCATTAACACATCCTCAATATTCTGTTAAAATGGCGGCCCTGTGTTGGTGCGTATGGTGCTGTACGCTGTATGAGGTAGTATATGCATAACCAATCAGTGATGAACAGTGCTGCTAGATCCGCCCACCAATATGATGTTATTATCCAGATGGAACCTTTGGTACAGGACCAATACCAAATATCGACTGATCCTGTATTAGTGATCTTTCAGCGAGTAGTAAATCTGATACCGATGATGTCAGTGATGTAAATGTTTTCAAACATGCATTTTTCTCTTCTATTGTGTCACAAAGTGAATAAACTATGAGCACAATGAAGTGATCAAGGTCGCCTCCTCCCCGCTCAGTGACCCCACCCGCACCCGAAATCTGGGTGTAAATAGTTTTCCAGCTCGGAGAGACCCCCGTCTCTTTGCGTTTCCGTTACTCCTAGCTCGAGCCAAAAGGTTTCTCCACACATGGACGATCGACTTCCTGTGAGCCGCCGAAACTCAGAGCAGTGACGCATGTGCGCACCGAGGACAATGCAACACAACACACAGCCTCTCTAAACACATGCCGACTAACACAAACACACACACATCTGAATGTATAGCACACATCTGAGGTTGGCACTCACACACACACACACTTCAAAGTGAATTTTTAGCAACTCTTGCATACCAAAGTGGGTCCGACTTCCTGTCTAGTTAGTGTTCTTAGTAGAAAGCTGACTTGTTAAAGGTCTTGTCCAAAAGCTTCGACTCCTTCATGGTGTTTATTTTGTTTTAGAGTGTTTAGAGAACTGTTTTAGGGCACAGGACACAGGCAGTGTGAACCACAGTGTGTGTTACCGTGCGTAGATCAGTTGAATTTCTTTTTGTATAAATAACTAAAAAAATGCAAAGTAATTAAATTAATTTCACATTAAGTTCACTGTTAAGAGTAACTGAGCTAAAAGTCTGACGTGTTTAGTGTCTCTATCTGTCTAAGCACAGTAACCGCTAACAACATGCTGACTAGCTGATTAGCTAGCAGAGCACTAGCTAACTACTGAATAACTACAATAGCACAACACTTTCTTTTCTCACAACATTACTTCATCCCAAAACACATTTTCATGTGTATTTGAAAAAAAAATTTTGTACCTGAAAGGATTTCTGAAAGGATTTTTCTAACACCTTGCTAACATATTATACGCTAATGTAAAATGATAACTGTCCCAGTGTTCTGCCAGACTTCAGCTGCGTGTGCCGATTCGGTTAGTGCTAATCTCTTATGCTAGTCATGGATTAGCTAGCTGTAAGAAACATCAGTGCAACGTTATGACGTTCTCTGTACCACTTTCTGTTCTTTTAGGTTTCTTTGTCAGCTGTCACAGTGAACTCCAATAAAAACAGTAGCGTAGCGACGCAGTCTTTGATTTATTTGGACCTTCAACTTTGACATGGACCAGATAAAGTTGGGTTCTTCTGTAGAGGGAGATGGAGAACCCTATAACAAAGTGTTCCTATCACTTTTAGTACCACTTTTAGGACCATAAGAACCCTTAAAGAACCCTTGATGAATGTTTTTTCTAAGTGTACCAAGTACCAAGAAAATGAATATCAAACTCCTGACGTATTTAGCATTAAGTAAAACATTATTTTCGGTTATAATTATAATTATACTGTACACCTGCCCTGTTAATACAAACTCTATAAGAAAAAAGGCAACATGAAGGGTTTGTTGGATAATTACATGTTCACAGCTTCCAAAAAGGGTTTTACTTGAATAGGAAAACACCTCAACACCTGAAAAAGCCTTAAGAGTTCAAGAGTTTTTGGAAAGTATTATGGAATGTATTTATTTATGTAAGCCTTTTTATTATTAAAAGAAAACAGAGGACCCACACGACCTTAACCTTCAGGATAAATGTTCGTTCTCATTGATCCCTGTAGGGTCGAGGATTTAACCTCACAGCCTTCTGTCAACTGACAGGAATACAGAAATCTAACTGGTTGAAACCTATCTTCTTGTCTGTATAACAATTAAATCAAGTGAGAAAGAAGAAATAGTTTTTACAACATTTGTGGAACATCTAGATTTTGGCTAGACTTTAAAATATGTCTTCTTAAAAACAAGATGACTACCATGATGGAAATATAGACCAAAAATAAGCAGAACTGATCAAACTGAGCACAACTGCTTAAAAAAAATTTAGACAACGACATCTAATTATGACTGGGGTCATGAACGGATCCTGCAGTTTCTCATTTAGAGTAAATCTGTAATTCAGAAGAGACACAAAAACCACCACGAAAGATATTTTGGACCTGGATGTGACTGTCAAACTTATAAACTCGTCACCACAAGGTGTAGACCGGATTCCCCCAGAAAATCGGACCACTCCCCACATTGTTTATCTGACTCACAGCACAGATGATGATATTGTCTGCATACAGATGCAGGATGAATCATCACATTACTGCATTCCGCATAACAAACTCCAAAGTCACATACGGTCAGGGGCGTCTTGGTGTTTTAACCGGCTATTGTGACGCACGCGAACCTGGCGGAGAGGTTATGGGTCTCGCTACGCAGTGTTCAGCGGTAGTTGATGAATGCTAAGAAAATTTGCTAGAAGAAAAGTCAATGAAATTGAGAAATGAGCCCACGTAGCAGTTTACTTCAGTATTCTAAATGAAACCTTACTTATGTGTGCGACCGAATAAAACAAAGAGCGGGGCTGTGATCAGTTCTTTATATTTAAAAAAAACTAAGAATTTTGCAATTATTAAGTGGAACCTCATGGATTTGTTACTTTGTGTTTACACTGTCAGAGACATGATGTAACAAAGCTACCGTAAGGTATTTATTTTCATTGAGAGCTGTGATTTCTGGTGACAGGAGGCGGAGCAATCATTAGTGACGTAAAGTGTGCGGAGTGAGTGATGGTCCAAAATTTAACTTTATGCAAATGAGTGATTATAAAAAAAAAATAAAAGTGATTAGGTGACTACCAACAGGAGTGAGGGGCGGCAGTGTGTTTTACATATTGTTTCCTTCTTGCAGTTTTTAAATTTTTATTTGAAGTGTTTTACGTAGCCAAAACAGAAGAGTGTTTTTACTTTGAGCTCATAAAATGGATGGTGCAAGCGATTTTCCTTCCCAATTCTATTTTTAGTGCATCTTATTTGTGTTTAAATGTGTGGTTTTACTTATTGTTTGTTCTGTAGCTAGCTGGAGCAGGATCTGTAGGATCTCACTAGCCTGGTGCTACCAGTCAAACCATGGCAGTAAATTAAAGATAGACAAATTCAAAATACAGTTTTAAATAAACCAACAACTAACTACTTAAAGTTCAGCCTTCACTGAAAAATACACACTCATAACAGCCTGATTTATGGTCCAGGTTGGTGAAGAAGTGAAGTCTAGTGTGACTCCTTTATTATTTCCTTTGGCTAGTCAAGAGCATTTTTTAAAAATGCTGTCCATTGTGACAGAATAATATATAAGTAGCGCCATACTGATATTGTAAAAGAGAAGACATGTGCACAAATAATCCATGTTTATTAAATCAAGAACCACAGCACACACACACACACACACACACACACACACACACACACACACACACACACACACAGACACACACACACCGCCCCTGTTTACCACCATCTGTGTTATAGGACTGTAGTGCTAATTCTGCATTTCCTGTCTGTGTGAAGCTATTTTAAGCTAATAATCTGACGCCGCCTGAATAACATTCGCATGTATAAAGTCTAATCTAAATAAGGAAAGACATCAACAATGAGTGTGTTCAGATGGGAAACATATCATCACTCCAGAACACACAAAACATTGCAATCCTCAAACCTGTAGTGTACCTAACATGCTTATTCCCCTTGTGTGTGTGTGTGTTTATGTATGTGTGTGTTGTAGGAAGCTCTGGCGGTGGTGAGTGAGGATCAGTCCATTTTTTCGTCGTCATTTGAAAGCATGAAGTCCGAGATCACGTCTCCGGTGGCGCAGGCCGGATTCAGACAGGCATCAGAGGAAAGCACAGAGTCCGAGTGGACGAACACGTCAGCGAGCAATCCTGTGAAGAAAAATGAACATGTCAACGGAGCTAGGTAACAGAACAACACACAAACACACACACACACACACACACACACACACACACACACACACACACACACACACACACGCAAGCAAAGAAGATCCCCCCTACACACTCTAGTGTTGTGTTTACACTCTGCTTGGACGCTTGATTCTGATTGTACAGATTTGTGTCTTTGGATAAAAATTTTTAACACACTTTTTCAATTTTTAAACAAAAAAATTCACAGTACTTTTGAATAAGAATGAGTTGGGGCAGGACTACAAACAAGCTCAGTTTGTGATGTCACGAAATAAGCCACATATCTTTGGTACAATCAATATCTGATATGCAGATTGTGGGGACTGAAAACATTCAGCCTGAGATTAACTCAGATTGTCAGTCGCTAGTTTAGCTTCCGCAGTCAGGTAGGATGAATCATTCTGTCGTACACTGAAAACTAGCCTGGTAGAGAACAGGCCCTGGATTGGCTGAGCAGGTGAGCATGGAGAAATGTGATTGGATGATGATAATCTGCATAGGGAACTAGATGAAGAGGTAGATTGTTTTCTGTATACCAGTGTTTCTAAAATATTTCTCAAAATCTAATCAAACCTCTGTGTGCGTGTGTGTGTGTGTGTGTGTGTGTGTGTCAGTCGTGAGTCTCCAGTGGAGGTCAGCAGTGCTAAAAGAAGTCGTCACATCAGCAGTAGTGATGGAGGACAACAGCCGTATCAGACATCATACCCAGAGCCGAGGACGAGTCCACAGAACACCACGGAGGAGAAAAGAGTCATCGTCCCTGCAGGTGAGACACGCCCCATCATCCTCACAAGTGAGACACGCCCCCATCACCTGATAGGACGCTGCTAAATGATCCCTTCATTCTTTGTAAGCAAAAAAAGAGATGTACTGTACATGCAACCTGGTTGAGTAATCGCAACTTGACGCAACAGGTTTAAAGTCTGAAAGCTGAGGTGTTGCTCAAATAGACGCCATAAGCGTTAACTAGCTCGTGTCTTAATGTAGATTTTAGGCATGCTATTTAGATTTGTTAAAGCAATATAAATCAGATATGTTAGCTAACTAGCAAGCAAAGCCTGTTAAATTCTTACTTAGCAATCTGACTTCACTGAAATGAGTTAGCTGCTTAGCTGAGATGAAAAGGTGTCCGATTTGAGAATAAACAGCAAACGTGTTCATGAACCCAACAGCACAATACGATATTTTAGAAAAGGAAGTGATGCGTCTCACTCATTGAGGCTGATATCCCATCATGCACTGCACACAGGCTGGGTGTGTGCTACTTTAATAGGTAGAACGTCGGTATTTGGTTTCGAAGGACACTGAAAAAATTAAACTGGTTGTGGCTTCTCTCTTTCACACACACACACACACACACACACACACACACACACACACACAAATGCACACACCCTCTCTCTACCACAGGCTCTTGCATCACAGAGGAAGTGGATTCTTATTTTCTGTGAAAAATGAAGAGCATCTCAGTGAGGAACAGTGTGTGTGTGTGTGTGTGTGTATATGCGTGTGTTTGTTTGTGTATTTGTGTATGTGTGTGTTTGTGTGTGTAGGTGTGTGTGTGTGGTACATTTTAGAATCATTCGATTAACAGAACTGAAGATCAGGAGCTTTGGCACACAGACTGTTTTTTAAAACTTTTTATGAATAACTTTATTTTGTCCGAAGGAATGGATTTTTTGTAAAAATATATTTTTTATTCAATTTTGTAAATAAATTCACACACAGAGACAATCTATATAGATATATCAGTAGCATGTGTATGTGTGTGTGTGTGTGTGTGTGTGTGTGTGTGTGTGTGTGTGTGTGTGTGGACATATGATGACCTCAGCTTTAATCCCACATCAGGAGGAAGTATATGGTTTTTTCCTAATTTGTCTAACGGAGAGTTTCCTGCTCACATCAGCGCTCCGTCTCTCTCTGACTTGGGATAAGCAGGGAAAAGACGTTTGGGTCATTGGATTCGTTTGATCTGATGATTTCTGTTCCCATTATGAGTGACTCATTAAGTGATGTGTAGTAGTGATGAGAATTCCAGCTCTTTTAACCTGAGTCAGATCACTTGGCTCAGCTCGCCGATAAGAGTCAACTGTTTCACATCCCAAACGATACGTTGCTTTTTTCTGATGTTTTTGATTAAACTATGATGAAGTCACATGTTTGAGCACTGAATCTTATTATAAACACTGACATTGACAAAGTTAAAGTTTTATTTGATTCATTTAACAAAAGCAATGTCACACGGGATAAAGGATAAAGTTTCCACATTCAAATCAGCTCCCAATGTAAAGGACGCATAAAGGAGTCGACTCAAACAGACGATTCATTTATAAGCAACACATCACTAATGTATAGTAAACACAGGGTTGAGTCACTTTCCACTTGCACTAAGAACATGACAATGAATCACGGTTGTGGTGTTGATGACGGCAACTTATGATCATTTTATCTAATGGAAGGTTTTAGCGCAGCTACAGAAATAATTAAATGGTACAAAATATAAAAAGCTGAAATGTTGATTTTTAAAACCAAAGTAATTTGTAGAACTGAAAGGGATATAATAGTTCCAGGTCAAGTTCAAGTGACTTTTATTGTCATTTCAACCATATACATGTAATACAGTGTACAGTGAAACGAGACAGCGTTTCTCCAGGACCAAAGTGCTACATACAAGACAACAGCTTATACTAGGATATAAAGTGATACTATTATTATTATTATTATTATTATTATTATTATGATTGAGAAAACTTACATCTGAAAGTTAGTTATTTAGAAATAGTCCATGCACAATACTCGGAAATTAATCCATGCTTTACATGTAAAAGTCCCCTCCATTTTATTCCCCTCCATTCAGACCCGGAGGTTTGGACTCAGGACCATGTGCGTCAGTGGGTGGAGTGGGCAATTAAAGAGTACAGCCTAGTGGATGTGGACGTGTCCCACTTCCTCCCACTGGACGGCAAGATGCTCTGCAAAATGTCGAAAGAGGACATGATGCGTCTCACGTCGCCCTACAACACCGACGTCCTTCTGTCACACCTCAACTACCTCCGCCAGAGTAACACACACACACACTCTCACTCATATACACACATACACACACACATATGAGATTTTAACCCCTTGATGCACTATTTAATGCCCCACTTGATTATTTTACTGCTGGCGATGTAAGGATTGGTGTTAGCTAATTTAACTAGTTACATTTCAGAGTGACATGGGATGGAGCTTTTGGTACATTGTTTACAGCCAATCACAGACTGAAGTTTATCATCATGTGATCATCAGTGTGAACTTGGCTACAAGTTTCAGTCGATGATATAATAGATAGTGTAAAGTCGGCTATCCTGCTAGAAGTCAGAATGCTATTGCTAAAGAGGGGACATTAACTTGATCTAAGCTAAGTGGTTAACTAGTTTAACATTTAGGTAGCTTGCAAATTAGCTAACATTGCTAATTGTGTAATGAGTACCTGATGCTAGTCAATAGATGGAGCCAAGGAAGTGAAAGTTTTATTTTATAAGTCACGGATTTTATAATTGTCCATCACAGAAATGAAGAGAGCTCTGATGCTGTGAAAATGTATTAATTTATTTATTGTGTATTTATTATGTTTGTCCTGCAGGTAGTCCGACCTTCTCGTACCCGACAACCCCGACCAACACACAGCCCCCACCAAGACTACAGGTCAAAGCCGGTGAGACCAAAACTTTCAAATAATAGAGTATCAAAGAAATTCAAATAACAACGATGTGATCTGAAGGAAGCTGGCATCAGTTTCTGATTTAGCAGCTTAATGCTAAAAATACAGATGTTTCAATCTGCTCTTATATACTTCACAGAATGGTAGATATCCTTGAGCCTGTTTGGGTCAAAATCTGTATAGTATAAAGTATTCTTCCAGTCTCATGGCAAAAACCAGGACCTCTTTATTAAGTTTGTTGTATCATGCTTGACGTTAACTCTGGTGTTAAAACCAGGAAGCTCTTAAACAACAAACAAGAAAGATGATGCAGAGGAATTACAGAGGAAATACACATGAAGACTTCTCAATTGCACAAAGAAACATAAACGGTATAAATAGCATGGGAAAACAATCAACAATGAACCAGTCAAAAAAGGAGGGTGAGTTGATTACAGCAGGAAACATTGACCATAAGAGGAAGATGGAGGGTAAATGGGGACATGTGAAAATGCAGTGCAGTGGGGAAAAAAAGGAAAATGTGACAAAGCAACACTTTAACTTGCCCCAAATCATGAAGTTGGGAGGGACACCACTTGAGGCAAGGATTGAGCAAGAGACCAGGGCGGCGATACAGTGGAAGGACCAGAGATGTTATAGAGGGAAAATAAATACGCACTTATATTAGGTAGAGAAACCCTCTGGGTCAAAGATAGAAAATAAAACAGACATGGTAACAGGATCAAGTTCTAAGATCAAAAATACGGAACTAATATCAACTTAGGAACAGGAATTGAGACAGTGGGTAAGCTATGGGCAAGAAGAAGCACAGGAAATTAACTTGGACTTGTTTAGAGTTTATGGGGTCTGTACTATAAGCTTGAACAGCAACTCTTACAGTGTTAGCAGCACTGAATACTCACAAAGATGGTGGCTTTGGCATGGGCAACAACAGGGCAAGTCAGGGACCAATGCAGGGTCAGAGAAGCACATTGGTGTATCAGTCACCTTCTGATGGATATGAAAACTAGCACAATTGCAGGTTTGCATACTTGCATGCCAAACGGTCAAAAACCCGTAGAGTTATGGGGCAGTGATGGGTGAGAAAACTGCATTCTAGTCAATCAGCACACTTGCATTGTTATGGGTCACATAACTTGCACTCCTGGGAGTCAGGAAACATTATGGTGGTGGATCATAGAACTTGCATGGTTCTGGGTCAACTTGCACTTAAGTGCATCATGGAATATCTATGGTTGCAGAACTGGGAACTTGCATTGCAGTCAGTCAGCATCCTTGCATGGTTGTAGGTCAGACACCTTGCAAAGTTGAGGGTCAGGGAGCCTGCATGTTGGCAGACCTTGCAACTTTCAAACCAGGGAGTCAAAGAATGTGCACTGTAGTGGGTAGGGAACTTGCCTAGTGGTGGATAGGGAACTTGCCTGGTGGTGGGTAGGGAACTTTCCTGGTGGTGGGTAGAGAACTTTCCTGGTGGTGGGTAGGGAACTTGCATGGTGGTGGATATGGAACTTGCCTGGTGGTGGACAGGGAACTTGCCTGGTGGTGGATATGGAACTTGCCTGGTGGTGGGTAGGGGAACTTGCCTGGTGGTGGATAGGGAACTTGCCTGGTGGTGGGTAGGGAACTTTCCTGGTGGTGGATAGGGAACTT
>JAQQZX010000024.1:431355-442627 GCA_030068355.1 Notoglanidium maculatum | reverse complement strand
GTGTGTGTGTGTGTGTGTGTGTGTGTGTGTGTGTGTGTGTGTGTGTGTGTGTGTGTGTGTGTGTGTGTGTGAGAGTGACGCACTTTGATGACATCATCTCGCTTCTTCTTGAACAGCGGTTGATGTGAACACAGTTTTCATGTTTTACTTTAAACACTTGCTGGATTTAAATTTCTTATACAAACTGAATAAATATATATTATTAAAATATAAATAAAATATCATGGCTAAGAGAAAGAACAATTAAACATATAAAATTAATTAAAATGTTTCAAAAAGTCAGAAAGCAAAAATCCGCGAGAGCAAATGCAGTAGAAGTTGAACGTGCGTGTGTGTGTGTGTGTGTGTGTGTGTGTGTGTCCATGTAAAAAAGGCTGCTGTGTTGTCACCACAGGAGTGTGAGACAGCCCCGTGTGCTCACTGTGACAGCCAAAAAAGACAGCCGCGCGTTTGTGTACTTGAACTTGCTACATAATGAGGACTGAAACATGTATTTAACCAGCAGAGTGAGGACATTTTTGTGAAGGGCTGTTTGAGGGTTAAGACTTGGTTTTGGTGTTCAGGTTAGAATGAGGTTGGGGTTAGGGTCAGGGTTCTGATGGTTAAGATTAGGGTGAGGGGCTGGGAGTGCATTATGGCAGTGAGTGTCCTCACAACGATAGAAGTACATGTAAGTGTGTGTGTTGATAAGCAGTTATGTGATGCCCCAAGATAAAGTGCCACTTGACCCGTGTTGCAGGTATTAGTGTTGGGCAATATGACATTCTGACGTTCAATTCTGTCACGATGATCTCCTGAGATACTGTCAATATCATTTTATTACATATTTAAATTAATTTCAATAATTAAAAATCATTAAATATTGTAATAATTACAAACCGACTGAACGTAACTACATTTTTTTCCCGTTTTAAATGTTTTGTTTATTTATTAAATAACTGAAAAGTTAAAGATTTGGTTTGCGAGTAAACCTAAATATTGTGATGCACTTCATGTATTGTAGAAATACATTCGAGGATAATCGTATCTATATTTCTTTATATCGCGCGGCCCTGCTAGCTTTACAGCATCGGACGCGCTGTTTCTTTTTTTAACCACACGTTATTTTGGAAAATAAGAAGTGCTGACTGTTGAGCTAATAATTTTCTGCTGATTTTTTTTAACCGTTAATTATCCTTTTACATTACTGATGACATCATCATGATGAACTTTTCTCTGGTCCCCTGTCTTCATTTTATTTCATTTTGAGGAGGAAACTCTAAAAGCTACATTACAGAGACTGATGGAGCAGTGTTGTACTGACACAGAAAAAACTCCCTCATTTCTACAAATAAATGTTTAATTATAAAAATGATCGTAAATGTATTTAGTGATGTATATAGCGTTAACATTTCACCCAGAGTTTAGCTGTATTTATAGAACACGTCAGAACTGTAGTGTGTGTGTGTGTGTGTGTGAAGAGCAAGTTTGGCCACTAGGAGCAGCACACACACCAAAATCGACCTTCCTTAATTCATAATATTTCAAACAAAACTGCATTGTGTGTTTGTAAGCAGGCAGACTTCTCTCTCTCTAACTCTTCCTCCAACCCTAATGCTTTGACCTTTGACCCTTAACTCTGGGTTTAGCCTAACCCCAGGCATTCACTACACACCGAATAAACCCATAAAGGATTTTGACACGTATAGCATCTCTCACACTTAATGACAGCTCACTGATGGAGTCATTTAAAGTGGAATTAATAATTATTTTGATTGTGAAGTTTTTCCGCCTCAGCAGATTAAGCAGCAACATAACGCTGTATTAGTGTTATAGTAGATATTCTGTGTGATAGTTTGTGCTGTAAACTTCATACAAACCCATTCACAAATTCATCTAGCAGGAGTAACAATTATAATTATACCATTTAAACTTTAATTAAGTGTCTAAACCTTAACTAATGATTATTAATCTTTTAAAAGGAAATCCTAGTTTTGTTTTCCCACACTGATAATTAACTACCAGCCTAAAGCTCCACTGTCGCCAGTAATCAGTTAAATAACACTGATGGTCATCAACAATATCATTATTGTAGACTGACAGCGTTTTTGTCCAATAAGATAAGGTATGGATAAAGACGAGCTCCTTTTAAGGAGTCATATTTTCTCTGCTGACTCAGGAGAGTTCTGGATTGTGATTGGTCAGAAAGTGTTGATTAACACTAATACATTATCGTTTCTATAGTAACAGCTGTAAGGAATGCCTCTTTATGCTTTTTTGAGGTTTTTCAGTAACATGACAACCTATTTAATTAACTCAAATAGAAAAGAGAGGCTGGTGAGGGAACGACTGTTTACATCTGCTATAACGTAAGTCACAACTGGAACTAACTAACCTTTTGCAGATGCTCCTCTACTTTAAATGTAACTATAAATGGATAAAAATTATGATGTGTCGCTGATTAAACCATTAGAAAGCGTAATCTCTGGCACGTTGCTGTGGTGTAAGCGGAATAAAACACTTTGTGATGTACTGTCAGAAGAAATGTCAGGGTGGTAACAGCAGTTCGGCTTCATCACGCCACCCTGTGGTGGATTACTGTCCTAGAACAGCACGCCCCCAAGTGTTTTACTCCTTACATAACATTTAACATGTAGAGAAGGAGTCTACTCTCAAACATTTATTAATCAGTGTAATAACAATGATGTTAATTATTTTCTGTTTATTAACATAGACTTATTTTTATGTCTTTGCCTTCATTGTCAGTTTTTGTGGTGTGTATTATCTAAATATGAACAAAGATATGATCATCTTGCAGTTATAATGTCATATTGTATGAAGTTATCAGGTAACACTGAGTCGTGGTGTTCATGTCTGTCATGTTTGGTCTTGTGAGCAGCACTTTAGATTTAATATTAGCTATTTTAATTATTCCTGGACTCCGAGGTCAAACAGCACCTTGTGCCTTAAATAAGCTTGGTGTTGTTGGACAGAGTGGAAAGTATGTGATGTGATGTGATGTGATGTGATGTATATCTGGCTGTTTCTGCCTGTCGATAAGAGGCTTGAAAATAAAGATACAGGAAGCTTTATGGTGTGCTGCCTGGAAAAGCCAGTCAGTGGGGCTGGGACATTATTTTAAGCTGTGTGAAGTCCAAACAGATCTGAGTGTGTAATGTATGTTTAAAAAAAGGAGGGGGGACTTGTGCAGCTGAAACACAACCTCCCCGCAGTGTAATTGTAATTCGCTCCTTTAGCTTCTTCTTCTTCCTCAGTTGAAGTTCCGCTATAACCGTGTCTTCCCACTGCATCATGTTTACCTAGCAACACGCATCACCCGCTTCCGGCCCTCCCATTGGTCATTTCAAAACGCGCCGGGGACCAATGGCGAGGCTGTTGCCATGGCACACTGTGTAGTTGCCGGGTGGAATTTCGCTGCGAGGCACGTGAGTCCCGGAATCTTCGCCTTGGCTTTTTTTCCTTCCTTCCTTCCTTCCTTCCTTCCTTCCTTTCTTTCTTTTTCTTTCTTTCTTTTTTTTAATCTCGGGTGTCTCTGTGAGCTTTGCAAACGTGATTTATTATAACAGAGTCACATTTTGCCTCTGCTCACTTTAAACGTGTAGAGGTTTATCTTAGGGTTTTTATAAAGTGTGCACTGCTGTAGGAGGAATTTAGATTTAAAAAAGTATATAAATTAATGATCAAGAATAACAAGTGTGAATTCAGATATATATATATATATATATATATATATATAGACCACATTCATGTTTTTAATGCAAAACCTAAAACAGGAATACTTTTGCACAAATTTTGATGCAGTAAATATTAGGTTGCACATCCATGCACAAAGCACAGGTAACCTTAAGTTTAAAAAGTAAAATTAGAAAAAGAAAAAAAATATGGATAAATATATAGATTTTAGATTATGCATTTGTTCTTGTAGTGTATAGTGACCATTTCCTCCTCTGTGGTTAGTGAAATTAATATTTCATTTATTCATTTTTTAAACAGTCCAATATTGTACTTTACAGATTAAGATAAGTGGAATAAAGATACGTTTTTTTTGACTGAGCTTTATTTCTTCTTCTTCTCATTATTATTTGCTGCAGTTTATGCACTTAAGACTTGTGTGAAATCAAACAATGTACATTAAACCGGGGCAAAACCTGAGCACTTGCAATCCTTACATTTTCCCCATCAGAAGATATAATTTGATGTACACAGAAAGTGTGTTCAGCGTCATGTGCTTGTTCTTTAATGGTGTAATATTCGGTGTAATTCGGAGCGCTGTGTTGTTGTCTCCTCCATGCTTCATGCTTCAACACCCAGCTCACTTCACCTGAAGTCTTGTGTTATTTTGGCGGCCATTCCACGCCATTCCGGCTCCGCGCTGCGTTTTGGAGACAACAAGGACCCGAGGAGGAGGGGGTGGGGGTAAGGGGGGCAGCCTCGCGTTCGCTCTTTCACTCCACCCACATATGGTTCTGACCAATGGAAACAGACGAAAGGGCCTGGTCTGACCAATCGCAGGCAGGCTGCCGTGGCGTCGGCTAGCAACAAGAGCCTTCGAACGTTCGAACGCGCACGCGGGCGGGAATGCGGGAGGGGGGTTAGGGAGAGGGTGGTTGTGAGACGTGAACGCGCGTCAGCGAAAAGCCGAGGGAAGGGAACGTGACGTGCGCGCGCTTTAGCACACACTGAGGGGCAGAAAAGTTCGTTGAAACTCTTCTAAAGGGCAGAGAAAAATAAAAATACTGATAAAAATAAATACCCACTAATCTAAGACATCTAAAATAAACGTTACGAATCGAAACACGCATAATTATATCATATAATAAGTTATAATCTCAGTAAGGAGAACAGTTTTTTTCTGTTCTTATTCTGGAGCTTATTTGTACCTGTTGACACTGAGGTGAGGGTCACCGTGACACGACCTCGAGTTATTTTTATTCACTATAAAACCGACTTTATTTGAAGTGATTGTGATATACGCATCGTCCTTGAAGTTGATTATATCGCCAGGTTTGTCGTATTAACAGCGTGTCCTATATATGAGACTGTGTGAATACACTGGCCCTATCTGCAGAGTTACTATAAATGGAAAGGAAGCGTTTGGCACAACTACTAAATATTAACAAGGGGGATTGTAATGTGCTCATAACACGCATTATTATCAATATTATTTATTTTCTTTAAAAGCACACCGTTTTTCGCATTGTACGAATGCTGAAAGAGTGCGTGTTGCTGCGTCAATGCCGAGCTTACGACACCGAGCGAATGTAGGCTGTGTGTGTCACCTCCACCTCCCCCGCGCTGGGAGCGCATATGGTACAGTCCATCAACACAGGGTGTGGATTGAGCGCCGGCCACAGCGGCTTATAGACAACAAGGAATAATAATAACGCTAGCTTAAGCCTGGCTGTGAAGGAAAAACAAGCTCGACGGACAAGAAAAAATAACTATAAACAATTTCCATCATCGGGAGAGCTCCAGGAAGGTGTCGCTTTGTCGTGTTGTGGTGGAGTAAGGGCGAGCTGGGAGACGGGGACAGCGCGCGCACGAGCTGTGGATACGAGCAGAGGAGCAGTGGAGCGGCTGCTCAGGATGGGAGTGTGGAGCCAGCAGCATGAACCCTGCACAGCTCCGATCCTGACTCTGAACCTCTATCGCAGTTAGAGGAGAACATCTGCATCGTGGCTCTCGTTTGGAGTGCTTTTTTTATTATTATATACAAGCAAGAGCACAAGAGCAGTTGAAGCCCTGTCTAAGTGAAGTGAGGCTTTGCGTTCTCAGTGAAATTCTCATTTAAAGTTTTCAGGAATTGTTTTTCTTTCAGCACTTCACAAGTAATCTTGGAATGGACAGAGACGGATCGTTTCACTCCTGAAATATTAGTCTTGTGCCTGTAACTGAACTTGCACTTGTGCACTTTGCTTAGTTATTCTTCATCCTTTCTGCATGCACAAAATAATCCACTGATCACCACACGGTCGTGGGTTTGACACCCCGGCCTCCATTTGGACTTCTTTGAACGTTTGCTTTGGACTTTGTGTAGACTGTAACAGCACCCCTTGCTTTGCTTCGCCTCGCCTCGCCTCGCCGCCTATCAGGATTAAGGCTGCAAGGTTAAACCCCCGAGGGACGAGGCCATCCATCTGCCCTTTGGACTCACTGACTCAGTAGGGTGCAACACAGATCCTAAGAAGCCCTTGCTATTTTTAGGGATAGTGATGGGGTAATTGCTGTTGGAAATGAAGACACCCGCCCCCTTACCCCCATCTTGAGCACACCAGCACTCCCAGCTTCAGCTGCTCCGATATCCAGACTGGAAAACTGACTAGCGTCAAAACTGGTCTACAGCTGGATTCCTCAGTACTGGAGGACAAAGATAAATCTAGCTACAATGCAAGCAAAGCTAACTTTAGTAACCAAATAATTTCATCCCCTTACCATCAGAGAAATATATATATATATATATAGAGAGAGAGATATAAAAATATATACATAGATACAGATATAGATAGATATATAGACTATATATGTAACAGAGTATATATATAATATAGATATATATTGCAGAGACGTAGTTTGAATATGAATATGTATGTTATATTTTTATGAGCATCGTTGCCTAAAAGCCCAATCCATTGCCTTAGATTTACCGTAATAAAGAGAAAAGCACGGACAGATCACGGAAACAGCATTGGGAGAAACGAATGGTGCCTTTTTTTCGTTCATCCGTGTCGTCACTTCAGGAATTCACTAGCGATCGAGGAATAATTCTGTCATCACTGACTTTAACTTCGAATCCAGCACTATCGGATTTACATACACTGGTACTGAAGGTTCATCCGAGCACGTGGATGGGATTATCCTGACGACTTTCCCCCCCAAAGCGATTCTTTCGTCGTTTTACTTCTTTACTTAAAATAAACAAACTTGATTGATGTAATTCTTCGAAGGAGCAGCTCCACACAAAAGCCTTTCCGATGGTGATCACTTCATCCGTGGAGGAGAAGCCGCAGCCTTCTAACAGAATGGTCGCTAACCTGTCGACCGACTCCTGGGTCGGCAACTCGGATCAGAGTCGCTACGTACCGCAGCCTCACCTACTCCGGAAGCCGTCCAAAAGTTAGTACCCCCTCTGTTTTCACTCCCGCTTTGGCTGCACTGGTCAGGGCCTGGTCAGTGTTGGTAATCACGGACGCTGCAAACGACCTCCACCCTCCTGCTGTTCTGTCCATTTGGAATGTCTGCAGATCGTCATCATGGTTAGGTTTAGCTAGTAATGCTAACCGTAATGTAACTCTCACTGGCGTAACTGATAGTTCAGTTGACGGCGGCCCAAGAGCGCAAAAGTAGGATGAAACCGATTTACGGGTTTACGCTGGTCCTTAGAAAGAACGGATAGCAATAAACACGTAGTCACTATGGTGATCACGTGAAAAACAATGGCGAAGCGTTACATTTTAAATCGGTACACGTTACAATTTGTATCGATTGCATGATTCTTGTGTCACCTCGCTCTCTTGGGCTAAAATTGGATTAGTCCAGAGTGGACTGTACTATGTGTTAATTTGAATGCTGAATATTGTGATAATTGCGTAATTCGTGGCGCCGTCTACGATGTTTTATCATGAAACTTAACTCCGAGGCAGGGCAGGTAACGCGGCGGCTCCGAGTTTCTCAAACTTTCACACAATTAGAATAGATTTAAAGGATTGTTGTATTTTTCCTTGTGGGTGGTCGTGATGTGCGTGTGCGGTGAATATCAAAGTATATTATATTACTATATTACTATCAGGACACACCTATTGGGCTTCAGAGAACAAAGTGCTTTTAAAATAAGGTGTGTTTCCAGCTGGTAGTTTAGAGAACCTGCTTCAGGTTTTGTTTAGTTTTTTTTCACACACTTTAAATCCCCCCGTGGCCTCCTGTTCCTCTTCCCACTATTGTTTTAGTATCACTCCTTCAAACAATCATGGGAACGATTGACACGGTGCTGCAGAAATGGACGGAGAGCGTTGTGTGTGTGCGTGTGTATGTGTGTGTGTGTGTGTGTGTGTGAGTTGCGCAGGCTGGATGCGCACTGCGCTGTGCTGTGAGCTCAGCGATGATCATCCTGTTGCTGGGAATGTTAGAGCAGAGCAGAGAGAAGTGATCGCTCGAGGACGGGAACAGATGGAAACGTAAAAGGAGAGAACTCTCGCGCTAACCATTTCTGTCTTTTCAGAAAGCGTTCCTGTATTCTGCTACATTCATAACACGCCCTAGTCGACTTCCATCGTGTGCGCTTGGAGAACAACGGCAAGGGGGACGTGGCCGGAGGTCCACACTTTGCTTTGCGCTTTGTAGAGTAGCGAGACGAATCGTTCGACTTTAACGCCGTGTCGCTCGGAGGAACGAAACTCCGTCTGAACCATTCTGAGTTTTTACAGTTGAAACCTGACTTGTCTTCGGAATCCAGCTGTGCATTCTGGGTGCAATGTGCTCAGAATGATGTTGACTTGATTTGGCATCTAACGAACTTTACTTACGCAAAACGTGTTTCATCCATTTAAGGCTGTTTCCTGTTCTATACCAATTTTTAGTCGCTCAGGCTTCACTTCTTTACCCCTTAAAAGGCCGTGACGGCCCCGGCACAACAAAAGATCACGTTTTACTTATTACTTAATGTTTTAGGAATCATCTGGAGTTAAGTTGTGTCTTGTCACAGAGATCCGGGACTTAATGTGGGGGAAAAAATCAGGATTTCAGACTGACTTGTAGTTTGGGGGGAAAAACTACCAGGACTTGTTATTTTGTTCGGATGACTTGGAAGTTAGCCGTTGCATAAAGCACAACTTTCAAAGCAAGACCTTCTAACCAATCAAATAAGTTTGTTCTTCATTCCCTAAATCAATCAGAAGTTTCATCATTCAAGAAAATAACAAATGATATGAAACACCAATTCAGAAAAACTCCATGAGAAATATTATCCCAGATTTCTGTAAAGCTTCACAATGAAGAACACGAGCTACAGACTGAACCTCGAAACAAACAACCATCTGCAGAAGTTTGTGGGTGTCCGAGCGGGCGATGTGGCGATGATGCGCTGCGTATCGTGATGCGTCTCAGTACTCTTTTCAGAGATATCGTGGAAATCTCAATTTCTTCTTATAACTTTTTCATTTAAATCCACATCACAAACCCTAAAAGCAGGTCTTTAAACATTTTAAAATGTTCCCATTTCTTTTCACTGTCAGTGTTAATAAACTTAAATTAAAGGTTAAAGGTTAACGTTTAACGTTAAATTAAAACATCAGATGAATTGGGTTTTTTTAATGCTGACTTTTTTAGTAAACCTGCATCTCCTGATGTGTGTTCCGTACAGATGTGTCGAGATGTCCGTGATGCCATCAATAACATTCTCAGTAAAATTCTACTTCTGTTAGAAGTCATTGAACGTTGTGGTCTTTAACGTCGTGTGAACGCACACACAGGCTAAAATAAAGGGAAACCCTGACGTGCATGACTGCTTTAGGACGTTTGTTCCACTTTGTGTGAAATTCAGCTGACTCCTTCACCTGAGGTTAGGGGGAAAACGTGCCGCTAGTCGCCTGGTGGAGGTTCGATGAGCCGTGCTAATCTGCATATAGCTTGTGGTTTAAGATGACGTGCTCTGGAGGCCACAATGTTCAATCTGATTTTAATTTCACAATATTTCCATCATTTATCGTGTAAGTGTGAGTGTGTAAGGTGTGCTGTGATATCACCCTATCCTTATTACTTCATCGGATCACTCCGCCCTCGTACGGCGCTACTTCTGTAAATGTCCGATTCCCAATATTAGTTAAATAAGTCAAACAATGCTATTTGAATGTCAGCACCTGTCTGCCGTCTCGATTTGCTCTGTGAGCTGTGTCCGGAGAACGTGTGCAGTGGACTTGGAGTTCAACAGAACAAACTCTCGTTTAGCTGGCGAACGTTTGCAGAAAACCAGCTGACTCGTCAAATCCCAGAATGCACTGCAGTAGTGATGTAACACGTTTATGTGGCCTATAGAATGAATAGTGAACAGGGGGGTGTGGTTTGGGACACGCCCACTACAGTGCTTATGTGGCCATGTTATGGGTTTATTTGGAACTTTGGCTGTGAACTCAATAGTTTGTGTGTGTGTGTGTGTGTGTGTGTGTGTGTGTGTGTGTGTGTGTGTGTGTGTGTGTGTGTGTCCGTGTCCGTGTCCCGCCCACGCAGTCATTTCATTTGTTATTTCAGGATATCTTTGTATGTTGAAGCAAGAGAGCACAAAAGAAGGGTTTTTTTCTGGGCTGAAAAATGAATGAATTTCTTCACATGAAGTGAGGAAAAGTGAGAGATTATTTTATAGTATTTTATACATTTAATTCATGTATATTTTGTGATAAATTCTATTCTATTCCTATTCTATTTACTAGCCAATGGCAGTGAGGGTTAGTAATCTTTACAGTTTTGTACACTTTTTCCGTTTCTAAAAGAGACAGATTGTTTAGTATTTTTCAGATCTTAGCTTTGTCGCCACAGGGAACGTAAGAAATTAAAGTTTTATTTTGTGCGTTCCTTCTTTCTTGACTCCTTTTTTCTTACAAGTGTGTAAACTGACTGTCTGATACGTTCTGGGATGTTCTAACTGTGTTCCATAAAATAGGGTCTTTTTAGAAAGCCTGGCAACCCAGCTCCACTTGTGCTTATCGCCCCTTCACTTATTGTGTGGTTATTTATATCCGTGTATCCAACCGACTTCTCTGCTGTTGTCTATTTCTGTCATCTCGACTGTCCTGTGTGTGTGTGTGAGTGTGTGTGTGTGTGTGAGTGTGTGTGAGTGTGTGTGAGTGTGTGAGTGTGTGTGAGTGTGTGAGTGTGTGTGAGTGTGTGTGTGTGTGTGAGTGTGTGTGTGTGTGTGTGAGTGTGTGAGTGTGTGTGAGTGTGTGAGTGTGTGTGAGTGTGTGTGTGAGTGTGTGTGTGAGAGTGTGTGTGAGAGTGTGTGAGAGTGTGTGTGAGTGTGTGTGAGTGTGTGTGTGAGTGTGTGTGTGAGTGTGTGAGTGTGTGAGTGTGTGTGAGTGTGTGTGAGTGTGTGTGTGAGTGTGTGTGAGTGTGTGAGTGTGTGTGAGTGTGTGTGAGTGTGTGTGTGTGAGTGTGTGTGAGTGTGTGTGTGTGAGTGTGTGTGAGTGTGTGTGTGAGTGTGTGAGTGTGTGAGTGTGTGTGAGTGTGTGTGTGAGTGTGTGTGAGTGTGTGAGTGAGTGTGTGAGTGTGTGTGTGTAACTGTATGTGA
>JAQQZX010000024.1:368541-384715 GCA_030068355.1 Notoglanidium maculatum | reverse complement strand
GCACTACTGTCAGAGCTGCTGTTATAGAACATTAATCAACACCTGACCAATCAGAGTGCAGAACTCAGCAGCGCTGTGGTGTAAAAGCCAGATAAAATATTCTGACCTTCAGAGTGCATTTATTACTTTAAATTGCAAATCAGCTATTTAGTCTGCTAAACAGATGCCTTGGGTAGTTAGCAAGTTAATTCAACCCTGAGCTCCGAGAACAACGACTGCTGAAAGAATTACAGAAATCACTTCAGCAGCAGCAGTGAGACGCAGGTACGACTCGTGGAACAGGCGTTTACTTCCTGTCGCCTCTGGCTGCTCTACAATTTATAGCTTAAATCTGTGTTCTGGTGCTGTTACGACTGCCCTCATGGCCACAGCGCTAGCAGTAAAAGCAGAAATGTGGTATTGATTCGTTTTCTCTTTCTACATTCTGCTTCCATCAAAATTCTGATGACAGCCACAATACAGACATTGGAGAAAGAGTTTTACAAGCTGCAAAGCTGGCTCCTAGCATCTAGTTAGCATCTGACTAGCAATGTGACATTTTGAAGAAACATCACAAATGCTAGGACCATAAAATGTGTAACAGAGCCAGATTTAGATTTGTCTTAGCTTTGCATAGAGTGGTGGTTTTTATGCTAATTCCTAGCTAACTTTTATGCTAATCTCTAATTAGCTGATTAGCTAGCAGGATATTAGAATGCTACAAAGCTCTTGTCACAACCATCTCAAACCAGATGATCTGAACTGTTAGCATTAATTCAAATAAGAAGACTAGCATCGTGGTAAAGGTGAGGTTTGTATCGCTAATTACGGAGATAAAGATAAGATGTACAAGTACATTGTAGCATTTTTAAATAAACATTACAGCTGTAATACACTACATTGCTAAGCAGTGCACACTACAAGAAGGTTAAACTTCTCTCCTCGGAAAAGGAGTTGAAAAATTCAGTTCACTTAATGTCAGTGTGATTTTAGCCACGTTAATCAGAATGATTAATGAGCACGCAAGCGTGTTTAGCCTTGAGCGGCTTCTGGGCACCTCCACCACATCGCATCACATTTCCTGTGTACTGAAGTCAGTTACACCGGAATTAATTTTGGTGCAGTTTAGCATGGCTGTGTGGAGGTCAGGGAGAAAGGCTGGAGAGGAATTCAGGATTTTTATACTATATTTAAAAGAAACTGAGAGCAGATATGTGGCGATGATATGGTAGAAAATAAACTCAAATCTAATGAATTCACTGAAAGACAAAGCTCATCTTAACATGCTCATAGAAAATTTTAGGTTATAGATCAAAAAGTTACTTTAAAATGAATAAATAAATTCTACAACCATATTTAATGACGTCAGGGCTGCATTCGTCCTCTCGCTCTCTGTAATTTGTTATTTTCATTAATATGAATTTATCCTAATAACATCAGGAAAAATCTAATTTGCCCTGATGATGAATAAAGTGCCTATTATTTGCACGTTTCAGTTTACTACCATTGTAATTTGCATTTAAGTATTGCTTTTAAAGTATGCATTTAATCTTTCTTTAGGGTGGGTTTAATTGCAGGAATGTGCAGCATAAATATATATAAAATATCTTTATTTAATAAAATAAATGCTGTAAATGGCCTCATGTATGGTTTTGCTGTTGACTATAAGCTGGAGGTGTGACAATATATATGGGTATTTGCTTTACCATGATAACTGTGAAACAATACACTGATAATTTCATTACAAACCAAGCTTTTAACTTTCTGCCGGCTCTCAGAGCCTCGTCTGTCCTGATTATCACCCCTCTGCTTCTCCGTCCTTCTGTGCTGCTGCTGAGTTCTGCACTCTGATTGGTCAGAAGGTGTTGATTAATGTTCTATAACAGCAGCTCTGACAGTAGTGCAGCTGCACATCACTGCTTTATATTAATGCACTCGTTCTGATACGTTATTGTTTCTATAGTAACGGCTCATTCACAGGAAATTGTAATGTAGACGTTTCATTGATCATAAAAGTATTATATAAAGTATAAAGAATTGTAGATATGGTGAAGTTTTGTGAAAGCAGAGGTTTCTGTGACATGTGTGAAGGAGTCTCCAGTGTCAGCGCTGTGTAACAGGCAGAGGTCAGAGGTCACAGTCAGAGGTTTTCTGACGTCTTCAGTAGTTTACAGTTTGTGGTTTGGAAAGCTGCATTTTTTCTCTTATGAACTTCAGCAGAGAGAAGGACTGTTTATAGCTGCTATAACGTAAGTGACAACAGGAAATAACTCATTTCACAACATTAAATGAACGTAACTACTAACAGTATAATTTGTCTTCCTTTAAAAAAAAATAGTAATTGTTGATAAATTGCTGTGGTGTGAGTGGAATAAAACATAAGAACATGCTGTTATAGTAACTAACTCCGCTTTGCCTTGGGCTGTATCACACCATCGCAGCATGGATTATTTTCCTATAAAAACGCAACCCCAAGTGTTTTATTCCTTACATGAACACTCTTAGAAGACAAAAGTGATTTTGATTTTGACATTGATTTTGGTAGAAATACATCAGACTGGTTAGTCCCCTGAAGATACGTGTTTCAGATAGATGAACATAATAAAAGAATATAACGATACCTTTCCTCGTCGCTCAGGTGGCAAGCTTATGTTTAGTACCTTTATGTATCTTCCAGCAGGAAATTTGGGTAAAGTGACCTTTAAAAATAATTTAAGGTACATAATTGGACCATGAAAGGTCACTACATGCACCTTTCTTTGTAAAAGACACCAAAGGTACAAAAGGTGAATGCATGATGATTCCACCACTGTGACAAGGAAAGGTACCATTCGGTATCCCATTTAGTTTCGGGTGTAAATACTGTATAAACTGTATATGTAGAATATGTTGGACATTACGATTCATCCTAATTAAACCACCGACTTACTTTATATGGAGCATATTATATTCATCATCATTTAGACAATACATATGACTTTATATACAACTTTATATTTTTATAACTCTGGTTCATAAACTGTATGAAAAATATAAATCTAAAAAACTATGTACACACACATATACTACATCGTATTATACTCTGGTTAATAGTGTTATTACTGGCATAATAACAGGGTCAAGAGACACAAATAAATCTACACATACATACATCCATATATATATATAAATAATATCAGGTGTAACTCACTTGTTCAGGTGCAATAAAGTGTTTGCTCTTCCTCAGAGTAACTCTTCATCTGATAATGGTCTCTCTCTCTGTCTCTCTGTCTCTGTCTCTCTCTCAGTGTGTCTCAGCACATTGTTCTCTCCGTGGCTGTGTGTTTGATTAACGGTCCCTGCATGTAGACGTCGTGTTCACACTCCGAGCTCCTGATCTCACTCTCCTGCAGCTCTGTGCAGCTCTGAGGGAAGATCAGCAGCAGCACCAGAGGAGGAGGAGGAAGAGGAGGAGGAGGGAGACCCACACGTTGCCAGATTGGTTTCAAACACACCCTAACATCAATAATTCTACATTCTCCACAAGTATGATAAAATATTAAGTGAATTCCTGAAAATCATTGTTTATTGTAATTAGCTAATGTCCTGCTAGATAACTGATTGAATAGCCATTAGTTTATGAAGCTGATTTTACACTGTACTGTACGTTTGATTCAATACTGATTTTTTTTATGTTAAAAAAATTGGAAAAAAATCCACATTGTCGTTGTACGTCATGCATCATTATACCAACCATCAGACCTCAGCGTTCCTACTGGACTGTTAATGCAAAGAGAAAAAAGCCCTGGAAGGTGCGTAGTTCTCAGGGGAGCCTCCCGGGGTAGTTCCTCTCAGTCGCTAGAACTGTTTGGTCCGATGTGACAGAATTTAGTGCCAATGCAGCCAAAGAAGGCTGATGATAAAGTTGTCAGTGTGAAAAGTTTGTGATTAACATGTCCGAGTGTGAGCGCTGCTGCTGCGACTCTCATCTAAACGCCACCAAAGGAGGACGGCAAACTCACGGGGCAGCTACAGATACGGTGGCAGCAATGAGGCTGAACAAAACATGCTAATAGTTTAAAAATCTCCTCTTTACCGCAAAGCTCACTGAGAAGAAGGTGTGTGTTTGTGCGAGCCTGTTTTCTGATCACGCGGAGTTCCGCATCACGCTGACTGACGCCGTGAGCAGAATGTAGCGGTGTTCTTTAATTACAGGTCCGTCGTGAGAGGAGCTTTATGGTATAATCACACAGTCTGCTACAGAATTCACTCCAGAGTTTATTGTACAGGATCTCATACTGTGTGATGATGAATCATCTTAAAAGGTGTTTATACATCACTCACGCACAGTGCATTATGGGTAATACACAAAATCCTGAGAAAAAAAACGAGACAATTCTAAATAATGAAACAAATGGAATTCATGTCCATCTGGCAACCCTGGGTACTGCATTCAAGTGCACTTAAAAACGCTGGCCAAAAATCACAGTCCTGCTCTAAACATTGTGCTAAAGTAGTAAAAAGTAAAAGAGTGGAAGTGGGTCAAAACCGCTCCCTATACACTATTCTATTAGATTTATATTAAAGATCAAAAGAATGTCAACTGAAAGCGTAAAATTTCAGGCTTTAAAATGAATGGAATTTTTCTGCATTTTTTTAACTCTCTCAAGCCCTTCAGGAGCAATCTACCCACAATGCATTGCGATCTGCCATGGTTCTCTTTTAAAAGCAGAAAAAAAAGAACAAATCTCATGAAGAAAATAAATATTACATGAATTCCCGTATATTTATAAATCAACAATAATTTACTTTAAAAAAAACATAATAAAGATTTGCACATTTAAATTCCCTAAATTTAAAATGAATACTAAAATTACTTGGGCTTTTGGGGCTTTAAATATTAAAATAACGCTTGAACTTTTATTTAGCACAATAACACTAATTCTGAATTAAAATTCTGAATAGACAAATTATCGCTAAACAGCGTTTTCTATAAAAAACACAATGCTTTTAGACTCTAACACCACAGTAATACATTTATGATTTCAAATTTAACACCATGGTAATCACGTTTCAAATTTTAAACTCCAAAATTAACACCAAAACATTCAAATTGGAAGCTTCAGAAATCCGAATTAAGATAAAAAAACCAAACATCAAACCTGGCTTTTAAAAGTGCAAATCGGCAGTTTTAAACTCCCAAATGAACCCCGAAACTCCACTTTAATGAACACTACAAAACATACGAAACTTGGGCCTTTAAAACTCCAAATGAACACAGAATCACGCAGCGCCTTAAACTAATGCCAAGACCGAGATGTTTTCGTTTTAAAAAAAGAATCCTAATGTGTTTATTTTGTGCCATTGTGCGTTTCTTTTTCCAAATGAAACTTATTTTTATATTTATTAGCCCTAAAGCTGTGGAGCTTGGGTGTTTGAGGTACTTTTTGGACTATAAGTGAACACTCAGTTAATAGAGATAACTAAGCAAACGTACAGTAAGTTTAGTGTTAATTGATGTGTTTACTCTTCCGCAGTTCCTCAGGAATTTGCATGTCGATGTGTGTGGATTAGTCAATCTGCAATTCTTCATCTTGTTTTTTTATCCCTCAGGATAAAATTAGTTTCTCGCTGTATATCGCTCATCAGCAGATGAGTTTGTTTTCCTGCTCAAGCTACCGTGTCTGATTGAACTCATGAGGCGTTTGTGCTTGTTGCATGAATAATTCATGCTTGTGTGCTTTAACTGAGGAACGACAGCAGAAGAGAGGCGACGTTCCTGCGCTCGGATCGCTGGCGTACGTCCCGCCGAGTTAGGAAATAAATTCATTTACAGCGCAGAGGCGGGAATCAGACCGTGATGAATAACAGGGCGCTAACGCTGAAACGGCATTTTGTTGATGATGGATCACAAAGTCAGTAAACTCACTTTAACGGCTGGAGAGGTCATAAATGAAGCTAGGAGTTCTTACAGGAACGGCGGCCATTTTTAAATGTCCTAAAGACCAAAACCCTGAATCACAGACATACTGATAGAGATTAGTTTATTTTCACGTCTACCCATAATGCACTGTGTAGGAGCGGCGAGTGGGTTTATAAATGTCACTCGAGTGAATTTATGAGTCTGTAGACGATTAGCGAGCATGCTAATAGGTAGCTAATCAATCTCAATGTTCTGATGTTTTCTGTGAGTGTGTTTATTGTGACACAGCGTCTCTGCACTGTTACAAACAGAATCTGTTTTAGCATTGTCTCGTTAGCCTCATGAGCGTTTAGATCACCGCCTGAATCAGTAGATGTGGAGAGAAATCGTAATGATGCACGTATTATAATCACTTTATGAACATTTCATTAGACTTTACAGGAAGAGACTCAGAGCTGCAGTTCTCTGCAGGAGACATCGACGGCTTTAGAGTATTAATTATTGAGGGGTGCAAATACTTCTGAAACTTAGTGTTTAGTGGAAAGGAGTTCAAAACTTGAGTAAATAATTTATGGTTAAAAAAAGGTACATTTTTAGTGTGTAGTTATCACTTATTTTTGCAAGGGATTTTAGGAAAGTCTGTTTCTGCAAAGGGTGCCAATAATTATAGAGTTAATAATAATAATAATAATAATAATAATAATAGTTACATATATTATAGAGTATCTACCAATCTGTACTGTTTTACACTGAAGCCAGACTGCCAACTGTCTGTCTGTCCGTCTGTCTGTCTGTTCGCCCATCTGTCTATCCTGCTGTCTCTCTGCACTCTTAAAGCAGGTTCTAAGTGGAACCCTACAGCAGAGGCTTTATAGGGTTCTGGTTATATGGCTATGGGCTTCTGTTGAGGGTTCAATGGATTATTAAATGTTCTTCTCTGTATAAACGCATTCTACTTGCACTCCTTTCAGATAGGGAATGTGTAAAGGGTTCCACATAAGGTTCTCCTAAAGGCACAACTGAATGTTTTGCATGGCTGAAGAGAGGGTTCCATGTAGAATAGTTTAGAAAGCTAAGAACCTTTAACTATCCTAGAACCTCTTAGGAACTCGTGTATCGGGATGCGTGTGAATGTTGGATGAGCGCTAAAGGTTAAAGGTTAAAGGACGAGCCTTTCGCAGTGAAATAAACACTGTTGTCGCAGGCAACAAAGGAAATGGAGAATGCGACGGTGTGTGTAGGGCTCGGCACGCTCGCGCGCCATATTTCACTTTTCAATTACAGCACGAGGAGAGAACACACTCGCTGAGCTCGCAGGTTCCCCTGCTGAAGGGAAAAACGCCACAGGAGAATTACAGCGTGCACACACACACACACACACACACACACACCTAACCCAAATTATACACAATATCACTTTATACATGTACACATGTATATTTACTTATTTATTTATTCTTGCTGCAGATTTGTTACTATAAAACATTTACTTCGCGCTCTCTGTATTCTAACGGCTGTGGACATTGGCGTAAACGCAAAATCAATATTTCATTAAATTCCCGAGTGTCATTTTTTACACACTCTTTACTTCTGAAGTTTATTTCTGAGGCATGTTTAAACCGAAAATTAACATGAAGCGTGTCTCAGACACAGATCTGTACTGTGCTCGTATTTATTAAGAGCTCGGCTTCATTTCTGTTGTTATACAGAAAACAAACAAAGCAACACGTTTACATCTGCAGCTGTTTTTCTTTGGGTGAAATTCTACATGTTTTAAAGAAGCAGTGCGCCGTGTTTAGAGCCCCCTGCTGCCTGCAAGCTGAATTACAACTAAAAAGAAAGACATTAACAAGCTTCGCTCTTCATCCTGTCCAAACTATGCAGATTAGGCAAACTTGCCTTTCTAATTAAAAGTAACCCTAACCCTAGAACAGTGCAAACTGAGCATGTTAGCTACAGTCACACAGCTAGCTATGCTAATTAACTACCTATGCTAGTAGCTATCAAACAAACAAGAGGCTAAGAAATTGTTGTGTCATGATGAGATATTTTAATTATAATGTTTGATGTTTGTGACTCATGCAGAGCGTAGCCTTCGTCTAATCTTTATTTTTTCTAGCTACCATTACAGATTGTTAGCGAGGTGCTAGCTGGTGACGCTTGCTCTCATATCAGCTATTATCTGTAACGTACGGCGGGACTGTGTGGGTGTGTCCTGTTTGTGTCAGGACCGACTCGCTGCGATTACAGTTGTAAATGACGCTGTGGAGCAGTTCTGAAGATTTCGTTTCATGCTAATTTCTGGTGTGATAGCCAGTGCACAGCGTGTTGAGGGACGAACCGTGTTGCGCGGTACTTCGGCAGCGGCGCACAGACACAGCGGGACGCTTTTAGAGAGCCTCTTGTCATTGAGGATGGTGGCCTTTCCTCCATTAGAGGTGACCCTGATGTGACGGGACTCGCAGCTCCATTACGACTCGTCTCGTCTCACAGGCATCATCAGGAAGAACGGAAAATCCACAGGGACATGCTTTCTCACTCGGTCACTGCACCGGGCTGTAAAGAGGAAATCCAGCAGGAGTGTGCATAAGTATTGGCACAAGTGACTGTATAAAATAAACTTGTTGTTACTACGTAAGGAATAAAACATGACCATTTTTCCCTCATAACAGCTCATCCTTTTGCTCCTCTTATTTCCCACTGATTACAACTATGTTGTAATGTGAGGTCCTCAACCCTCAACTGCTCAGTTGTAAGTCGCTCTGGATAAGGGCGTCTGCCAAATTACATAAATGTAAATGTAAATGTATTTCAATTGGAATGACATGTCAAACTTTTTTATCCATTTATAGTTACATTTAATGTTATGAAATGCTCAGTTAGTTCCTGTTCTTACTGACGTTATAGCAGCTATAAACAGTGATTCCCTCAGCAGCCTCCCTTTATTTTCTCTCACGAAGTTAAAAAGACAAATAATTACAGCTTGTCACGTTAGTGAGAAAGAGCAGTGCAGTATAAACTCCTCTGTGCTGAAGTGCATTAATATAAAGCTGCGATGTGCGGCTGCGCTACTGTCAGAGCTGCTGTTATAGAACATTAATCAACACCTTCTGACCAATCAGAGTGCAGAACTCTGCAGTGCTAAGTAAGAAACATATCCTCAGCGCCTCTGTGTGGTTAAGGTAAGTGCATCACTCACTCCATGTGGTGTTTATATTATAGATTGCTTTTTTCTGTCTATAATATCACAATAATCCTGTATGTTTACATGCTATGCTACACACACGTCTGTTAGCTGTTCACAGACACGTGTTCTGAAGAGGCTTCCTGGCGATGACACGGCGACACTCCAACAGCCTTCATCACCTCCAACATGCTCATCACATCTCACTGGAGATAAGAGTCTATTCTCATCCATGTTTTCCACACGGGGACAAGAACACACTGCCATGTTCGGTTACGGGACGAGACGGATGGAGAGACAGGGCGAGAATAAACAGAGCAGTGGCAGAATAGGACTGACATAAGCTAATAAAAAGAAGAATGGAAAAAGGGAAAGACAAAAAAGTGAGAAAGAATGAGGCAGAGAAGTATAAGCAAAAGAGTGAGAGAACAAAAAAGAATGAAAAAAGATAAAGAAAGAATGTGATAGAAGGACAGAGAATAAGTGAAAGAATTAAAGGAAGAGAAATAAAGAGAAAGAAGAGAGACTGGGCAGAATGAGAAAAATGAGAAACAGTCATCATCCCAAGACAGACAGAAAGTCTCATTTTTCTCTCCTTCATCTCTCTCTCTGAGGTATACTCCCTCACATCTCTCTTTTCTCTTCCACTTATTCCTTTTCTCTTTCATCTCTCACTCCTTCGTTCAGTCCGACAGTTATTCTCTGTCTACACTCTCACTCTCTTTATCTCTCTTTTCATGTCTTTCTCTTTTTATAATACTCATATTAGGAAAGAAAGAGTGAGAAAAATGATAACAATCTCTCATCTTATTGGCTCTCACACTGAACAATCAGATGAGCCGAGCATCAGCAGACCACAAAGCTGCTTGACATCTTTCGCTAGTTTACATTCAATACGTTCATTAAAGTGATGTATTACTGCATCCTCGATTCCCTCTGAGCCACACACACACGCACACACGCACACACACACTGCTCCATCAGACATCAAACAACTAAACCCTGTCCGTGCGTCCCCTGGGTCGTGCCCTACAGACTGCAGAAGTGCCCTTTAGTTTTCATGCCTCAGTGATCCGAGACTCATCACAGATCCGTGTAGATCAGACAGATCCTCCCCGAGCTGAGGGAATCATGGAACGACCCAAATAACAACCACAGTAGTGGTGTAACAACAAATATTAAAAGAATTAATGGCAAAACAGCTTCAAAACCCCCTATACATGCAGTTTATTCATTTAAATCTTAGGCAAATGTTGGGGAAGCTAATTTACAGTTAGCTAAAGCTAGCTATTAAATATTACCTTAACTAAACTTCAGCTACCGTAACGTTCGATCAATTATCATGGATTATCATTTTATTCCAAATAATAACAAATTAAAAAAAATTCTGAAAATTATTTTTGTTAATTTAGTTAGCTCATAGCTTTGCTAGTGATGCTAATTCAACTAACTAACTAATAACTTCACTTGCTATGCTAACTTCCCTCCTGAAAAATGTAGTTTAATTTGCTTGCGCATAGTTTTGTTGTTGATGCTACTCACAACTAATTAGCCAACAGTTTTGCTAGTGAAGCTAACCTAGCTCCTGGAAAGTGTTGTTAAAATAACCACCTAATTACTTTGGTAGTGATGCTAATTACATTAGCTAGATAATAGCTTAGTCATAAATGCTAACCTCCCTTTTGGAAAATGTAGAGAAATCAGCTAGCTAATAACTTGTGATGCTAATTAGTGATGCTAATTAAAGGACCTATAATAGCTTTGCTAACAAAGCTAATCTTAATCTTTCATTTGTAAGCTTTCTTTTGTATTTATTACAGAACAATTATACAACAGAAACTAAATCATTAACCTGGGCAAAAAAAACCCCCACAATCCTCATTAAAATAAACAAATGTTAATTTTAATTCCTTTTCCTCCCCGTTCCTGTGCAGAGGCAGACTCGTGATGCCAAGCTGCCAGCGACGGAGTTATTATCAGTTTTCTCACACACCGTCTCTCCTCAGTGTGACCTCGTGCCGCCGCAGCGCTCATGTTTAATGCCAATCACATCGACTGACTCGAGGGAGTGAAGGAGCCGCGCTGAGTAGTGTAAATGCCAACTACGCCCAGACGCTGCCATCAAATTACCACCAGAACAGACACGCCATTTATCCCAGACACGTCGCAGCACAGACACGGCGTTTAGCCCAGACACGTCGCAGCACAGACACAGCGCTTATCCCAGACACGTCGCAGCACAGACACGGCGTTTAGCCCAGACACGTCGCAGCACAGACACAGCGCTTATCCCGAGACGTCGTAGCACAGACACGCTGTTTATCCTGAGACGTCGTAGCACAGATATGCCATTTATCCCAGACACGTTGCAGCACAGATGCACTGTTTACCCTGAAATGAACAGATTGTCATTACTGAGTGACAACCACAAATAAATCCACCAGTTTAGCACGGTGCATTAAATGTGTATGTCTCAAGTGTGCCAAATGGCTAAATGAAAATTTCTGCCACCTTTTCTTTTTTTTATTTATTTACTTTTCCCAAACGATGACTAGCAATGTTGGTTTGAAAAGCAGTAGGACAGGAAGATAATATCTTTGCACAGATGATTTCACAGGAGCGGTTTTGCTAATACATAGGCAGTCACATTTTATATTAAGAATTAAACAAACCGAGTAACTGAGCAAAATGTTAGTCGTGAAGTTTGGATCAGGCTGCTTCAGATGATTGCATGAAGCACTCGTGGTGAAATCAGGGCCGCTTATAGATTAAGAATAACAAGTGTGCACTTTGCCATGGAGGAGGAACGTGTGGCATGTACAGAGATAAGAGGAGCATTTACAGCGATAAAGCTTAGCGAGACAAGGACACGGAGCAAAGCCAAGTTCCTGTGAACCTTCATCCTAAAACTAGGGTATAAATAAAAGCTGTGAGTCTGTGGAGAAGAAAAGGCAAATATATTTTATCATCATGTCGCAACCCTTATAGCTGCGCCATTTGCACTGATTGACTGGGCAGAGGGGTGCCAATAGTTTGTACAGCGCAGCAGATGGATTCAAGTCTGTGAATATTCACCTACAAAATGACCTACCAAAATGAGTTCTGAAAGTACAGAGCAAAATAATGTTCCAAGGTTGCATGCAAAAGTTTGCACACCCCCTTTTAATAGAGTAAATCTCAGTGTGCAGTTAGTTCTTATTTCCTGAAAAGAACATGAAACAGTAAATGTGGTGTGTGCGCAAAAGTTTTGGCACCCTCCCCGCTTATGCAAGATGCAATCTTAACACAAGAATGAGTAATGCAACCTTAAGACAAGAAATGATCTCCAACAACCCAAACAACATTTTCGAAAAGGTCTCTGTGCATATGAACACTTAAAAGCAATTTGAAAGCAGATGCATGGGACAAAAGGCGCATCATAAACTGCTACACCAACACCCCAAGAATAACGTGGAGTTGCATATTGAATGTTACAGAGTGAGAAAAGGTGAAAAACATCAACATGGCCAAACGTTCTAAACGAAAACATTCAAAAGTTTGGTTTTAGTGACACAAAAAGTCATTTTCATACAGACAGTACAACTAGATTTTCACTAAATAAATGATCATTAGTTATTTTCTGCACAGCTATAATGGTAAGGTCATGAATCATTTCCTTTTTTTCACCCTTCACTGGACTGGAGCAGATAAACAAACTTTGACTAAATGATTTCTACATCCTTTGATGAGAATCTGTGTGTAGATATTACAGCTCTGATCCCCGTTTCTTTAGACATGAAGGTTAGAGGTCAGGTGAGATCACGGTGTGTCGATGGCACTGCTGAAATGAACCTCTGGGGAAAAAAATTAAATAGGTGGTGGTGATGAAAGAAGGAGGAAGAAATAAATCACTAGTGTTTCTCTTGCTCCAACACATTCTGATAATTTAGCTAGAAAGTTTAAAGGTACAGGTGAAAATGCTAACTTGGTAGAAAGGTCTGACTTCTGATACATTAAAAAAAACACAAAATGTCATGATTAACAGTAAATGATCAAAAGTTCTTCAATTCCTCCATGCCTGTATTAGTAAAGAGATAACACCTTCTGCTAGTTTAGCTAGAAGAAAAACAGCAGGATTGAACAAATTCCAGTTCCAGACTAATTTACCTACAATGTACAGCCCCAGACTGAGCACAAGAAGCCCCTGATTAGCCAAAGCTTCTCTTTAGCCAGACGTAAACTTCACTTTTAAAATAAAAGTATGATGACATGCAATTAACCAACTAAGCTACACACCATGAACGCAAACCAATATACTGGTTATAAGTTATAAACCAACTAAAATTTGGAGTGACCCTACAAATGCCTGCCATGAGAGTCCTCCTCTTGCTGTCTTAGAAATTAGCTATTACATTTGGACCAGAGTCAATTCTTTCAAACTGTCCGTTTCAGTGATGCAAACATCAGATTCAACTAATTTAATTTCACAAACTGTGCCTCATAACACTCTACGCCGTGTGTGTGTGTGTGTGTGCGTGCGCGTGCGCACTCTCGTTCTCAATCCCAACCCACACACAGAGCCAAGAGAACAGAGTCAGTGTGTTTGTGTGTGTAGACCAGCAGGACAACCATCTTCATTCACGAAATGTAATCAAATTAAAAATAATGTTAAACTACTTGGTATTTTATATTACAATTTTATGAGAATATTTTGCTTGGTTTGTTAAAATTGTATTAGAATTCTTAAACCAATAGCATGAAGTTCAGATGCACTTGTGAAGAGAATCAACAGATTCATTAAAAAGATTTTTGAATTGGATCATAGAATGATTCATACATGAGTCAAATAAACACTCATTTACAGAGCAGGATCCAGATTCAGTGCACTAATCATAACTACACACTCCAGAAAAAAACAAAAACTGTTCAAACATGATCACTGAAGGATCTGTCACAGGTCTTCAGACTGATGACAGCACCTGTAATTACATCCAACATACTTTTCAATTAATCTCAGAGTCTGTCAGTCATCTGTACAGGTACGAGGAGGAATAAAATCCCATCATCAGGAGAGATCATTAATTATATGTGGAAAAAAGATGAAAACATGGAAGGCGTGGGGAAATGAAAACACATCCATTAGCAAAACCATTAATATTTCAGCTAAAGACTTCTCACCATTGTGAGCAACAGGATGCGAGTCATAGACTTTTCTCATTTATTATACTCATATGATTACGAGTGCTGTACACCAGGTAAACTGCTACACCAACACAGTTTAACAAACCGCTAATATGCTAGCAATATTACATATTGTCACAAACTGTCAGGAATACAGGGATAGTTCATCCAAAGAAAGGTTAACAGACCTTTAATAACAAACATGAGCAAAATTAGTAACTGTAACAAGCTGAAAAAAATTCCGGATAGCAAGGCATCCAGTCCAACCACTCCGTTGGCCCACATGTCCAATTATCATCCAGCCACAATCGTAAGTCCAACTCTCAGCACAACAACCTCAGAATACCAAGGACACGGAGTTTGTTGATTCACAGAAGGGGTGGCCTGTTACAGCCCAAGCAAGGATTCCAGTCACCCCATTACCATTCACACTCACACCTATGGGTAATTTAGAGTAGCCAGTCAACCTAACCTGCATGTCTTTGGACTGTGGGAGGAAACCGAAGAACCTGGAGGAAACCCACTCAGGCACGGGGAGAACAAACTCCTCGACGTGTCTGGGATAAACATGCTAGCATTTAGCAAGATTACTCCAATTGGCAAACTGACACAATTGAATCGGAGTTTTGCATTCTGCTGGAGAAGAGCAGAGGCAGTAAGGCAGTCTGCATCTCTAGTCAGTTAGCATGCTGAGAATTAGCACACAGCTCACAGCATGGCTCTCGGCCGATCCTTCTTTAATCGCCGAACAATTTTGAGATCGTTTGGCCGTCATCAACATCAAGTGGCCGTTTTTTCCCCCTGCTCTTCTCAGCAATCCAGCTGAACATCTTTCCCCCTCTGTCTCGCTAATGAGGTGTCAGGGGATGATTATTCCTCACCGGTGTGTGTTCTCCAGCACTGGACGCACGTCAGGAAAGTGAATGAGGCAGCCGGCGGCCATTTTGGCCACTGGGGGGAATTTGTTTAATGAGTGTGTTGACACAACTGAGAAGAACTTTCACCCCCATCCTGCTGCTGGTAAAGCTGGAGGAAAAAAACAGATGGCTAGTTCAGCAGAACTGCATTAATAATATGCTAGTGGTGTGTTACTGTGATGTTTTTATATTAAACAGAAATCAGTGGCATCAATTAATTCAGACAGATATTTATCCTAAACAGAAAATTCTGGAGTTGAGACAGAGAAAGCACACTTGTACTGTAGGATCATTAATGACCTTAATATCCTATCAGAAATCTTGTCAGGTTAGTTCATGTTAGCTAGTTACCTATAGAGTCAGTACAGAAGAGTCGAGAACACTGACCCTAAACCCCCCCAAACAAGTCACTGCTATTTTACAAACTAATTTATTTCAAATTTAATTTACAGAAGCCAACAGTGTTCTTTACAGCAAGTACATAAAGACATGAGCATGTTTTTATAGAAAGGTTTCTGATTGAGACAGACATCATAATGTCATAGCTCCAGGGCAAAACATCTCAGCTGATCAATTACATAAGGGACATTGTGGACTTTTTATTTTGGACTGACCTGTGCAGCACAAACCACCTGAAATAGAAGTGTATTATGTAATCGGTTTTTAGTGCTTTGCTCCAATTTGGGATTTCCAGAAGCTTAATTAGGTTTAAGAAAAGACCTAACATCAATATCAAATATTACAAACCTTTATAACAACACAGATTTAGAGCTCTTAAAATGTCCTTTGGTTGTTCTACTGGGGCCAACAAAGGAGAGTAAACCCCCAAACAGGGAGAGAGTAATCCCCCAGAGAAAGAGTAAACCCCCAGCGGGGAGAGAGAGAGTAAACCCCCAGCAGGGAGAGAGAGAGTAAACCCCCAGCGGGGGGAGAGAGAGTAAACCCCCAGCGGGGGGAGAGAGAGTAAACCCCCAGCGGGGGGAGAGAGAGTAAACCCCCAGCGGGGGGAGAGAGAGTAAACCCCCAGCGGGG
>JAQQZX010000024.1:355378-368441 GCA_030068355.1 Notoglanidium maculatum | reverse complement strand
ACAGACATTGGAAAGTGCCATGGTTGGTAGGGGCGGTCGGCTAGGATTAGCTCTTAGCCTAGCACGGACCCCCGCCCACTTGCCGTGCTTCTGCTTCCTGACACACCGCTCTCGGCGGACCCCCTCCCGGCCGCTGGCATCAGGCGACGCAGAGGACTGGAGGCCTGGTTTCCATAGCAACCCGAGGACGCGTAGCATTTCCAAGAGGTCATCCTGCAGGTCAGTTTTTGAGTATTCCTTTATGTCCAGCAATGTTTCTCATGGGTAGACATGAACACCGTTTGTTTTGGTGTCCATGTGCCGTCGGAGTCACGCCAAGAAACAGAATAACACAGAAAAACACCATTTTCGGATCCGGAGTGGCCGCTGCGTGCTACTGCCGCGCCGCCATGACGATCAGATCATCTGAGTATCAGTGGATAAAGGCTTGGGACAGATCTTCCCTGGAAACATCTACTCTCAGTCTGTTGATTGTTTCATAATCTCCTAATTCACCAGGATTGTCACAAGTGTAACAAACTCATAGAGACAGAAGTTATATAAAACTTCCTAATTGAAGAATAAGTTGCATGTGTCCAGTATTAGCTAGTTTATGATGTGTATGCTTTGACTATGTAAAGTTAGTGCAGAATTTTAGTCTCTACAACATGGTTTAATGCATCAGCTAGGGAATTTAAAACTTACCTCTGGGACAGGGACGAATTTGAAGCACCTGATTTTGAGACAAAGCTCCTGCAATGCAAGCATCAAACTTACCAAAAAAGTAACCCACCACCACAAAGGACACATGCCATCAGTAAAAGTAATCAACTTGATTGGACTAACCCATTGCAATATCATGCCAAAGAACTCAAATAAAAGCCAGAGATTGCATTTAAAACCTCATAATCTGTAAAGTCGTATAGAACAAGCAATCTCAACCCCAAAAAACCCTTACAGCTGAAAACAAAAAGTACTAAAATAATCACAGAAATATGATGAGAATGAAGATGAGGACTTCAGGATCAGTGAAGCTCAGAGAAAAAGCAAAACACCGACATCTTCATGCGGCCTGCAGCCTTCACTGCAAATCCAACAGAATAAAGAACATACATTAAAGAGCAAGGATTTCCTAAATATTATTACTGTTACCTGTCAGTACCTTTTTCCAGTCTAGTCCTCTTGAAAGTGTAGGTATTATTCACGATGATATTTAAAACGAAACCGTGGCTTTAATCTTGTCTATAATGACACCTAGTGGACAAAAATAACTATTGCAGAAGGTGAACGTACCAATAATGCTTTGTTGACTGTTTCGTACACTAGATGTCGCTCTTTAGACAGGTTTATAGTTATAGTTCCGCTTTTTCATATATACAGTATTACAGGCAGATAGACCGAGTGATGGGTGAATAAATACATAAATTAGAAATAAATGTTGTTTAACCCAGATTTGTTTATTTTTCAATGCGTACAAAATCGTAGAAAAAAAACACACTAATTAGCTGCGTATCCGCCGCTACAGCCTGAATACCCGGATGAAACGGCGATCTCTGAGTTGCACAGACGAGCCTGCGTTGCTTTATGGGACATGTAGTTTAAGAAAAGGGCTACAAAAAATACCAAAACTATTGAGTCTAAATAATATTCAAATGATAGGTGAACGTTTAACGTGTTCAAATATATTCTTACACAATCGGGATCTATTTAAAGACGTTACAACTTATTAAACCAACACCTTTACACAACTATTAACATTTATTCGTGTCATCAGGAATTTACTTCCTATATCTGCGTGAAGAAATCGCCTTCGCCTTCATTATATCGCGAGACAACGAGAGAAAGAACGCGCATGCGCAGATTCATTTTCAAATTAATGCACGGTGAGCTTCATGGTGTAGCGTCTCGCTGTGTGAAGAAACAATGGCGTCTGCGGGAACTGCGGCAACTGCGGCGGGCGGCTCGGGCTCAGGAGGATCAGCGGCCGGTCAGGCGGGACCAGGCGCTTCGGTGGGCAGAAAAAAGGACGGAGGGCCGTCAGCTAAATTTTGGGAGAGCACTGAGACGGTTTCTCAACTCGAGACGGTTCGGCAGTGGATCGCAAAACACTACAAAAAGGTTAGCTGGATAATGCTAATGCTAAACTAGCTTCTGTATGTGGGGGCAGTGTCTCAAATCTTCTTCTAGTCCACTACATGGGGTATGCGATTCATTATCTCCATGCCTGCTGTAGTGCACTTGTACGCGCCGTACAGAGAGGTTTGGGTTTCGGCCCGGGTTAACCGCCCTAACACAAGTCTGTTAAACCGTGTACTCTTGTTTTGAGCTGTGAAAACACGGTTTATTTGTCCGTAAACAATGAATAGAAATGGTTAGTTTTAAAAACAGTTAATGTAAATAGTTCAGCTGTTTCCTAAGCCAAACTAGTTAGGAGTTAGCAAACCCGTACTCATGATTAATTTATAAATGCTACTTTTGAATATTTATACTGTATATTATATGCATATGTTCTATTTTTTAGTTTTAAGAAGGGTCTACAAAACTGATTTCTCTAGGTTCGACAGCATAGCAGCAGAATTCGCTAACCTAGCTAAGTTCTGTTTTTATTTTACACAAAATTCATACTTCATCATGTTGTAAGAAACGTTTGACTCCAGCAAAGTAAGTTCTATAATTTCATTCTTTTATGGCTTGAACTTGCACGGTTAATGTTTTTTCAGTCAGTGTAGTGAGATTAGCACATTGCTAACAACAGCTAGGCTTTACGCTTCAGTGTTCCGACAGAAGCCCGCCTCCTCGGTCGCGATTGGTTCATAGTGTTGTTCTTCTGCGCTGCGATTGGTGGATTTTCTAATATTGATATGACAATAGCCAATCAGCATTTTGCATGCTTAATATACTAGCTAATCCTAGACCAGAAGGCGGGATTATTATTATTTTTAATATGCCTGGGAAGGTGTCCACCACCTGTTTTGTGCAAAAGTTTACACACCTTTTACGGGTTTTTTTTTTTTTGGTCAAATCAACGTTTTAACTGCGACAATAAGCGACAATAAACAAGCACGAGTCTGTAACTCTCTTGGCACCCTTCAGATGGTCAACTCATTAGATCTTAACACAATTGCAATTAATTTTTGTATTAATCATACAAGTTAATTTAATGTAGTTGTATAAATTAGTATAAGCTACGCTGTCATTTTGTTTTTTGCAGTATGTCCAGGCCGACTCTCCATCCAGTAAATCATTGGCGGGACTGGTGGTGCAGCTGCTCCAGTTTCAGGAGGACGCGTTCGGGCGCAGAGTGAGCAATCCGGCCCTCACCAAACTTCCTGTAAGTCCACTGATCACCACACACCCAGTTCTCTTTCACCGATCACCTTAATCCTGTCGACACTGAAAGCTGTCTGTAGATGTTGTTGCACACGGAGAATTTGAGAATACTTCCAGAAAACGTGTAATGGGGGACGTTTAGAAATATCGTTACGAGTCGCACTTAATCACCGCACCTATATATATATTTATGGCATTTGGCAGACGCCCTAAATCTGACTCACATACATCTTATTTTATACAAGTAAGCAGTGAAGGTTAAGGGCCTTGCTCAAGTGGTGCTAGGATTTGAACTCATGACCGTCCGATCACTAGTCCAATGTCTTTAACCACTGAGCTACCACAGATGTACTGTCCAGTATACTGTCCATACTATGATCAAATTAATCATCCAGTAATGTGATCATGTCGCTGTGTGTTACACTTGTATGAGAGAGAGCCCATAGTTAGTTCAACACCATCCACATGCAGTAGTCTCATGGAAAAGAATTGGTCTTTATGAGAATTTGCTGTACCCCTGACGTGTGATGGTCTGTCTTATGTCTTTAGACAAAAAGCTTCTTGGACTTCAAGGCTGGTGGAGCTCTGTGTCACATCCTGGGATCTGCTTACAAGTTTAAAAGTGAACAGGGATGGTGAGTCGTGATTATAAGACCATGAATGTTTGGTAATGTTAAATTTTTAGTTTGTTTCTGTTACTTATCTCTCTCTCTCTCTCTGTGTGTGTGTGTGTGTGTGTGTGTGTGTGTGTGTGTGTGTGCGCGCGCTCACTCACTCAGGCGACGGTTCGATCTGCAGAATCCATCCAGGATGGACAGAAATGTGGAGATGTTCATGAATATAGAGAAAACTCTCGCACAGGTAAGATGCCTGAGATAATTAGTCATCACACAAATATTAACTCTATAAATTTGGTTATTGTGTGTTTAATTTGGTATAGGTTGTGTTAAGACAGTGTACTTTAATGCTTCATCCATCACTGAAAAAATCGTCTGTGTGTGTCTCCTTTGTGACATTGCGTCCCGCAGAATAACTGTTTGACTCGGCCAAACGTGTACATCGCATCCGACATGGACCAAAAACAGGCTGGAAAACTGAAAGACATCATTAAGAGACATCAGGTCAGAGACGTGAGCTCAGCGTGAGCAGTGAACTCGGCCCTCACAGCGTAGTCCTGGTTCTGACTGTACACATTTTCTTTGTTCATTAGGGGTCCATCACTGAGGACAAATCCAAAGCCACACATCTCATCTGTCCATCACCAGCTCAGACAGAAGAAGGTCAGCTTCAGCACACACGAGCGCACACACACACGCGCGCACACACACACGCGCACACAATGATGTGCTGAACGTGCATCATCAGCGTTTGTTGCGAGTCAGCAGTGAGGGAGCGGTCTGTTCGTACCCACTGACTAACTCTGTAACCTCTACAGCCGAGTTCTTTACTGATGAAATTAAATGTGTGTGTTTTTCAGAGGAGTGGCTGCGTCCCGTCATGCGCAAAGACAAACAGGTGCTGGTTCACTGGGGGAATCATCCTGACAGGTGTGTAATGGATGTGCCCACACACACACACGCGCACACACACGCGCACACCCAGCACCCCACAGGCCATTTGAGCATTAATGATAAATTTCAGTGGAGAATCTTCAGTTTGCTGAACAGGATAATCCAAGGTGCTAACTTTTACAGTTTGAGCTGCAGTGCTTACGGCTTGTGACCTTTACGGCGCTGATACCTGAAAATGACACATGACTGATTTTTTCAGTTTTACAGCCGTCAGCCTGAAAACAAATAAAATTCACCTGGTAGAAAAGCCGAAGCAGAAAGGACACAGGAGTGAAGGACACGCATGCGTTCTCTGCCTGTGGATTGACGAGCCTCAGCATGTGAGCCGATACAGCACCAGAAGATGAGATAGATATATATATATATATATATAGGAGTTGATGATGATGAAGTCCAGGATTATACATGACAGTTTTCCTGCTGTTGCTTAACTCACATTTGTAGCAACATATAAACACACAAAATGGCCTCGTCTCATCCACCAGGGCTTCTCTCATAACATTCTGTGCTTGTAGGATTTTCTTGCTGGCGCTGTTGGCACCTCTGGGCAGGGGGATGAGATACTGCCGCACGCTACACCATGCTAACTCTCTGACAGATTTAAAATGACTGTGTGTGCCAATAGTGATGGTGATATCAGAACACATCTCGTATTTAGGGTCTGGGATAATGCAGACGTGTTCCTTTAATGAAACCTGTTTTGGGTTTATTGTGTGCAGTTATGATACCTGGGTTTCCAGCAGCGATGTGGACTGTGAAATCGAGGATCCTCTGAGCTCCGAGAAACCGTGGAGGGTGAGGAGATTGGAATAATAATCACACACTCGCAGTCTTGTTTGCTCGTTATACTTGGTCAGATTGTGATCATATATATATATAACCTGAAAGACAACATGATTGGTTTATTTCTAATTTGTACGTACGTACTTCAGGATTGGTATTAAAAAATCTTTAAATGGATTTAAAACGTCACCTGAATTAGTGTTTATTTGTTGATGTTACCTGCTCCAGGTGCACGCCAAGTGGGTCCTG
The DNA here is from genome assembly GCA_030068355.1 of Notoglanidium maculatum. Taxonomy (NCBI): domain Eukaryota; kingdom Metazoa; phylum Chordata; class Actinopteri; order Siluriformes; family Auchenoglanididae; genus Notoglanidium; species Notoglanidium maculatum. Next base: position 362,529 of record JAQQZX010000024.1, on the reverse strand, counting down.
GACACGGATGCGTTTAACGAGTGGATGAATGAGGAAGATTATGAAGTAGACGAGAACAGGAAGCCGGTGAACTTCCGTCAGCGCATCTTCCCTAAAGAGGAGGAGGTAAGCTAACACAGCTGGATGTGCTCCACACTCGACTGCTCAGGTCTGCACATCTGCGTCTTCCAACACTGTTTATCCCGGACCCAGGATTATTTAGGGCCTTTGTTTTATACAAAACAGTAACAATGAGCTGGCTGTGATTCAACCGTGTGTTAAAGCAGTGTTGGAACGCACACGCGTGCGCGTGCATGTGTGTTTGATGTGCTTAGTAATCGACTTCTCAGGCCTGCATCAGTATCACCATCTGTATCACCCCACACTTTCCACCCTTCCTCATCCTCTTCCTCCTCTTCTCCCTGCTGTGTGTGAGACCGTTCCATTCTCTCATTCATTCTCGCATTCTCTCGCTCTTTCTCTCATCCCTCACCCCGTTGCCGTGGTTACTGATCAGTCTTCCCGTACACCTGATCGTAAGGAGCGAAAGTCTCTGGCTGGAGGGAAGAAGAGGCGGCGCTCCCCGTCCCCCCCGAGCACCCCCGCAGAGTCCCGCAAGAAGGGCAGCAAGAAAGGGTATTTGCAGACGCACACTCGCACACACCTTCGTAAGGTTAACAATGTGTTCAGAAGGGTTCTCACACTCGTCTCTGTGGTTTCAGGAACGCCGGGCCACACTGGAAGCGCCGAGGTCATCGTGATGATGATGAGCAGGATGAAGATCTCACCAAGGACATGGAGGATCCGTCTCCTGTTCCGGGAATGGAGGAGGTCTCTCTGCCCAAAAATGGTTAGCGCGCGCGCACACACACACACACACACACACACACACAAAAAATAGATATTTAGAGGGATTGGAATGAAGCATAAATCATGTTAAATAATGTTTGAATTTGGCTGAAAATTTTTATTTTATTTTATTAATTAGATCTAAAATATTGATGTTTCTAATAAAAGCTCATGATCTTGCAGGCAGCAGAAAAACCAAACACGTAGTAGGATGTTGATGCTGATGTTTTCTTTCTTTTTCTGCAGTTAATCAGAAGAAGGACAGTGAGAACGCACCAGTTAAAGGAGGAACCATGGCTGATCTGGGTAAGAGCGCCCCCTGCCTGCATACACGTGAAAATAAATCAGTACAGCTGTGTGAAAGTAAAACACTCTATCAAACAGTGTTTACATAAAATAATCAGTACTTGATAGTAATTTTCACTCTGTCTCTCAGATGAACAGGAAGACGGCTCTGTGGGTTCTGGGGGGAAGGTAAGAGATTTTATCTTGTGTGTGTGTGTGTGTGTGTGTGTGTGTTGCTCAGTGTGTGAAACTGATGTGATGTAGTGATAACCTGTACTGCCTTCATCAACAACAGATCATGTGTGCATGTGCACGCGTGTGTTTGTGTGACAGGACGATGAAGAACAGGGCAAAATGGAGGTGAACCGTCTCATGGACTCTGGCGAGGATAACGTGACGGAGCAGACGCATCACATCATCATTCCCAGCTACTCCGCCTGGTTCGACTACAACTCGTAAGAGCTTCTGTTCACACTTCCTGTGTGTGATTTTATTTATTTTTTAAATTAAAAAAAATTATTTTATTTATTTTTTATTTATTATTATTAGAGCCAAGACTAATAAATAGATTCTTAATGTGGCTCATGATACGACAATACTCTACATACCAGTCTCATGGTAAATTATTAATATAAATTATCTTTAAGAGATTTTCTTATTAATAAACTGCAGCCTGATTGAAGCAGCTGATGTGGTGTTAGTTTTGTGCCTATTCTTTAAATTTGTAAAAATCTAAGTTCATTTCTACACAGAAAAGCAACACTTTTCTTATTTTCAGTATTTATTACAATAAATGTTACATTTAACATAAAAATAAAATAAGTTTTAAGAACGTTCATGTTATTATATTACAGGATTTCTGTATATCGTTATACATGTGTGTTGTAGATATGTTAGAGAATCGTGATGTATTTGTCGTATCGCCAGGCCTGTCGCTGCTTCTCATATAAGGTATATTAGATCACATTGAACTGAACGCAGCTACAGGTGATCGGCGCCCCCTACTGCCCAGTTTATCAGTGTGATTTCCACCAAGATATTACCCCAATAACAGCAGCTGCTATCAGACTGGCTTCTTATTTTCTACTTTTGGGAGCTCACGTGTGTATCCTGACGTCTGTCTGTCTGTCCAGGATTCATGAAATAGAGAGGCGAGCCTTACCCGAGTTCTTCAATGGAAAAAACAAGTCTAAATCCCCGGAGATGTAAGTTTTGTTCGGTTTCACTCCTCTTGCAGTTTGAGCATGTGCTAGTCTTCCCTTTAAGTCTGTTCTCAGTTAAATTGTGTAAAGGGTTCATTAAAAACCTAGGGTTAGGGTTGGGTTAGACAACAAATGTGTCTATTATATTTATTAGTAAAACTTTTTAAAATCCAGATAAATGCTAAAATCCAACAACCTTGATTTATGTGTTAATGTTTATTGCACTTTTTAAAGTTATTTATTTTTATTAAGCTAAGTGCCAAATTTCTCTCTCATGTTTTGTTTTAGATATTTAGCGTATCGTAACTTCATGATTGATACGTATCGGCTGAACCCTCAAGAATACCTCACCTCCACTTCCTGCAGACGCAACCTCACTGGAGATGTGTGTGCTGTTATGAGGTACACACACACACACACACACACACACAGGTTGTGAAACAGAAACAGATTAATATCGTGTATTTTATTAATGTCCGTTCTGAATCTATGCAGCGTTTTTTATTGCGTGCGTGCGTGTTTGTCACAGGGTGCACGCGTTTCTGGAGCAGTGGGGTCTCGTTAACTATCAGGTGGATGCAGAGAGCAGGCCGATGCCAATGGGTCCTCCACCCACATCACACTTTAACGTCCTGGCTGATACGCCCTCAGGCCTCGTCCCGCTACACCATCGCCCCCCGCAGGTCAGTGTGCACACATGCAGCTTCCTTCCTGTTACAACTCTGCTTTCTTTTACAACACCCATACACTTGTGAGGTGGGTTAAATAATTAAAATATATTACAATAACATGTCAGGTCAATAAAATTGCACTCCACTGGAGTCCTGACTGAAATCCTTCTTGCGTGACCAATCTAAGTGACCTTTCTGCGACATTATGTGACCTGTTTGGCTCTTTACGTTCCTGTGTGTCAGGTTCCAGCAGCTCAGCAGATGCTCAACTTCCCGGAGAAAAGCAAGGAAAAACTGACAGACCTGCAGAACTTTGGCCTCAGGACAGATATGTACTCCAAGAAGAACCCTAAGGTGAGCTCAAGGAACGGTGACTCTCATAAATGTCCCACAGGGAAGAGCACTTGAACACCTGAGCACTTGGATGGAGTTGATGTTTTTAATTCCAGAGTCTGGAAACTCCTGGATGATGTCTAGCAAAACATAAACTAGAGCCAGCACAGTTGCAGGAGCCTTTGCAATCCTGATTCTTGCTGCCTGTGTGGCATCTCAGACAAAGGGCCTGTACACACCATCTCTGTAAAATAATATAATATTTCTAAATATCTGCCTCCATGCATGTGTTTTCCAGAGTAAAGGCGGAAGCGGTACACGAGAATGGACCGAGCAAGAAACGCTACTGCTATTAGAGGTGACGTTATCAAAATCATACTGCTGGGTTTCTCTACATTGCGTGTTATCTTTCACCTTATGGACTGCTGTGGGAGATTGAATTATTCTGAGTAATCCTGTGTGCTCTAGGCTCTGGAGATGTACAAGGACGACTGGAACAAGGTTTCGGAGCACGTTGGCAGCAGAACGCAGGACGAGTGTATCCTTCACTTTCTGCGGCTGCCCATCGAGGACCCGTACCTGGAGAGTTCAGAGGCATCTCTCGGACCCCTCGCCTATCAGCCTGTCCCCTTCAGCCAATCAGGAAACCCCGTCATGAGCACCGTGGCCTTCCTGGCATCCGTGGTGGATCCCAGAGTTGCTGCGGCTGCTGCTAAGGCTGCTCTCGGTGGGTGTGGGTGTGTGTGTGAGAGAGTGTGTGCCAAAATAGTATATGAATACTGTACAAGTACATTTTATGTATGCTAACATACTAAATAATATAGTTGCGTCTAAAAAGTGCAGTATTTTAGAATTGACGCACTATAACCACCTAGCAACATTTCTCTTGCCCTTCCTGCATCACTTACTACTGTATCAAATAGTAAGTCAAAATGTCAGTTGCATCATTTTGTTACCATGGTTACTATGTGTGATAGTATTAATATAAAAGCATGATTAATAAGTGTGGCATTTGTAAGCCGTGTGATATACGTAATTGTATAAATTTGTTGTTGTTTGTGTGTGTGCGTGTGTGCGCGCGCGCAGAGGAGTTCTCCCGCGTGAGGGAGGAGGTCCCGGCTGAGCTGGTCGAGGCTCATGTGAAGAAGGTTCAGGAGGCAGCGAGGAGTACTGGGAAAGTGGACCCCTGCTACGGCCTGGAGAGCAGCGGCATCGCAGGAACAGCGCCGGAGGAGCCGGAGAAAACCGGTATGAATAATATTCTCTTCACTGTGAATGCAAAACTTGTAGTAATGGTGTACACGGTGAAGTGTGAGCTGTAGCTTCACCTTCAGAGGTGTTGAAGGAAGATTTAAATACTACTGGAGACCAGGTCTTGTTACTTAAATCTGGTGCTGCTTTGCTATTCCAGTTATGACCACCAGAGGGCACCATCTGTACAAACGACTCTGAGCAGAAGCAGTTCGTTTGTTTATATAATTGATTTAAAACGTGTCAATGTAAAATGTGCTTAAAAAGTGATTATGCACTCAAATAATCTTTACGCTTACAGGCATCACAGTGTAGTAAGTTTACATAGCTTTGAAATAAGAGGTTATTCTGCATGTGGATAACTTTAACCCTGCTTATGATAGAACACCACTCGGTGGTGTCAAGTTGTTTTCCCACACAGGCAGATGGATTAAGGGTTTAATGATGGATTAAGCTAGGTAGATAAATGGATTAAAGATACAGACTCATTTTGTATTGTTTGATACTAGGCTCTCGATTCTCCATGTCTGCATATTGAACAGTTCTTTCAACAGGCTGCATAATAAAGTAATCATAAACCTTTGAACTTAATCAAGTCCAAGTGTTGAATCCTTACAGTGTGCCAGAACTGCCAGGTCAGAGCACCTTACACCTGCGCTAATGCCACAAACGTGTTGGTCTGCGCTGATGCACTGTCACGCTATTGCATTATTCAGTGGAATTATATGAAAAATATGATGCACAGATACTTACAAGCACATCTTGGCTAAATGGATCATTTGTTGATCATTATAATTGAAAATGGACATCTATGGCATGTACAGGTCCTGCTTATTTTTGCTGCAATGGGCCTCTACCATATTGAATCAAACTTTGAAGAGAGAGATGTATATGTCATGAGATGGAATAAAAAATGGACCTGCGTGAGACATTTAATGATTTTTATTTGGGCATGGCTGTTTGTTCCCCAGAGACCACAGAAACAGAGAAGATGGAAACGGATTCAGAGTCTCAGCAGGGAGAGAAGGTGAGCGAGGTCACGTCACAGATGTGTGTCTAGCGTACTCAAACTAATACAAAATCATTTTTAATAAAGAATGGAAGTGCCCGGCAATGACGTACACCAACAGTGAAATTTTGTCACTTTTGTGAAAATGAGGATATCCGTATTTTTAGTGATGTGCCCTTACTTTCAGTGTTGAAATGTCGTCTCCATGTATCACAACGTGATATTTTTGCCACGTGTGTGTGTCACAGACAGAGTCTAAGGACGAGGTGGAGAAAGCGAGTGAGTCTGCCGAGAAACCAGCAGAGGGAGAGAAAGTGAAGAGCGAGACGGCGGAGAAACCCGAGGGCGAGGAAGAGGAGGGTGACAGAGGAGAGACAAAGGAAGCGAGTGGTGCTGATGGTAAAACTCATACTTCTCCTAATTTCTCTTTCTCTTTTATTGTAAAGCAGTTTCGTTTTAAACATGCTTTGTAAATAAAATTAATTTCCTTGGTAACATACTGTAATCTCAGCTAGTGTCCAGGAATTTAACGAATCTTTAATTGTTGTTCAATGAAATGACTGAATGAATCCCAGAGGTCGCTCGGTTATGGAAAGGCTGGGGTGTTTTTTTTTTTTTTTATTTTATTTATTTATTTATTTATTTATTTTTCCTTTTTTTTTTCTTTTTTTTTTTCCCCCCTCTTCTTTCCCCTCGTATCCAACACTGTGTGCTAATTAGTACTTATCTATTTAGTATGGATAGTAGTGTGCAAGTTGTGGATGAACCCTGATGAGTGTGTGATTGGCTGTTGCTCTTTTGATGACTTCAGAGAAAGAGAAGGAGGAGGCGATGGAGGTGACTGAGGGAGGAAAGGAGGGAGAGGAGGAGACGATGGAGGAGGGCAAAAAGAAGATGGAGCTCGATATCGGAGAGGGAAACATCGCCACCGCTGCGGCTGCCGCTCTCGCCTCTGCTGCCACCAAGGCTAAGGTAAATCTCTCTCTCGCTCTCGCTCTTGCTCTCTCACACAGACTTATAAGAGTTCACAAATACTAAAAACTAACCTGAAATAACAGTTAGGATACAATATCCGTTAAAGCATCCTGCAAAAGAAAATGAATGCTTCATCAGTACGAAGGAAACCATCAGAATCATCTGGAATTACAACACAGTTTAACAAACAGCATATTTGTGCCTATTTTGGTCTCCCAAATGGGAGCAATAAGTATTATTGGTGCCGTAGCAACGCTTTGTGAGGTCGTCTGTAGTTCCGGAGCGATCCTCACATTGGAGTCTTATAATTCTCAGTCTGTAGAAAGTGCAAGTTACTGAGCACACAATCCAGAGGTGTTTCTCTAGGTTGCATTTCACTCATGCGCAGGCTAGTGCAGAAAAACGCTGAGGTATTTATAGTCGTTCCTGTTCGTCAGGATATGGGTGTATTCGAACTGAAGGAACTTTTTCATAGTTCTTAGAACTGTTAGAGGGAATGATTATAGTTCTTAGAATGCCATTTTTAGGGACTTTTGTCAGCTCCTACTTCAGGGTAGGTACTCTTCCAGCACAACAGGAACCATGAGAGACTTGTGT